>JAMPIV010006968.1:0-337505 GCA_024509875.1 Oreohelix idahoensis | reverse complement strand
TATGGAGATCAAGAGAAATCGGATCCAACACGAAAATAAGAATCTTCAACTCAAATGTGAAGTCAGACCTATTGTATGGCTCTGAGACATGGAGAACAACAAAGACAACTACCAAAAAGCTACAGACTTTCATAAATGGGTGCTTGCGTAGAATAGAGGGATTAAAATGGTATGACAAGGTTACCAACGTGGAACTGATGACAAGAACTAAACAAGTGCCCGTGGAACAAGAGATGAGAAGAAGACGATGGCGATGGATAGGACACACACTGAGGAAACCTGTTGATAGCATTACAAGGCAGTCCTTGTTCTGGAACCCCCAGGGCAAGAGAAGCAGAGGTAGACCAAGAAGCACATGGAGAAGAGAGCTGGAAACAGAGGTAAAAATGATGAGGAGAACGTGGAAAGAACTTGAGATGATGGCACGTGACAGGAGGACTTGGCATGTGTTTGTTAAAGGCCTATGCTCCTTTGGGAGTGGAGGGTTATGAATGATGAATGTTGAAAGCTAAGTTTTGAGAAAATGATTTAAAAAAACATTTAAAGTAAATTTTATTTCTATTTTTTTTTTTTTTTAACTTATATAAAATTAGATGTAGTCATCAAAGTGATGAATTAAAATATTGAAATTAATAAGTCATTTTTTTGGCGTCCCGTTTTTTTGTCTTGTATAGTCTTCTTTTTCATGTAGAAAAGTCTGAAAATGACCTCTTTTTGTGAAACACGATATGGTCACCCTAGTCCATCCATCCGTCCGTCCTGCCTTCTTTTTTTCTTTCTTTGCATATCATTTATCTGTTTTCATTATTGATTTATTTATTTCAACACTGGGAGATGACAACGTGTCAACACACAACAAAGTACATCGTATCATCGCCAGGCTGGTATGCATGTCAACGCTCTGAAAAGTATGTTGTAATATAACAAGCTAAGACAGACACGTAAATAATTTTAAAATATGTACAACAACAACAGTTTACGGTGCGAGACAACATGGGGGGAGGGGGGGGGGGAGGGACTGAGTAGGACGACCTCCCCAGGTTAAAATTTGTATACGAGTGTTAGGACGAAAAAAAAAAAGGTCGTTTACACAACACGCATTTCCCGAAGAAAATTACTGCAACAATTTACAGACCAAACAGATATACACACAATACCAGTGGTTCTCAACCTAGAGTACGCGTACCTGGGGGAGGGTACCTCGAGGGGTACCACAAGACACCTCGAGCATTGCCATCAGAATCACGAATTGTTATGTACGTAGCTTTTGGTAAATATGAATAAGCTAATTGTGAGATCGTTTTGCTTCTAAATGATAAATGTATATTTACAATAATCATATTTCTGTTTTTATGAGAATTTTGGACTAAATGATAAATGTCGGATGCAGCAGTGCGATTGCAGAGCGTGCACTCTACCTGATGAAACCTGTTCGCCGCTCGAGCGGTGTGAAGAACAATTGAACTTGACTAGCGCTAATCATGGTGCAGTGAGCAGAGCGACTTGCTATGGTTTAGCGTCATTTTTTTCGTCGGAGTAAAAGAGCTTTCCCTGCGACGATAGTGGAGATAACTCTAATCTCATTTACAAGAAAGTAGTTAATTGCGCAGCCACATAAAGAAAGGTAGTGGATTCCCAGAAACGATGTGTGTTGGAATTTTGTCCTTAAGCAACTTTTTTTTTTTTTTTTTTTTTTGGCGTCACTATTTTTTTTTTTTTTTATTGTTATTTTACACCGACCAATCAAGAATACATTTACAGTTAGAGAAACGGGACCCAGTGATGCAGCAATAGAGAATGCAGTCAGTGACCCATAGCTTGAATGCTTGCGTCAGGGTCAGCGAACCAGAGCTGACCAAGACCCTACTCCACCTCCACGTGGTGGTCCTGGAAACAGGCTGCATCACTGCAGTCTGGCTGAGAGAGTAGGGATCGAAGAGGGAAGGCAAACCCGGTCCCAAAAAATTCCGTGCTGAAGTCGGATGTGTTAGCCGAAAGGCGCAGATATCGCAGCTCCGGTGTAAACAGACACAACGCAACCAACGTCCTTTTCAGGACGAACGAGGAAGAAGAGGAAGAAGAAGAAGTCAGAGAAACGAAGAGAAAGTTATATTCTACCGAGAGAACAGAAAATTGCGAACAGTCTTTCATTAGATTCACTGAATAAACCAATTTGGAATTTGGAATCTTAATAATACTGTTTTTTTAAGCTTCGAATTTTAATAGTAGCAGGTGGTATTTTGTTTTGTATGTTTGTTTTTTGTTCAACTATAATACAGTATACACAAACAAAAAGCTCGGAATAACTCCCCTTGTTTAGCGTTCTCTTTTTACTATATTTAAGGGGTACCTGTGAACTATGCGCACCTTCATGGGATACCTCAGTCCAAAAACGTTGAGAACTATTACACTATACATTACTGCGCCTTTATGAGATGCCACGTCAAAGCAAAACATGCGCATTCCGTAACCGCCGATTGGTGGTTCCCTACCCCCCACTCCGCGTAGCTCATTTGACTTGAGTCAGATAGTGTCGCATAAAGTTCGTTCCCTTTTCGACTCCTTCCCCCCCCCTCCTCAGAAAAAGAAAAAAAAAATTCTTCTTTATAACAAGTGTTACCCTAGACGTAATGTTGCAGTTGACATTTCGCAACATCGTTCAGAGGTCTATTAATTTTCATGAAATGTAATATTAGGAAGGAAGGCAGGGTCGAACGTGTGACAAGATCTGTTAGGGCTTGACCTCAAAGTCACTTTCATTTAGAGAGTGTATATGTGTGAGTGGGAGTGTTTATGCATATGCGTGCGTGTTTGCTCGATAGCGGAAATGGGTTGAATATGGTGCAAGGATAATCTATAAATAAACCCACGTGACTGTGATAAGTGATGTAAGGTGTTCGTGTTTTCGGCATTTAGGTGCACGCGCACCAACAAATTGTACTGAGAAATGTCGCGAACAGACGGCTGCCATTTTTCGAGTTTAGGTGGTCGGCAACCGGTCGTTCGAGTTCTACCGGTAGATGAAAGTAGGTTATCTGGTAAATCTCTTGGTGAATTTTATTTTTTTTTTTTTTTTTTTTTTGGGGGGGGGGGGGGGGGGGGGGGGGGGGGGGGGGGGGGGGGGGGGGGGGGGGGGGGGGGGGGGGGGTGGTGGGGGGGGGGGGGGGGGGGGGGGGCGGGGGGGTTATAAAATTACAAGCTAAGCAAATTTAGAACTAGGATTGAAAAACGCTGTCTTTAGGTTTAAATGTTTTTTCCACGTTTCCAGTGAAAACCTCACGAGCTAGCATGCTAACTTCATTTTTGCGTGAACTGCATACGATATGAACTTGACCTCTTTGTCGAAGTGAAGTTAACATTCGGTAACATATCAATATTCCGCATTGTAGTGGATTTGATGGTATTGTATGGTTGATGTTACCTAGTGTGATGCATGAGGTCAGCTGTGAAGGCTCCTGAGATAAATGTAGCTGTGAATTTACAGAAGGCCCTTCTTGCTACCACTTACGACCTCACACATATCTTTTTTACTAATGAATGTGGCTACGTTAAAAATCTAGGGTACTGATATGTAATGTGTTGTGGTAGATTACATACACACACACACAGATATTTAATAAGTCTAATAATATTAATAAAATTTATAACACACTGAACTAACTCAAGCTGTTTACATTTTTGATATTAAATTTTCTTTAAGTTTATTTGTTCTGAACCAAGGTTTTATTTTGGTCAGAACATATGAAAGGTTTTGAAATTATGAATGAAATGCATGAATATATGTCATAATAAACTAGAAAATGTGTACATAGGTATTTCAAATGACTGGTTAATAGTAATTATCTTAAGATAGTCCCAGGAGAACTTATTTCTAGATATGCTGTTGGGGTGATATCATCACTCCCTGTCTATGACTTCCAAACATTGTCCATTCACTGATGGGAGTAATACAAGTTTTATTTCCCAAAATTTTTGTGGGTTCTAGTGATGGTAATATAGTTGGTGTGTTAGTTAGTAAATAAGTTGGTGAAGGTCCAGCAGGCCAGACGCTCACGTATCTTGACTGAGTAGTTCTGGTGCTGGAATCTGGTGGCCCCACCTCTCCGTGCTTGGGGGCAATATAAGGGTGCTCTGACAAAATACTAGACTGCACTGGTCCACTCTTGTATTTATTACCACAGCATTTGACACCACTTTGGTGCCAAACAGAAACTCACACTTCTGCAACAAAAGTATTGGGTCATGTGTCAGAACTCTACCTTCTGAGCCACTTCTACACACAACACTACACAACAACACCACATAGACGGGGTCAGATCTCTCTGACCATACAGCACATCTTACCAAGTTGGTTTCACATAGTACTAGTTCCACAAGACTACATATTCTGAAATATGTTCATTAGCTTCCTGCTATTGAATAAGATAGGTGATATGTTCCACTGATCTCAACACTTAATCCGCCCTTCATAATCCTTGCTGGCGTTTATGTATTTTGTTTGTCTCTAGACCCTGAACTTGGGCTGGGGATCTAGAGCGAATCCTTACTTGTTGTAAGGGATAGATTTTGATATGGCAGTATCAAATCACTCGAAACATTAAACAATATTAAAATATACAAAGAAATGCTTTCAGTCTTACCAGAATTATGAATAGAGAACACAGTTATATTCTAGCAAAACTCAGCTGAGCTGCTGGCTCTAGTATGGCGTCCCTCTAAATATTGCAATTAGCTTTTGGGAATTACACCACTGAAGAATTACTGTGTCTACTACTGGACAATTTATGTTGAATGGCAAAAATGCGCGTCTGTGCGCCGATAATATGATTATCTGTGGTTAATCACCGACTTTCCCCCTTTCAAATTTCAAACCTCCAACCAAAAGTCAATTCAGTCATACCTCAGTCAAGTATGTATTATTGTCTGTTGGTCCGTCGGTCTCTACTTGCTTTTTCATAAAAAAAACACGCTTGGTTCTACATGCCTTTCTACACGAATCGGTCTCTAGAGTTATTTTTAACCACAATTTTCCACTATTTCCCCCTCTCTTTCATTCCAACTAGATTTTAGCACTTGAGTCTCAAGGCCGCAATTTTTGAAAATTAGTGACATTTTTTTTTACAGTGCAGTCGCTCGTCCGTTATGAACATGGGCTATTAGACTAGCTAGGTTTTATATTCCTAACATTATTATTAAGAAAAAGTTACTTTTTCAAGGTTAGTTGTTTTTTTGAAATATGTTCGAGCATCTTCTGTAATGCGTTTGCCGCTGAATTCAAATAAAAGGACTAAGTATCGTAAAAGCGTCCAAGAAATGACTGTTGCGTATAATAGCTAAGGTCCCTTTTGTCCATTTCTTTACATTGTGTCAACTTGTGGACGTGAATTTTTTTTTTCCCCACCAATTGCGTCTTTTTAGCCTTGCTAGTTTCAAGCACGTGTTCAGTCATATTTTTCTTTTTGATCTCCGTTCCCTCCCGTCTCCAAGGGTAAACGTTTTGTCTGTACGTCTAACAAGTTAGTTTCCATGGCGGGTAGTGAACCGCGGCATGGGCGATCATGTCTTCTAGTAGCTCCTCACGCCTGCCATTACTCTAATTTTGATCACAGGGGTGCCGACTGAAGAAATCTGCACCGACATTCAATGACCCTGGGATGTACTCAATACTAAACTGATAAGGTTGCAGTAATAAAGACCACCTCAACAATCTTGCGTTTTCATGCTTAGCCTGAGATAAGAATACTAGGGGCTGATGATCCGTCTGGACCACAAAAGTCCTACCATACAGATAGATTTGAAACTTCTTTATTGCCCAGATTAACGCTAAACATTCTTTTTCGCTTGTGGAATATCCTTGTTCCGCCTTATTCAATTTGCGGCTTGCGTAAGCGACTGGGTTCAGTTCCCCATCAGGTGAAGATGATCTTTGCAACAAAGCCGCCCCGAGTCCTACATTACTTGCATCTGTTCTTACGACAAAGTCCTGTGTCAAATCAGGCAGTTTGAGAATAGGCTTGCTAGTGAGTTTTTCCTTTAACTCTTGGAACGCTAATTCACATTGCGCAGTCCAAATTATTTTATCTGGATGTCTCTTGCGAGTCAAATCAGTCAGAGGAGCACATATTGAGTTAAAATTTTTGATATATTTTTGGTAAAAACCACATAACGACACGAATGATCGCACGTCCTTTTTTGTTTGTGGTCTAGGTGCTCTCTGCAGTTTTTCCAAGTTCTTGGGGTCAGGGGTCATGTTGCCCTGATATACAGTGTGTCCCAAGAATTCCAACTCTTTGCATCCAATACAACATTTTGTTGGCCTAGCAGTTAAGTTCGCCTCCCTAAGCCTATCAAATAACATTTTTAGGGAGTCAATGTGTTCTTCAAATGTCTCTGTGGCGACGAGAATATCATCCATGAAATTCGTGATACATGGGTTATTCAGGGGATCCAACAATTTGCGCATCATCCTTGAAAATACACTCGGAGCATTTTTCAGTCCGAATGGTAGCATGTTGAATTCATAATGTCCATCCGAAGTGCTAAAAGCCAAATAAGGCCTCACTTCAGGCTTCACTGGAATCTGGTAATAGCCTTTACTAAGATCCACCTTTGAAAAGTATTTTGCCTTGTTTAATCTGGCAAATAACTGTTTTGTGTCTGGTAATGGGTCCACTTGTCCTTCTGTGACAGCATTCAGTTTCCTGTAATCTATGCACAGTCTGTGTTCCCCAGACGGTTTTCTCAACAAAATTACACTGGAGCTAAAAGATGATTCACTGTGTGAAATAATCCCCTCCTTCAACAAATAATCTATTTCTTCTTTCAATGCCTTCTCCTTCGCGAACGGAATAGAATTGGCTCTCATACAGATTGGGTTTGAGTCTACCAGTTTCATGTCATACTGTAGCAAATTTGTATGTCCTGGTTTATCTGTTAATACATCTGTATGTTCCTCCAGAACCTGTTGAACTCTCTCCCTCTGGTTTTTAGTCAGGTGCTTACTGACTTTTACCTGTGCTGCTGTTTCACAAGGATGTAATGGGTATTCATGTGAGGTGAGTGGTTCCTTTTGCATTTGAGTTGCGATAGCCAAGGTCAGTAAGGGGGTGCTTTCCTGGAGTGGTCTGTCCAGATAATTCTTTAAAAGGTTTACATGATAAACGTTCTCCTTCCCCTTTTTGTCAATTTTATAGTTTGTTCTAGACACCTTCTCTAGAACCGTATATGGACCTTGCCATCCAATTTGTAATTTATTCTGGCTACCGGGTAGTAGAAGCAGCACCTTCTCTCCCACAGCTAGTTCTCTGTCCTTTGCCTTCCTATTAAAATATGCTGCATGTTTCTTCCTGGCTTGTTTCAAATTATCATTTGCCAGTTTCCATCCAGCTTTCAAACGAGTGGTCAGTTCGTTCACGTATTGATAAGATGAGGTAACAGTCTCTTCTGCCTTCTCATCTGTCCAGGTCCTTAATAAAGCTTCTAATGGACCTTTTATGGGTCTCCCAAATAGCAGAGTTGCGGGAGCCATCCCGGTTGAACTATGTGGTACCTCCCGATACGCAAACAACGCGGCGGGCAGGAATTGATCCCACAGATCCGGTTTTTCGTGTGCCAGCTTCCTCAGGATAGAAATGAGGTCCCACAATATCCACTGCAACCCTCTCAAAAGGTGTTCCCACTATGGGCATTTCCCCTAGAGTTGCAGGAGCAGTCCAATGCTTTGGAGCTACCCGTTGACATTCTGGGCAGGATTTGACATA
This sequence comes from Oreohelix idahoensis, assembly GCA_024509875.1. Lineage (NCBI taxonomy): Eukaryota > Metazoa > Mollusca > Gastropoda > Stylommatophora > Oreohelicidae > Oreohelix > Oreohelix idahoensis. The sequence continues at coordinate 329,745 of JAMPIV010006968.1, read as the reverse complement.
TCTTTTTATATCCTCCGTTATCCCTGGCCAGAAGTAATGACAAGCTATACGCTGTCCTGTGGCGCTGATCCCCATGTGACCACGGAAGGGAATCGCATGCCCGAGTTCCATCACTTTATCCCTATATGAAGTGGGAAGAACCAGCTGGTTGTGACCATTTGTTCCAGTTCCGGCCTTCCTATATAATAGTTTGTTCTTCATAAAGTATTCTCCCTTGCTTGGAGGTGTGTGGCATTTGGGCAATTTTTTGAAACATGGCTTAAGGGTCTTATCCTCAGCCTGCGCCTTCCTCATCTCCTCTGGATGAGCATTAATAGGTTCACCTTCTTCCTCCTTTTTCTGTGACCTGGTCTGCACTGTCGCCATGATCACAGGTATCTCGGGATTCCCCAAGAAGACGTATCTACACCCCAATATCAAAGGGTAGATTGGTTCATCTATCACTGCTGCTCTGATTTCTCCTTCCACATAGCGAGTTTTCACCGTTATCCTTGCGATGGGAAGTGTCATGAGTGGTATGTCCTTAGTCGCCCCTTGTATTTCCACTGTTTCTGTGGTATACTGACTTGGGTCCACTAGGCTAGACTTCACAACTGAATCATAATCCAAACCTGTATCATAAAGGCACCTTGTGGTGACCCCATTACAAATAACATCCTCACAAACTGGGGGGTGATAAGGTTCCTGCTGTCCATTAGGATTAACCTTTAATCTTTGAGTCCCCGACTTCATTGCAGCAATGTTTGAAGGTTTCCTTCTACAAAATTCGGTGTTATGGTTATCTTTCTTGCACCATTTGCACCATCTTTTTCCTTGGTTCAACGGTTTTCTTTCATTGTATTTTTGGTCATTGAACTGTGAGTTTCTGTCACGATAGTCATTTCTTGGCCGTTCAAGGTTTGTCCTACCTTTATTACCCTGTTCTCTATTGTCAAATTTATTAAATTGCTGTGGAGCTTTAAAATTGTCTATGTGCTTCTTTTTAGCACCACTTACCTCTGCCTGGGCTGCCTGATACCTCTCAGCGACATTTAAAACATCCCCCAACCTCTCTGCACCTTGTTCCATGAGAAATTTTCTCAAGTCTGGAGCCATGGACTCTCTCAATTGCTCTATCATGATCATCTCTTTAAGATCTTGGGTCTTCCCCAGAGCAGTCCATTTCTCCAAATAGGTTTCCAGTCTGGCAGAGAATTGGTGGTATGTCTCCCCAGACGACAGTTTGGCATTTCTAAATTTCTTACGATAAAATTCACCATTTTTTTTCGTATCTTAACAACAAAGCCTGCTTTAACATGTCATAATTGTCTTGGTCTTCTCTGTTCATTTTTGCGAAGACTTCATAAGAAGTACCTCTCAGTCCCTGTGATAACTTTAAACTCCACCTCTCTCTCTCTAACCCATATGTAGTAGCTAATAATTCAAAACGACTGAGGTACCCCTCTATGTCATCGTCTTTCTCAACAAAATGGTCTAAATGAAACCCCATAGCTGATGTTGAGGCTCCCTGACTAGGCGTAACATATGAGGCAAAAGGGCTGGCACCATTTTCAGGAGCATGGCCTTGTAATTCCAGCTCCCTTAGTCGTAATTCATGCTCCCTTTGCAACCTTCTATCTTCTGCCTCCCTTTCGGCCTTTTTATCTTCTGCTTCCCTTTCGGCCTTTTTATCTACTGCCTCCCTTTCGGCAGTCAATCTTTTTTCTTCTGACTCCCTTTGCTGTCGTTTTTCTTCTGCCTCAATCTGCAGCCTCTTAAGTTCTCTATCGGCCTCAATTTGTAACCTCTTCTCTTCAGCTAACCTCCTATCTTCCCTTTCAATATACTTATCACATTCTGCAGTTACGTATTGAATTAAACCCTGACCATCCATTCCCATATCCTTCGCCGTTAGCACAGCAGCCGATCTGAACTTTGCCAGCTCCGCCATACATTTTAGACAATTTAGCAATGAGCAAGATAAATCTCTAACCAATTAATAACTAAAGTAATTCTAATTAATTAATTAATCAATTAACTACCACTGGCTGTGAAGATTCACCAACTTTTATTTTAAGGGACACTTTTAATTTTTACAATTTGTCCCCCTGATTTAATTCTCCCACCAGGAGATCCTAATATTACTGATAAGCTAATTATCCCTGGACAAGACCCCAATATATGTAGTGGATTTGATGGTATTGTATGGTTGATGTTACCTAGTGTGATGCATGAGGTCAGCTGTGAAGGCTCCTGAGATAAATGTAGCTGTGAATTTACAGAAGGCCCTTCTTGCTACCACTTACGACCTCACACATATCTTTTTTACTAATGAATGTGGCTACGTTAAAAATCTAGGGTACTGATATGTAATGTGTTGTGGTAGATTACATACACACACACACACACACAGATATTTAATAAGTCTAATAATATTAATAAAATTTATAACACACTGAACTAACTCAAGCTGTTTACATTTTTGATATTAAATTTTCTTTAAGTTTATTTGTTCTGAACCAAGGTTTTATTTTGGTCAGAACATATGAAAGGTTTTGAAATTATGAATGAAATGCATGAATATATGTCATAATAAACTAGAAAATGTGTACATAGGTATTTCAAATGACTGGTTAATAGTAATTATCTTAAGATAGTCCCAGGAGAACTTATTTCTAGATATGCTGTTGGGGTGATATCATCACTCCCTGTCTATGACTACCAAACATTGTCCCTTCACTGATGGGAGTAATACAAGTTTTATTTCCCATAATTTTTGTGGGTTCTAGTGATGGTAATATAGTTGGTGTGTTAGTTAGTAAATAAGTTGGTGAAGGTCCAGCAGGCCAGACGCTCACTATCTTGACTGAGTAGTTCTGGTGCTGGAATCTGGTGGCCCCACCTCTCCGTGCTTGGGGGCAATATAAGGCTGCTCTGACAAAATACTAGACTGCACTGGTCCACTCTTGTATTTATTACCACAGCATTTGACACCACTTTGGTGCCAAACAGAAACTCACACTTCTGCAACAAAAGTATTGGGTCATGTGTCAGAACTCTACCTTCTGAGCCACTTCTACACACAACACTACACAACAACACCACATAGACGGGGTCAGATCTCTCTGACCATACAGCACATCTTACCAAGTTGGTTTCACATAGTACTAGTTCCCCAAGACTACATATTCTGAAATATGTTCATTAGCTTCCTGCTATTGAATAAGATAGGTGATATGTTCCACTGATCTCAACACTTGATCCGCCCTTCATAATCCTTGCTGGCGTTTATGTATTTTGTTTGTCTCTAGACCCTGAACTTGGGCTGGGGATCTAGAGCGAATCCTTACTTGTTGTAAGGGATAGATTTTGATATGGCAGTATCAAATCACTCGAAACATTAAACAATATTAAAATATACAAAGAAATGCTTTCAGTCTTACCAGAATTATGAATAGAGAACACAGTTATATTCTAGCAAAACTCAGCTGAGCTGCTGGCTCTAGTATGGCGTCCCTCTAAATATTGCAATTAGCTTTTGGGAATTACACCACTGAAGAATTACTGTGTCTACTACTGGACAATTTATGTTGAATGGCAAAAATGCGCGTCTGTGCGCCGATAATATGATTATCTGTGGCCAATCACCGACTTTCCCCCTTTCAAATTTCAAACCTCCAACCAAAAGTCAATTCAGTCATATCTCAGTCAAGTATGTATTATTGTCTGTTGGTCCGTCGGTCTCTACTTGCTTTTTCATAAAAAACACGCTTGGTTCTACATGCCTTTCTACACGAATCGGTCTCTAGAGTTATTTTTAGCCACAATTTTCCACTATTTCCCCCTCTCTTTCATTCCAACTAGATTTTAGCACTTGAGTCTCAAGGCCGCAATTTTTGAAAATTAGTGACATTTTTTTAACAGTGCAGTCGCTCGTCTGTTATGAACAACACAGTCTTTTGTCAATATCTTCATTATTATCTATCCGTCTGTATAAATGAAAGCATATTATTTCTCTGCTCAAGATGGGCTATCAGACTAGCTAGGTTTTATATTCCTAACATTATTATTAAGAAAAAGTTACTTTTTCAAGGTTAGTTGTTTTTTTTTTGAAATATGTTCGAGCATCTTCTGTAATGCGTTTGCCGCTGAATTCAAATAAAAGGACTAAGTATCGTAAAAGCGTCCAAGAAATGACTGTTGCGTATAATAGCTAAGGTCCCTTTTGTCCATTTCTTTACATTGTGTCAACTTGTGGACGTGAATTTTTTTTCTTTCCCCACCAATTGCGTCTTTTTAGCCTTGCTAGTTTCAAGCACGTGTTCAGTCATATTTTTCTTTTTGATCTCCGTTCCCTCCCGTCTCCAAGGGTAAACGTTTTGTCTGTACGTCTAACAAGTTAGTTTCCATGGCGGGTAGTGAACCGCGGCATGGGCGATCATGTCTTCTAGTAGCTTACGCCTTATTTTTATCCCTACATTTTATCTTTGGAGATATTTTAACGTTGTATCACGGTTAAATTTATCACACGCATTAAAAGTTATATAGGCAGAACTTACTCTAAATACCCGGATTTAACAATGCAGATCTTCAGAGAGCTCAGCGTTTCTAAAGTTGAATCTTGCAGCTCTTGGGTTACCTTCCGCTGCTCTATCAGACTGTTTTAAACGCGTTTACAGGACTTCCTTGCCGGGGCCTCGCCCAAACTGTTCGAATTGGGCTCAACCTTTGCCAAAGTCAACCACATATATATATATGTGGCCGACTTTGGCAAAGGTTGAGCCCAATTCGAACAGTTTGGGCGAGGCCCCGGCAAGGAAGTCCTGTAAACGCGTTTAAAACAGTCTGATAGATATATATATATGAACGTGTGGTCAGAAATGTGAATTTTTGACTGAGTAATAGTTGTCGATTTTTTACTACGGTGTATATTTGCGCTCATGTTGACATTCTCACACGGGAATGGGCGATTTAAACGAAACACACCTTTACCATCCGTGAAGAGGATAAACGTGTGAAACGCAGAAGATGTAATGACAGACTGCTCTTGGCTTTAGACATCTCGGCGCGGTCTGACACCAGAGGAAAACACCTTGTTGTGCACGAAACCGTGAGGTGTGACTCCAGGCAAGAGATATCGTGTGAATGTAACCACCAGTGGGCGGAACTTGAATTGTGGGCGTCTAGGAAGATAATCTTTACTAAGATGAGATCTCATGTCATCCATACTGAGCACAGGACTCCTGATTTGCTCTCTAGATGGATTGGCGGAGCTTGAGCCTGATATTGTGACGGAAGTTGAGGGGAACTGCGGTAAGACGTGGAGTACAATGGGTGGGTTTGTCGGCTGAATCCGACATCTTCGCACGCTTTTCTGACTCTACTAAACCCCCCTTTACACCTAAACCTGGGGCCTCTCATGCCCTGGACCTGTATATCAAGAACACCATTCATGACATTCAGCAGCTCCGCCCTCGTAGATTGCATTATTCCAATCTCACTTCGGCAGAGTCCTGCGCTCTCTCCCTTCTTCGCCGCAGAGACGACATTGTCGTCAAACCGGCTGACAAGGGAGGAGCCATTGTCGTCTGGCAGAAGGACTTATACCTAAGTGAAGGTAATAACCAGTTGACCAATGGCTCTTTTTACAGGCCCAGGACCAGCGATGCGACTGTCTCTAACAATCGCATTGTACACAACACTATTAAACAGCTCATCACTAGTAATGCTCTTCCTCCCGAAGCTTCTCGTCTTAGGATTCATGACAGCTCTTTGGGCAAGCCTGTATTCTACATGCTCCCCAAAATTCATAAGATTGAAAACCCTGGCAGACCTATTGTCTCAGCCTGTTCCTGTCCTACTGAACACATTTATGACTTCCTCGATAGCATTTTCCAGCCTATCGTTGAGAATCTTCCCTCCTTTGTCAAAGACACCAATCATGCTCTTACAACTTTCTCCTTGTCACGTAGGGTTTATATTCATTTAATTTCCTACAATTTCTTCCTATTCTTTCACCAAATTCTCTCTTTATTATCTCTGTATTTCCTTTTTCCTGTATATTTTTCATCCATTCGTTTTGCGTATATTATTTTCATATAATTCGCAAACTTTACCTGTTTTCCTTTCTCTTAAACTGAGAATCGCGCTAGGACGATATTACGTAGATGTCAGGGCTGCAGGGCGTCAGAAGGCGTGATAAGTCGGTTCGCTGAACATAAGACGTAGCAAATCGTCTACATTCTCACCGAGCGCGCGAGTTTCTTCTCGACATAAGTCCCGGTGAGGTGTGATACTTTACATCTGCACCGGTCAGTATCCAGACATTTGTCTGGAAAATCCCAAACTGACACGGCGCTCACCGTGGGCCATGGTCAGCTGTAGTGTAAAACTGCCCTGCAATGGAGTCAGGCTGTCTGGGATTTGAAACTGACACGCGTACATCGTGGTCAGTAGGTGACAGTTACGACACGCGTTAAGCGGACGTAAATGTTGGGAGTAGGGGAGATAATTTCGCGTGGCGAAATAGTTTGGGCCCTTTGTCTGATTTTAAGATATTGGCCAAGTTTGAAACTTTAATTTCATTCTCGCTCATAGACTCCACAGTAGATAGGTCGCTCGAAAACAGAATAGCTGTTAGCGAAGATCTCAGTTTGTTTCGGCAATTTGTCGAACTTCTAGACTTCCAGAAATATTTTCAGCATTTTTATTCTTAAGTTGTGTGACTACCTGTAATTCTGTGGTTGAGGTAATTAATATGATAGATATATAGATTTTGTGAGTGTTAAAGTGTTAAATCGCTTAATTCATTTTAATCTATTTCTTTAGCGCAGAAGAGAAATAAAGTGGTAGGCTATTATATTTTCTAGGGAAGCATTCAGTGGAAAGCAGAATAAAATTAAAATTTCTAGCTTATAACGGCAATTGTAGCTATTTATAAATTTAATTTAACTGCTAATACTCAGTCGAGTGTATTTTTCTAAACTAACGTATAAACTCTAGAATCCAGCCTCATGAATGGTGACGGAATACGCACGTGTTCTTAATTTATGAGGATTGCTGATTTTTAAATATAACTTACGTCACGGGAAGTTTAAATGATAAGCAAAGCTCTCTGCTTGCAAGTTTAAATGTAAGTTTTAACCAGTTCAGATTCTGTTTATTATATTATATGTGTTATTTTTCCTCCACACAGTGAAAGTTTTGGGGTGACCCTAACTTTACCAGCACCTAGTAGTAGTTTCCATACTTGTGAAGAAATAGACAGTCCTTATTTTGAACCACGTGGGTTTTCTCGGGTAACACTGATCTGACGGTGCAAGTTAGACAGAAATACTAATATCCCTATAACGGGTTTTCAAGGACTGTAATGATAAATACTGGACCTTGGAGCCAGCACTTAATTTCTTCTAGAAACTCTATATAATTTGCTGCCTGGTGGCGTGAATATTAACAATCATTTCCCGACTAGATTATATCTTGTGGACAAATCTGTGGTGTGACTAAAGTGAATCCTATACTGAGGGAAGGCACCGACCTGACATTCATCATTTTTTAGAAACCTACGCTATTGACACTGTGCTCTGCTAACTCCCGCGCCTGGAGTAATTGTTAGGTGACTTAGTCAGACATTTGAACGGGTTTGCATACCCAAGTGGTCGTTCCCGGAGACTCCAGGTTGGATGCGTCTTTTGGAACTGGGGACTTCTTGGCAGAAGACTGCATTTTTTGAGTCTGTGTGAAAATCTAAAATCAATGTGTTCCAAGAGGCAGCAAGCAAAGTCGTGAGTACAAGTATGAGAAGCCATGGCGGAATGAATGAGTGTACGCTGGTTTGAGTGATATTTTTCACTATTTTATCTTTGACACCCTGTTGCTGTCCTAATTTTTTTTTTTTCAATCTGCATAATTTGTTGCTAAGGCTAGAGTTCTTGTGTTTTGTCTTAGGTTAAATCAGATTTTTTTTTCAAACTCTGTGCATATAATTACGAGATAAAACAAAGACAACTCTTAGACTCAAACTCTATGTATCTGTGACTCGGGCGCCATCATCTGTTCTCTTAACGGGGCCGGGCTAAACCTAGAGTTAACACTATAACGGGGCTATCATCCTTGCAACATTTCCTTGATTTTTTATGACTATGTGTATATGTATTTTCCTTGATGTACTTTCTTTGATGTTGTGAGCCGATTTTTCCTGATAATAAAATCGCTCTTGAACTTAATAATCGTGTTTGGTCAGCTCGTTCTAGATAATATATATATCATGGTTATAGTTTTCCCACGTCTGTGTGTTTACCTGTCGTCACGTGTATGTGCGTGCCTGTGAGTGATAGAAATATACGTAATATGTATATTGGTGTAGTCTGTCTGACGCTGTAACAACTGTTGTAGAAGATAGGTGAGAGAGAGAAGAATTCTTTTCGCTTTCAGAGACAGCCACTATATCAAATCTATCATCTCACGTGTGTGGAAATTCTATTACCTTTCACTAACTCTCACTGAGTCTATCACCTATTCAAACCTATTCAGAAGGGACCAAACCTAGTCTTAATTCTCCTATCGGAAATCTACGACAAATGAGGGCTCGTTTCCGGTCTTTGAACTTAGAATAGGAAGACGAGTACGACAAACGTGGACTCGTCTATCTGGATTTTGTATTTAAGATTCTTATTCTGTAATAGAGTAAGAGTGTGATGTCTTGTGAGTTGTGTATCTTTTTAAAAAAAATTACCCCCTAGACTAGCGATCTGTTTACGGGCGTGCTGACCACACAAACTAATAAGTTTTTTTTTTCCACAGCATCTTTGAATAATATACATTTTGGTTACAGGTTGATTTGTCGGGATATATGTTAACTGCTGATTGTAATACTAAATGCTGGTAAAGTGGTGAGTGTATAACATTCACTGGGTACTGAGGCAGAACGGCGTTTGAACTAAGTTAAGGAGTGTGTTTCGGACTTTTTGTCCAGATTAATTCTCTCCCTTACCCGATCTGACTTCAGGGGCGAACTTATAGTGGATTTTTAAAAATTAAGGGATTATTTTTCTCTTTAATTTTTGCAATATTCTTTTGCTTTTCCACTGTAGCAACTTATTTTTCAGTTGTAATCTTAACTACCATTTATTTGGCGTAGTCGTGTTTTGCATTGAGTGCTTTATTGCCGTTAATAGCAGCGATAGTTAGATTTTATTTTGGAGGAGGTATCCCAGGGTTAAGGATATCATCTTTTGAATTTTTGGGTTTTTTTTTCTCGTAAGTGGTAGGAACCAGTGTATCCTTTTTCCTAATTTCGTTCTCCACTAGTCTCAGTCACTGACATAATATGGCCGAGAGGGCAAAGCTTAGACAATTTCTCAGGGACGAAGCGAGAGAGGAGGGACTGGAAGGAGAGGAAGCGAAAGCTTTTTTCAGAGACGAACTTGAGAGATATGATGCGGAGAGGAAAGCAGCTGAAGCTAAAGAGGAAAAAGAAGAAGCTAGGAGGAAAGAAGAAGCAGCCGAAGCTTTACAGCAGAAGAAAATGGACGAGGAAATGGAAATTCGCAGGATGCAGCATGAGGAAAGAGAGAAGGAAAGACAGCAGGAGGAAAGAGAGAAGGAGAGACAGCACGAGAAGGAGAGGGAACAGAGACAGCACGAGTTGGCGCTTAAAACTCTTGAGTTCCAAAGTCGTGGTGCTGCCTCTACCTCCAGCAATGGAGAGTCTTCTCCTCATTCTTCCTTAACTGACCCTGCTAACACTCAATCCCTTCAACTAAATGCTATGTCTTTCACTCTTGAATCTTTTCCTTGTCCAAATGAGAAGATTGACACATGGTTAGAAAAATTTGAGAAAATTGCAACTCTGTACGGGTTAGAGAGAGGTCGCGTTGGAATATGAAACTTTCCCAGGCCCTAAAAGGTTCTGCTTATGATGTTTATTCTAAGCTGGAAAGTAGCCAACAAGACGACTACGATGTGTTGAAGAAAGCGTTACTGGAGCGCTTTGAAATGAACGCTCGCAAGTTTTTGCAACTGTTTCGCAACAGCCGGAAAGAGAATTCTGAAACTTTTCACCAGTTCTCATCTCGTCTTAAGGGATATCTAACAAAGTGCCTTGAGCTTTCGCAGCTCCCCTCTACCTATGAAGGTCTTGAGGAACTTGTTCTAACTGAACAAATAAAGAACACTTTGTCTGCTGATACCCGGAGATTTCTCGCTGAGCAGGGGGCAGAAAAACTTGAAGACATTTTGGAAAAGTCTGAGCGTTATCACAATGCGCTGGCTGAACTACCGGCCACAAAGCGGAAACCGACAGAGGAGCATTTTCGAAAACATAACCTAGAGCAATCTTCTCAGGCTTCTAACCAAAACAACCACAGAGAAACTGGACCTCAAAACCCCCCTCCTGAAAAATCCAAGTTCTACAAGAACAAGTACCCCAACCACCCCAAACAGTCTGATCAACCCGACCGACCTACATGGCAGCGTAGCCAGAAAGGACAAGGGGGCAAAGGGAGAACCCCTGAGCACGGGACATATGATCAGACCGAGCACACCGAGCCGAAACGCATCGGATGCTTATTGACAGTCTCGCAAGGCGGAATTATTGACAGTGATTCCCAACCTGTTGGGGATAGACCCTCAACGCGAGGTACTGTTACTTTGAACGGTTCTCAAACTTCTTGCTTATTTGACACGGGGCTTTCTTATGATTGCATTGTTGCCAGAAAGCTGGTTAAACCCGGTCAAGAGACAGGAGAGACCGTCAAACTTTGTGGAGTTCGTAAGAGTGATGCACCTACAGCGCTTCCCATCGCATTGGTGGAGATACACTCTGACTTTGTCAGAGGTGTGATCAAAGCGGCTGTTATGGATGATCCCATCTACCCAGTCATACTTGGCGGGAGATACGTGTGTATTGGGAAACCGGAAGAGCCGATTGTGGCAGCAGTAACTACAAGAGGGCAAACCAAGAAGGAACGGGAGCCTGCGCCTAATTTGTTACCTATGGAACTTAAAGAAGCGCAACAAAAGGATCCTACTTTGGCACCCTGCTTTAGGAAACTGCCCATGGCGAAGGAACCCAAACAGCACGGGGACATTTTTTCTGAGGATGGCGTACTTTATCGGAGAACGGGCAAGCCTGACCAAGGTTACAACCAGCTCCTAGTACCGAAACAGTACAGAAGCCAAATCCTAGAAATGGGGCACTCTCTTCCCTTTAGCGGACATATGGGACAGAACGCCACAAACCAACGTATAACCACTCATTATTGGTGGCCAGGAGTAAATACTGATATTATCAGATATGTCAAATCCTGTGCCCAGTGCCAACGTGTGCCACCCAAGCAACGGGCACCCCCAGTTTCTTTGGGTGAAATGCCAATAGTGGGTACACCATTCGAACGGGTTGTGATCGACATTTTAGGGCCTTTCGAAAGGACTAAAAGAAGGAACAGGTTCATCCTGACCTTAGTCGATACATGCACTTTATGGGCAGAAGCTATCCCGCTAACATGCGCAGATGCCAAGCATGTCGCAGAAGCCCTCGTGCAGATTTTCACTCGGTTGGGATTCCCTCAGCAAGTGTTGATGGATAATGGATCTCCATACCGAAACCTGTTGATGGATGAGATCGTTAAGATCTTGAGGACCCAACACATCCACACTAAGCCATATACTCCGGCGGGAAATGGGCTCGTGGAACGTGCTAATGGAAACCTCACCATGATGCTAAGTAAGCTGGCACAAGTGAAACCTGAAGATTGGGATCTCTGTATTCCTGCAGCATTATTTGGCTACAGAGAATCTCCTCATACTTCCACAGGATTTCCGCCAGCTACACTCTTATTCGGCAGACCCATTAAGGGCCCGCTTGAAGCCTTACTTCAGTCTCTGACAGACGAGAAGGCTGATGAGACAGTTGTCTCAGCCAGTAAATATGTGTCGGTTTTAAAGGAACGGTTGAAACTAGGATGGGACCTAGCAACGACTAACTTTAAGCGAGCACGCACCAAGCACGCTAACCGATACAGGAAAGTCGCGGAAGAGAGAGAACTGGAAGCAGGAGAGAAAGTTTTGGTGTTGCTCCCTACCGAGAACAACCAACTGAAGATCGGATGGCAAGGGCCGTTTACCGTCCTGAAAAAGATTTCTAAGGCTAACTACCAGATCTCTATTGAAGGAAAGGAGAAGGTTTTCCATTTAAATCTCTTAAAGAGATACTTGGAAAAACCAGTGCCAACCTCCGACCATCTCCTGACGATCGCCAAAACTGACGAAGATGACGATAGTGGCAGGGATATTCCACCGCTATCACAGGAAATCTTTCAAAAATGTCAGAAGCGGCGACGCTCTTTCAAGCGCGCATATGAGACATTCCAGGGGAAGGAAACTTTGAGGAGTGGACTTGAGTAGGAATTGGACAGAGATGGAGGGGGAAGAGGAGAGGGAAGAAGACAGACACCCCGAAGCTACGGTTATAGGAAATTAAACTCCATAACGTAGACATGGAGTGCTTCCATATCTTAAAGGGGGGAGGCTCTGTCACGTAGGGTTTATATTCATTTAATTTCCTACATTTTCTTCCTATTCTTTCACCAAATTCTCTCTTTTATTATCTCTGTATTTCCTTTTTCCTGTATATTTTTCATCCATTCGTTTTGCGTATATTATTTTCATATAATTCGCAAACTTTACCTGTTTTCCTTTCTCTTAAACTGAGAATCGCGCTAGGACGATATTACGTAGATGTCAGGGCTGCAGGGCGTCAGAAGGCGTGATAAGTCGGTTCGCTGAACATAAGACGTAGCAAATCGTCTACATTCTCACCGAGCGCGCGAGTTTCTTCTCGACATAAGTCCCGGTGAGGTGTGATACTTTACATCTGCACCGGTCAGTATCCAGACATTTGTCTGGAAAATCCCAAACTGACACGGCGCTCACCGTGGGCCATGGTCAGCTGTAGTGTAAAACTGCCCTGCAATGGAGTCAGGCTGTCTGGGATTTGAAACTGACACGCGTACATCGTGGTCAGTAGGTGACAGTTACGACACGCGTTAAGCGGACGTAAATGTTGGGAGTAGGGGAGATAATTTCGCGTGGCGAAATAGTTTGGGCCCTTTGTCTGATTTTAAGATATTGGCCAAGTTTGAAACTTTAATTTCATTCTCGCTCATAGACTCCACAGTAGATAGGTCGCTCGAAAACAGAATAGCTGTTAGCGAAGATCTCAGTTTGTTTCGGCAATTTGTCGAACTTCTAGACTTCCAGAAATATTTTCAGCATTTTTATTCTTAAGTTGTGTGACTACCTGTAATTCTGTGGTTGAGGTAATTAATATGATAGATATATAGATTTTGTGAGTGTTAAAGTGTTAAATCGCTTAATTCATTTTAATCTATTTCTTTAGCGCAGAAGAGAAATAAAGTGGTAGGCTATTATATTTTCTAGGGAAGCATTCAGTGGAAAGCAGAATAAAATTAAAATTTCTAGCTTATAACGGCAATTGTAGCTATTTATAAATTTAATTTAACTGCTAATACTCAGTCGATTGTATTTTTCTAAACTAACGTATAAACTCTAGAATCCAGCCTCATGAATGGTGACGGAATACGCACGTGTTCTTAATTTATGAGGATTGCTGATTTTTAAATATAACTTACGTCACGGGAAGTTTAAATGATAAGCAAAGCTCTCTGCTTGCAAGTTTAAATGTAAGTTTTAACCAGTTCAGATTCTGTTTATTATATTATATGTGTTATTTTTCCTCCACACAGTGAAAGTTTTGGGGTGACCCTAACTTTACCAGCACCTAGTAGTAGTTTCCATACTTGTGAAGAAATAGACAGTCCTTATTTTGAACCACGTGGGTTTTCTCGGGTAACACTGATCTGACGGTGCAAGTTAGACAGAAATACTAATATCCCTATAACGGGTTTTCAAGGACTGTAATGATAAATACTGGACCTTGGAGCCAGCACTTAATTTCTTCTAGAAACTCTATATAATTTGCTGCCTGGTGGCGTGAATATTAACAATCATTTCCCGACTAGATTATATCTTGTGGACAAATCTGTGGTGTGACTAAAGTGAATCCTATACTGAGGGAAGGCACCGACCTGACATTCATCATTTTTTAGAAACCTACGCTATTGACACTGTGCTCTGCTAACTCCCGCGCCTGGAGTAATTGTTAGGTGACTTAGTCAGACATTTGAACGGGTTTGCATACCCAAGTGGTCGTTCCCGGAGACTCCAGGTTGGATGCGTCTTTTGGAACTGGGGACTTCTTGGCAGAAGACTGCATTTTTTGAGTCTGTGTGAAAATCTAAAATCAATGTGTTCCAAGAGGCAGCAAGCAAAGTCGTGAGTACAAGTATGAGAAGCCATGGCGGAATGAATGAGTGTACGCTGGTTTGAGTGATATTTTTCACTATTTTATCTTTGACACCCTGTTGCTGTCCTAATTTTTTTTCAATCTGCATAATTTGTTGCTAAGGCTAGAGTTCTTGTGTTTTGTCTTAGGTTAAATCAGATTTTTTTCAAACTCTGTGCATATAATTACGAGATAAAACAAAGACAACTCTTAGACTCAAACTCTATGTATCTGTGACTCGGGCGCCATCATCTGTTCTCTTAACGGGGCCGGGCTAAACCTAGAGTTAACACTATAACGGGGCTATCATCCTTGCAACATTTCCTTGATTTTTTATGACTATGTGTATATGTATTTTCCTTGATGTACTTTCTTTGATGTTGTGAGCCGATTTTTCCTGATAATAAAATCGCTCTTGAACTTAATAATCGTGTTTGGTCAGCTCGTTCTAGATAATATATATATCATTGTTATAGTTTTCCCACGTCTGTGTGTTTACCTGTCGTCACGTGTATGTGCGTGCCTGTGAGTGATAGAAATATACGTAATATGTATATTGGTGTAGTCTGTCTGACGCTGTAACAACTGTTGTAGAAGATAGGTGAGAGAGAGAAGAATTCTTTTCGCTTTCAGAGACAGCCACTATATCAAATCTATCATCTCACGTGTGTGGAAATTCTATTACCTTTCACTAACTCTCACTGAGTCTATCACCTATTCAAACCTATTCAGAAGGGACCAAACCTAGTCTTAATTCTCCTATCGGAAATCTACGACACTCCTCTATCCGACTCTCAGCAGACCGCTCCTACCGTCTTTTCTTGTTAGACGTCTGTTCTCTGTTCACCTCTATTCCCCACTCTGATGGTCTCCGAGCTCTTCGGTTTTTTCTTGACCAACGCACTTGCCCTTCTATATCCACTGTCACTCTTCTCCGTCTTGCTGAACTGGTCCTTCAACTGAATTCCTTTGAATTCAATGGTCAGTTTTTTTTACCAAATTAGTGGTGTTGCCATGGGAACGAAGATGGGTCCTAGCTATGCCTGCCTGTTCATGGGCCATATGGAGCATCAGATATGGCAACAATACTCCGGTCCTTTCCCCGGGTTTTACCGCAGATATATCGATGATGGCATAGGTCTCACAGATATGTCTGAGACTGATTTATATCGCTTCATCGACTTTGTCAACCACTTTCACCCCACCATCAAGTTCACCTCCCTCGTCTCCACAGTATCTGTCAACTTCCTTGACATTACTATTTCTATCACGCCCTCCGGCCTCAATACCTCAGTATACTACAAGCCGACAGATGCCCACAGCTACCTCCTGTATACCTCTTCTCATCCTCGGGCCTATCGTGACTCCCTTCCTTTTTCACAACTTCTCCGCCTCCGCCGTTTGTGCCAAGACGACGATGACTTCCACTTCCGAGCAAATGAGATGTTGGATTTCTTCCGTAGCAGACTTTATCCGGAACATGTTCTCACCTCTGCTCTCCAACGTGTGCTCCCCATCTCTCGTCAGGAGGCCTTCATACCTCACTATAAATCCACTTCAGATAGAGTTAAATTAATCTTGACCCATCACCCTCACAGCACTGCTGTCAAACGGATCCTTTTCCGCCACCTCCCTATCCTCCAAGCAGAGCCTGCGACCCAAGCAGTATTCGGTGAAGCACCTTTGGTGGCATATAGACGCGACAAGAACTTGAAGGATCTTCTTGTTCACAGCCGTCTCCCAAAGGAGAATGCCACTCACTTTGGCACACTACCCTGTGGTCGGACACGATGCAACACGTGCAAGTATGTCATCTCAACCCAGAAGGTGTCCTTTCCTAAGGCTACGTACACCATCACTAGTAGCTTCACGTGTGAATCGCGTAATGTCATTTATACGATCATATGTAAACGTTGCTGCAAAACCTATATTGGCCAAACAGGCAAACGACTTGGGGACAGATTCAGCCAGCACTTAAATGACATCTCTCAGCAAAAGTCCACACCAGTCGCCACACACTTCAATAGTCCTGACCACCAGGGTCCCATCGACATCCAGGTCACTGCGATCCGATCCTGCTCCTCTGACACTGCCAGCCGAGAACAGCTTGAGAACCGTCTTATCCACCGCATGGGGTGTCTAAAACCAGCCGGTCTCAACACTTTCCACACCTTTCCTCTCTTGCTCTATTTGGACTCTTTCCACTCTTATCCTATTCTTCTATTTTTATGCCATCCTCCATAATATGTATGGATGTACACGTTTTCTAATTTGTCTTGATTTTTTATTTCATATTCATTTATCTCCTACTTATTCTGTCCTCTTCTATTTCCAGTCCCCACTTTTATTATATTTGGGTAGTTTTTTGTTCAGTTTCGTTTTTTAGTTTTTAGCTTCTTAGTATGTATTGTGTACTTCTGGGGTCAGAAGTCACTTCTTTTTTAGTATGTATTGTGTACTTCCGGGGTCAGAAGTCACTTCCATTTCAGCCATGCTTCGCCTTCAGGGAAGTACCTAGATTTTATTTTTATTTATATTTATTTTTATATTTCTTTAAGTTCTTATGTCTCCTATCCAGCCTTCACTCTCTTTCTTTTCCTGACGAAGGCCTTGTGGCCGTAACGTAGACTACTTTCTTTGTCTTTTGTCCTCGTAAGACGAATCACCTTTTTTCGATTTTTTTTTCAAACCCACCTATTGTGACGTGGCTATCATGTGGTACAGGAGTGGATATGTAGATTTTAACTGAAACAGAGAGAGAGTCGAGTCAGAAAGTGGAAAAGAAGCCAGATCGTCTTCATGTGCGGTATGCATCCTCTGTACGATACACCAGTGACGTAGAGGATTTGATACGCATATGTTGCGCCTGTGCTAAGAGAACTAACGACATAGAGGTATGCTTGCATATAAGTACATTTTATAATACTTAACATAAAGTAATATTAGACGTTTCAGGTTTAGAAGTTAATGTACTTTAGCGTTTGTCTATCTATAGTTTGATAGAAGCTGATTGGCGATTTATGTGTTTTTAAGTGAAATTTCACGTATATCTCATCGCTATTTTCAACTGTGAGACTGTGTTAAATGTGTAAAGTATTAAGTGAATTTAAAAGAGGAAATCTAGTGTCGCATTGCGCTTTATACAAGTGTGTACTTATTACCATTATTATTATTATTTGTGTAGTGTTAAGTAATGGCTATATTGCATTCTTGTGAGCCGTAAGTGTGGTTAATTTTACCTCAGTGATTATTGTGAGAGAAAGATTAGGGTAACCTCTTGCTCCGTGAGTAGCCTATGCCTATTAAGTTAGTATATAGCTGTAAGAATAGAGTGTGTATATATATATATATATATATATATATATATATATATATATATATATATATATATATATATATATATATATATATATATATATATATATATATATATATGTTTGTTCTTTAGAGCAGCTAGGCCTCTAAGATACTGATCAAATGTGGTCATTTAGACCAGTGAGTTGAATATTTCATCATAGATAGAAGTGTTTCATTTAAGTTTTCTCTCGCGTGATGATGTAGTTAGTATTTAGTATGAGTATGAAGGCATTATTGTTGATTGAGATATGTTTATTGTATGATTACACATATACACAGACCTGCATGAACACACACACACACACACACATGGTCATTTAAGTGCATGTACTTTCATATTTTTACACATATATATGTATTATTACGTAGATGATGTTTGTCCATTAGAACGATGCTAGTTTATTTTGTTTCATTTTATTTCAGAGAGCCCAGCAGTCTGTGCTGGGTTATATGGTGTTACGTATAGAATACTCAAATAGCTTGGTTATACGGTGTTGCTTAAGAATTGCTTTCAAAGTAAACTTGTGGACAACATTGTTTTCTGTATGATTCATATGCTACCTGATAGGGTTTCATTAATAAAAGTGGGACACCTGTCATCAAGAGTTTTTCTGTGACTGGGGAACGTGTGTGAAAGTAGGCCAGAGAGAGTGACGACAACATTACACACGAATTCTTATTCTTCTTCACACATCGTCTTCGCACTGTCACACACACACACATATATATATATATATATATATAGAGAGAGAGAGAGAGAGAGAGAGAGAGAGAGAGAGAGAGAGAGAGAGGATTACAGACAAATGGCCGTCATGATTCTAATGACGACATTGGCCATCTTACAAGAAGTGATCAAAGCACCATACTTCGGCTCAGAACACAACATGTACCACTCAACAGTCACTTTAACAGAATCGAACCACAATATTCTCCAGAGTGCGAGCTATGTAACTACCCCTACGAAACTTTTGACCACAACCTCTTTGAATGCCCAGCCCTCAATGATGTTAGGAAAGTGCTCCTTCCTCCGAAACCAGATAAGTGAAACACCTTGTACGGAAAAACAAAGTAACTTGCGAAAACATGTAGATATCACTACTTGGCATTGGGCCGACGGGCGAGAGCCCAAGCATCGCTGGATTAATTACAACATTTATATATGTGATGGGGCCGTAAAGACACCCCGGCTTCCCCCTTCATGTTCAAGGCATATTTATCGCCCACATATTTTCGATGTGCGCGCAGCACGCTGGGATGTGAAAAGTGATAGAGGATATATTAGTTTAGGCCACAATAAAGCCTAAACTATAATGGTGTTATATTTGATAATCGTGTGTTATAATTGATAGTTGTGGGCCATATTTGTGTTTTCATGCCTAATAGAGCAATAAAGGCGAGTGTTATTTGCGTGGCGCAATTACTACGCGCCGCGCAGTAAGTTGAGTGATTCGCTCGAGGGCTTATAAAGAGATAGCGAGCGGCAAACAGGTCAATTTGAAGATTCAGACGAGACGAGAGAGAAACGAAGTTAGGCTAGCCCTGTGTCGGTAGAAGAGGAACAGAGACATGACACATTAGCAATCGAGCACAGGCTGGGTGTTTGTTTGGTGTTTGGTTTGTTGGTTTATTTGTTTAGTGTTTGCTTCAGTGTGCTCTTAATGTCACTGATAGGGTTGTAAAAATAAATACATCCCCTGCCTTAAGAATCAGAGTTTTATTGGTGAATCGGGTCGGTTGCGAGTGTGCAAGTGAGTGATCAAATATCACAACATCATCATCTTCTTCTCGCCCACCCTATCACAATTGGCGTCGTCGGCAGGATAGGCAGACAGTGACACCGAGCAAACTGCAAACGAGCAAATATAATAGTGTAAACACCCAGCAGTGCGGTCTTGCAGCAAGATGGCTTCGATCAGTGCGCCTGTGAAGGTAGTATACGTGGAGGTGCCAGAGGTAAGGCTATTTGATGGAAAGGCAAATCCCACTTGGCAAGAGTTTGTGGA
The DNA here is from genome assembly GCA_024509875.1 of Oreohelix idahoensis. Lineage (NCBI taxonomy): Eukaryota > Metazoa > Mollusca > Gastropoda > Stylommatophora > Oreohelicidae > Oreohelix > Oreohelix idahoensis. The sequence goes on along the minus strand of JAMPIV010006968.1, from coordinate 310,041 downwards.
AGATGTAGAGGCCGTGTGGAAGGTGGCGCCCTTTTGAGAAGAAGGCAAGGTAGACGTGATCTGGAACAACGTTACACCAGTGGTCTCTAGAGAATTACGGATACATGGCGGAGCCAAGGCCAGCCCTGAGCAGTTACTCAAGATAGTAGAAGAAGCCTACAGCGAGCAACCACCAGTCAGTGAGATGACCAGGAATTTCCAGGCCGTGAGTCAGGGACCTTGGGAATATGCTGTTTTATGGGAAGGTAAAAAGCCTGATACACTGGTGCAGGTAGCCAGTGTAGAAGCTCGCAATGAAGAGGAGGCACTCAGAGCAGAATTATCCCTCCTAAAGTCCCAGATAGCACAGATGTCAGAGACCAGTTTGCCAGTACAAGAGGAGGTGCAAAGAGAGAAAGAACCAGGCCAACAGCGAGAACAGCCAAAGCGCGACGAGGGGTGCGTGTTCTTGTATGTGAGAGTCAGGCTGTTGTCAACGAAAGCAGTGAGCTGACAGTACCAACAAACGCAGTTGCATCGACAAGGCGAAAAGGGGTTTGCAAGTAGTACAGTGTCCACAGGGGATGGGGGTTTATCACGCCAGATGATGGAGGTATTGATGTATTCATACATCAGACCAAGATCTTCAGAAAGGGATTCATGAGTCTGGCGAGAAATGAGAGAGTGGAATTTGACAGCAAACCATCTGTCCAGGGCATGGAAGCAGTCTATGTGTGCAGCATTTGCGGTCAAGAATGCAAAGGAAGTAGGAGGCGACCCATGGCACAGAGAAAGCCTACCAGGTTAAGGTGCTATAATTGTGGTGAGTTCTCAGGCCACATGGCAGCCAAATGCCCTCAAGGCCCTCTTCCAAAACGATGTTTTAGATGCAAGTCAACAGAACACTTGATAGCCGCCTGTCCCTCAAGGAGCTCTTTCCCGAGACGTACTGCCACAACCAGGTTGCCTACAGTATGTAAACCAAGAGATGGCCGTGACAACTGTCACCCTAAGGGAACCGAGAAAATTGGTCGTCGTCTAGGGGAGGAAACCCGTCCTAAGCAGATAGGAGGGAGTGCACGTCGGTGTCCAGAAGAGGAGACTCATCAAAAGCAGATTGTGGGGAATGTGGGCCACCGTCCACACAAAACGACTGTAAAACAAGTCAGGAGCAATCCCCCTACAAAGTCGACAGCTACATGCAGTGACAAGCAGATGTCACAAGCAAGCAGCGACGCGGCGCAAGTAGTTGAATCTTCTAGACCACAGCAACTGCCAGCCCAACAACGGACAACGAGGGAAATGACGACCAAGAGTATCCCCAGCCGGATTGTACTTATTACAGAAGCTCAGCCCAAAGCGTCGCCGCTCAGAAAGAGTCATGCGCAGCACCAACGATCTGAGAGATTCTGAAGCGCCAGAGGTAGTGATGTTGTCGGGACGACAACAAAATCAGGAGGAAGGTATGTGATGGGGCCGTAAAGACACCCCGGCTTCCCCCTTCATGTTCAAGGCATATTTATCGCTCATATATTTTCGATGTGCGCGCAGCACGCTGGGATGTGAAAAGTGATAGAGGATATATTAGTTTAGGCCAAAATAAAGCCTAAACTATAATGGTGTTATATTTGATAGTCGTGTGTTATAATTGATAGTTGTGGGCGATATTTATGTTTTCATGCCTAATAGAGCAATAAAGGCGAGTGTTATTTGCGTGGCGCAATTACTACGCGCCGCACAATAAGTTGAGTGATTCGCTCGAGGGCTTATATAAAGAGATAGCGAGCGGCAAACAGGTCAATTTGAAGATTCAGACGAGACGAGAGAGAAACGAAGTTAGGCTAGCCCTGTGTCGGTAGAAGAGGAACAGAGACATGACACATTAGCAATCGAGCACAGGCTGGGTGTTTGTTTGGTGTTTGGTTTGTTGGTTTATTTGTTTAATGTTTGCTTCAGTGTGCTCTTAATGTCACCGATAGGGTTGTAAAAATAAATACAGCCCTTGCCTTAAGAATCAGAGTCTTATTGTTGAATCGGGTCGGTTGCGAGTGTGCAAGTGAGTGATCAAATATCACAACATCATCATCATCTTCTCGCCCACCCTATCACACACACAGACACATATATATATATATATATATATATATATATATATATATATATATATATATATATATATATATATATATATATATATATATAGAGAGAGAGAGAGAGAGACAGAGACAGAGACAGAGACAGAGAGACAGAGAGACATACAGAGACAGACAGAGAGAGGGTCTGAGCTATCTCACTACTTTTGGCAGACATTCTCACTGATAAAGAATTTACAAAAAACTGCAAGTTCCATTATCCAGGACGCTCTTAGGTGAAGAAAAAAATGAAAAAAAAATTGACACATTAAAAGAAGGGCGTACACAATAGGCTACTAATAAAACAGGAATGTAAAATTACAGTCGAACTTTCTGTCTGTCCAAACTGTCATAAAATTAACAGTGATACAACGTAAAAATATCTCCAAAGGATAAAATGTAGGGATAAAAAGAATGCGTAAGTTACTAGAAGGCATGATCGCCCACGCCGCGGGTCATCACCCGCCACGGAAATTAAATTGCTAGAACGTTTACCCTTGGAACGGAATGAGAACGAAGATCAAAAGGAAAAATCTGACTGAACATGTGCTTGAAACTAGCAAGGCTAAAAAGATGCAATTGGGGGGGGGGGAGAGAGAAACGGAGGAAAAGTCACGTTCCCAAGTTGACACAAGGTAAAGAAATCGACAAAAGGGACCATAGTTATTATACGCAACAGTCATTTCTTGGACGCTTTTGCGATATTTTGTCCTTTATTTGAATGCAGCGGCAAACGCAGTATGGAAGATTCTAGAAAATATTTCGAAAAAAACCAACTAACCTTGAAAAGTAACTTTTCTTAATAATGATGTTAGGAACATAAAACCTAGCTGGCCGGATGGCCCATCTTGAGCAGTGAAATAATATGCTTTCATTTATACAGTCGGATAGATAATAAGAAAGATATTGACAAAAGACTGTGTTGTTCATATCAACGAACGACTGCATTGAAACACTAATGTCACTAATTTTCAAAAAAGTGTGGCCTTGAAGACGCCAGTGCTAAAATCTAGTTAGAATGGAAGAGAGAGGGTGTTAGGGAGAATTGTGGCTAAAAATAACTTTACAGGCAAAATTGTGTAGGGGAGGGCAGAGTTGGTTCAAAAAACAAGTGTGTTTTTTGTGAAAACGCAAGTAGAGACGGACGGACCAACAGACAAATATGCATACTTGACTGAGGTATGACTGAATTGACTTTTTGGTAGGATGTTTGAATTTGAAGAAAGAAAAGGCGGTGATTGGCCATAGATGAATATATTATCGGCGCTCAGACGCGCAGTTTTGCCATTCGTCATAAGTTGTCCTAGTAGACACAGTAAAATATTAAGTGGTGATTTCCCAGAAGCAAATTGAAGTAGTTATAGGGACGCCATCCTATAGCCAGCAGCTCAGCTGAGTTTTGCTAGCATATACTGTGTTCTATGTTCATAATTCTGGTAAAACTGAAATTATTTCTTTGTACATTTTAATATTTGTTTAAGGTTTCGAGTGATTTGATACTGCCATATCAAAATCTATCCCTTACAACAAGTAAGGATTCGCTCTAGACCCCCCGCCCTAGTTCAGGGTCTAGAGACAAATAAAATACATAAACTCCAGCAAGGATTAGGAAGGACAGATCAAGTGTTGAGATCAGTGGAACATATCACCTATCCTATTCTATGGCGGGAAGCAAATAAACATATTTCGGAAGATGTAGTCTGGGAGAACTTATCCTATGTGAAACAAACTTGGTAAGATGTGCTGTATGGTCAGAGAGATCTGACCCGTCTATATGGTGTTGTTGTTGTGTAGTATGTGTCCAGAAATGGTTTACAGGATGGAATTCTGACACATGACTAATACTTTGATTGCAGAACTGTGAGTTTTTATTTGGTACCAATGTGGTGTCAAATGTGTTGAATAGTACCAGAGGGACCCGTGCAGTAACATTTTGTCAGAGCAGCCTATTATAGCCCCCAAGCACGGAGAGGTGGGGCCACCAGACTTCTGATATAGCCCCAAGCACGGAGAGGTGGGGCCACCAGCCTTCTGATATTGCCCCCAAGCACGGAGAGATGGGGCCACCTGATTCCAGCACCAGAATTACTCCTTCAAGTTACGTGAGAGTCTGGCCTGCTGAAAACTCACCAACTTGATTTCTAACACACCAAATATAATACCCTCAATAAATGGGCAATGTGTAGTCACTATAGATCGGGAGTGATGAGGCCACCCCAACAGCACATCCATAAATAGTTCTTCCCATAAAGTACAACTATAAACAGTAGTAATATTAACTAGTCTTGTAACATACCTATGAACACAATTTTCATTTATTATGCCATATATTCATGCATATCATTAATACTTTCAAAACCTTTCATATGTTCTGACCAAAATAAAACCTTGGTTCAGAACAAATAAATTTAAAGAAGATTTACTATCAAAATTTTACACATCTTGAGTTAGTTCAGTGTGTTTTAAATTTTATTAATATTATTAGCCTTATTAAATATCTGTGTGTGTGTGTTTGTATATATTAATACAACACCTTACATTCAGTACCGCTAGATTTTTTAACGTAGCCACATTCATTAGTAAAAAAAAGATAGGTGTGAGGTCGTAGTGGTAGCAAGAAGGGCCTTCTGAAAATTCACAGCTAATTTTATCTCAGGAGCCTTCACAGCTGACCTCATGCATCACACTAAGTAATATCACCATCATACTATACCATCAAAACCACTACACAAACGATGGAAAGGAAACTGTATGGACAATATGGTAGCTCAGCAATGTTAGAGAGATGGTCTCAATTAGATGACCGGGTAACATGTAGAGTAATATACGGTTACTAGAATATTCCTTCAGGGAATTCCTGTTATAAGAAGTTAGGCTCGTAAAAGAAGAAGGAAGTTCCTAGGTTAAGATTACAGATCAGATGATAAAGAAAGCGACGGTTACAAGCGAACAAAGGATAACGTGGCTTGTTCAAGGTCTAGGTCTTTTGCCAGAAGGATCCAACAGACCCCCAGATTAACGCATAGATCAGATCCGGCAAAATGAACATGTGAACAAATCAAGGATCTTTTACAGTGTTAAATAAATATACATGTTCTATGTAGTCCCCAGGTGTCTTATCTGAATCAATGACAGAACAGGACTATCGCTCCCTGGGGTAAGTCCATACGATGCGCGCGACTAATGTAATGGTGTGTACGGGGCTGGCAACTTCATCATGACAAACAAATGTCTACAGAAAGCATCGCTGCTGGAGCCTGTGAATGTTTTGTGCAGGCTTCCAGCAAGGAGGCCAGCTATAGGGGTGTACCCATGCTCCACGTGGAGCTATAAGGAAAATGATGATGATGATAATATACAAACAAAATTTATTACATTCAGAGTCTCATCTGACAGTTAGAAGAATTCACTGTCAACAAGAAAACAGTTATGCATATATATATATATATATATATATATATATATATATATATATATATATATATATATATATATATATATATATATATATATATATATATATATATATATATATATATATATATATTTAAAAAGATACGTCAGAGTTATACGATAAGAAACACAATATGGAATACCCCAGTGATCAATACTGTCACCGACAACTGACGTCGTAAATGTTAATAACCTTGCTTATGAATTTAATGACGTAAGAAATAAAGTGCCACACTTAATTTCGAGATGAAGCTGCAATCTACAGAAAACAACCTCTCAAAACTAAATACAGATCTACAAGTTCAAAAACAAGATGCTGTAGAAAGGACAAAATGGTGGGGCATGTGATGAAATGCTAACAGATGAGATTTACTTGCAAGATGACTGATATATTCGTATATCATTTCAGAATTTGCTGATAACTATATGTTTGTTAAAACGTATGTAGAAGAAGAAATCTAGTTTCTCTTTCATCAGAGAATGCACAGAAAGGCTCCAGTAGTCGACAAATTTAATAACCTTGATATACTCGTGTCATCCTGCTATACATATTCAGGGCACCAGAGTTATTGCAAAATGAAAGGGGACTTATATTGGATGGACAATATCCATTTGCTGAGTGTAATAGTTCCTGTATCTAACTCTCGTGTACAATTGTTCAAGAGTGTCCGTATGTGAAATAAGATATCTGAGAAAAAAAAAGAGCTAACAAAACACGAGAAGACTGAGTAAGAAACAAATAGATCTCGGACACCGATGAAATAAAATATCGAAAAAATATATTAAGTAGATACTGTAGTAATGTACATCTGTGTGACACCCCGCTCAAATTTTCTCGCTTGAAAATTAACTGACGAACTCCTAAAATCTATTAATAGCTACAGTATTTGTAATTTGTAAAGGTCAAGGTCACATCTACCGCCAACATTTTAACTAAAGAATTTGAATTTTTTCTAACGCCAAGCGTTAAAAGTTACTACCCCCTTTTAACACACTACCCTTCCCAATATTTATTAACGAACGCCGAAAAATTAACAACCAATAGTATTGTTACCTCGTTTTTGGGTAGAGACCAAAAATCTAAGTTGTAATGGCAAAATGCCGATTCTGTGCTTTTAACCAAAATTAAATAATTTTTTTTCTCAATAACTAAAGAAAATTAGATTGAAAGGGATATCTTGAATCATAGCGCTGATATTGATTAATATAATACCATAAAGATTTCCCATAATAAAACTATCTTGAAGTAGAAATATTCATTTTATTAATATTTTCAGTTGGGAAAAAGCACAATTAATTATATAAAAAAATTACACATATGAAAACGTGGACAAATAATTAAAAGAAACCTGTATAGGAAGATAGAGGACAGTGGTCTGTTTAATAATCACTTTCAATAGTAAAAATCGACCCATTAATAACAAAGATATTGTATAAATAAAATTGAGACAGACGAACAAACACACTTCTGAACTGCTCATGTTTATAGCCTAGGGGAAAAAGTTAACATTTCTGGACGCGTTTCTGATTGGTTAAGGGGGGTGAGCATAGGGGCAATAAAATTAACATTGTGCCGGCATAGTCCGCCATTTGAAAAATACTATTTGCCAACTTGAAATCAGCGGGAGAGCATTCGTGACCAAGGCTTTCACCTTCTGGACACTAGAGCATTTCTGAACTACCCACTTAGTGCTAGTCAAGCTTGTGCATATTGTGATATATTTCTACTTGAGGGGCATATCACCAGTTAAAAAGCTGTGCAACTATCCTGGAGAAGACAGAAATTGCAGGCAGGGGACGCTCACAATACTTGCTGAGCTACAGGCCGTCTTTCTTCCAGAGGGCAGAACTATCTGTGTGATTATAAATACAGTTTGGAGCAACTAGTCTCAGACAGGATATTAAGATAAGTGCCTTAACTGGGCACTTGAGAGCTCATTCTCATAAATAAAATAACAATCCACAACATAGATTTCTACCTCAGTCAGAATTATTCTGGAATATGGTGATGACTACGTTGAATGTCTAGGGTATGTAGATGATGAAGTGTAAGTCACAACAACAACAGACAGATAAACAATTTAATTTATTCCACCACACTTGACAACACTGTGACACTCACATACATATAACACTCTATGAGGATATCTTAAATGAGTCACTGATAAAATTTCAAATATCAATATGTATTCAGTGCTGTCATTAATGTATATGTGTCCTGATTCAAATACAAAGTGAACCAGGAATCACAATCAATTTTAATTACAAGTTATATGTACAGAATTTATCAATATGAATCTTGTAGTGACATATATTATTAATAGTATCCTATGTGTGTCAGTTGTGTAGTAGTAATATGAGGTAATACTGGTTTTGTTTTGTTTTTTCAAGCTCTGTTGGTATTTGTCATCATGACTTCAATAGTTTGTTTCTGTTGGAACTAGTATTAGAGATGTTCTCAGTTCCTGGCATTAAAACAATTAAATTCCCTCTTTATTTACTGTCAATTTTAGAGGGGGGGGGGGGGGGCACATAATGTTGAGCTCCATGGCCACACTTTCTTAACTTTCGTGATGACTGCAGTAAAAAACTCCTCTGCTCGATTACTTTAATGAGTTCTGGAGCCACCCCACTGGTTGCTATATGGACCAAGGAGTATGCTGTCCGCCTCTGGATTCAGCAAAGCTCTGACCAGGTGCTGCTCAATAACTTTAAGACCACGGTCCCTGAAACAAGAAGGTTGTACCTCCTACTTCAGAACTAATTTATACTCTATTTCTACACTGAGCACAATACATAACAAACCTGAGTTCAGAGCGTTAGGCCAACTGTCAGCTTCATCTGAAATACTTTACACCAGTATATTCCTCCTTAATGGTTACTACGCCTCTGCAATTCCAGCATTATTTCTTTCTAGTCAATAATCTAGGTGTCAGTGTACTGTTTGGCCATTCCAGGTAGTTTTACTTTCCTCCGACACCTTCTGTTCAGGCTGGAGCACTATAGGCTTTACCTCATGTTCGATACTGAACTACACATATATACAGACATAAATTATCAATTTACATTCAATTTTCATTAAAAGATATTGAATATTTCAAGCTTACCACAATTCAATAGAAATAATAAACAGTGACGTTGAATGGCACTGAATATAGCACAACTCCGATCTGCCGATGTCCCAGGCTTTTATTTAGAAAAAATATACACTGGTGCTCAACGCACTGCTTCTTAGTAGGTTTATTACAAGATGTGGCAAGGAACAGACGCTCTGAATTGAGTATATTCGCAGCTCTAACCAATCAAGCCATGTCTACACATCTTTTCAAAAAAGTACCCCTTCTCACGTTTCCCCTGACAACACAAGATAGTATTTATAGTCCGACTAATCGTGTTAAGCCTTACATTTATTGCGCTCCAATCAAATAGGAGTTAACATGGTAGGCTATTTCCGTAACGTAATGTTTTTTCAAACACGTTATAAAAAAATTTAATGAGCAGAAATGATTTCATGCTGTCAGGCACCCCCACTATTTTATTTTGGCTATAATTTGGTAATTCCTAGACTATTTGCGTAACGTTTTACATATTCTTTGTCGGCAAGTCCTAAGGAACCCAAATATGCAAATTTAAAAGAGCTAAGTGGCTGCGTTCAAAATATGCAATTTCTTCTACCTCCTGTTTACTTCGAAAATGTGCTGTCTGGGTACTGTAATGTTTTCAAACGTAAACCAGTATAATGTCATATTTCCCAATAAGCGTTTTTCAGGATTTTAAAACCTAACTCTGGTATGGGTAGTGAATTTTATCACTGTCGATTTGGAAAAGTTAGTGCTAGTGGCCTTACACGCGTGATGGTAGTAATTGTGTATCGCGCGACTCGTGTTAGTATTGCCTGTGTCCCTGCTTTCTGCCTCTCCCTTCTCTCTATCCTTTAGTCCATCTGTCTTTTGTTTTTGGTAACATAGTGTAGAAAAAGACATGAATGGAATTTTAAATCTAGGTCAACTTGCGTATTTCAAGGTTTTTCCAAGAAATACAGTACACGTTTCATTGAAGAAAGCGTGTAATAATACAGTAGGCTTTTACTATCAACGTGAAAGCGTTACAATTTGCAGACGAAGGAGAACACAGGGGGGATTTCGAGTACAGTCATTGTGACAGCACTGTTCTTTACCATTTTTCTTTCCTTTTATTGAATTTATGTGTTTGGCTTTACATTTACGTTTTAATTTATATATGTGGATTAGAATTTCTCACGATATATATATATATATATATATATATATATATATATATATATATATATATATATATATATATATATATATATATATATATATATATATATATATATATAATTCTACTACCAGCCTTACTTCATTATTTTTACTAAATTAAAGTTCTGTTTTACCATTTGTCATACATCATAATAATTGCATTACCCTAGACACCTGCCATACACACCCTAACAGATTCTTTATTCAGGTGAGATCTCAGGAGGTGACAGTTAGGGACCCAGAGACTTTCAACATCATCATCCTTAACTCTGGGAACTTGCATAGTCTGACCTCACCTTGATTGTCTATACACCCTTACTCTGTTCAGAGAAGGGGGTATTGCTCATAAGACCAGTCCCTTAACTGGCACTATTCTAGTGTCATCTGACACATCTACTTGTCCAAGGGAACTTATATTCTATACTCTAAAACCTCCTACCACAGAGTGGGGTCCTGTCCGGGATTATTGTACCACCATACCCTAGGACTCTTAGCATAAGAAAGAAATAAATCAGTTGTGGAAATTGAATGAGCTGTCAGTGCCTATAGTTTAGTAATATAAGTATCATTTGTTAAATTATATTTTAAGATAAATCATTTGTGAAAGGAAGAAAAGATGGCAGATTTGGCCAAATTCAGATCGGCTACAGTACAGACGGCGAAAGAACTTGGCATGGAGGGGCAAGCTCTGATTCAGTATGTAACTACTGAATGTGATAAATTCATTGATAGGGAAGATAGGAGGTTAGCAGAAGCTAAGAAATTACAGTTAGAGGCAGAAGCTAAGAAATTACAGGTAGAGGCAGACAAGGAAACTAAGAAATTACAGTTAGAGGCTGAGGCTAGGAAATTAGAGGCTGAAAAGGAGGCTAGGAAATTAGAGGCTGATAGGGAAGCAGAAGAAAAAAGATTGCAAAGGGAGGCAGAGGAAAAGAGAGAGGAAAGAAGATTGCAGATGAAAGCAGATGATAAAAGATTGCAAAGAGAACATGAATTAAGATTAAAAGAACTGGAACTTCAAGGCATAGCTCCAGAAAATGGTAACAGCCCATCTACCTCTGATGCCAGTACAAGTCAGGGTGCCTCTAACTTAGCTATGAATTTTCACTTAGATCCTTTTGAGGAGAAGGACGACGAGATTGAGTCCTATCTCAGTAGGTATGAAAGGCTAGCTATAAATTATGGGTTAGAGAAGGAGAAGTGGAGTTTACAATTATCCAAAGGGCTTAGGGGAACCTCTTATGAAGTCTTCTCAAAGTTAAGCAGAGAAGACCAAGAGGATTATGATATTTTAAAACAGGCCTTACTAATTAGATATGAGAAGAACGGGGAATTTTATAGGAAGAAATTTAGAAATGCTAAGTTACTGTCTGGGTAGACATACCACCAATTCTCTGGCAGACTGGAAACCTATTTGGAGAAATGGACTGCTCTGGGGAAAACCCAAGATTTGAAGGAAATGGTTATGATAGAGCAACTGAGAGAGCCCATGGCTCCAGACCTGAGACAATTTCTCACAGAATAAGGTGCGGAGAGGCTGGGGGAGATTCTCAATGTTGCTGAGAAATATCAGGCAGCCCAGAAAAAAGTGGCTGGTATCAGGAAGAGACAAGTAGATAACAATAAAACCCCACAAGACCAAGATGATTATAATACTGGGGATCAAAACCCTAGATCTAAACAAACTTATGATAGGCCAAGATATGATCCTAGAGACAGAAACCCTCAAGTAAATGAAAAGAAACCCTACAGACCAGAAGTAAAATGGTGTAAAATATGTAGAATGCAAAATCATAATACAATTGCATGTGGTAGGAAAGTTCCTCCATATCACGCTGCATGCATGATAACAGTGGGAAACAAGGAAAAGAAGGAACTGTCTACAGGGCAGCATGAACTTCCTCATCCCCCATCTGTGAAGAAGTAAAGTGTAATGGCAATAAGGTTATGTGCCTTTACGATTCAGGATTGGAATATGACTCAGTTGTAAGTGCAACAAAGGTGCACCCTGACCAGTATACCACAGACAAAGTGGAGATACAAGGGGCATTGAAGGATTCAGCCACCATGACACTTCCCGTAGCCAGGATAAATGTCAAGACTAGGTACGTGGAAGGAGTGATTAGTGCAGCAGTGTGTAAGGATCCTAATTACCCGCTGGTGTTAGGAAAAAGGTTTGTTTTTCTAGGGAGCCCTATAAAACCTGTGATAATGGCCACACTCCAGGTCAGGTCGACCCCTAGTATGGAGGAGGAACCACCACTTACTATTCATCCTAAACAGATGAGAAAGGCCCAGGCAAAAGACAAAACATTAAAACCTTGCTTTGGCAAATTTCCAAAAAGCCATACCCCTCCAAACAAAGGAGACTTTTATATGAAGAACAAGTTAATGTATAGGAAGGCTGGAACTGGATCAAATGGTCATGGACAGCTGGTACTTCCCACTTCATATAGGGAAAAGGTGAAGGAGTTAGGACATGCTATCCCTTCAGTGGTCATATGGGGATCAGCGCCACAGGACAGCGTATAGCTTGTCATTACTTCTGGCCATGGATAACGAAAGATATAAAAAGATATGCCAAATCCTGCCCAGAATGCCAAAGGGTAGCTCCAAAACATTGGACTGCACCTGCAACTTTAGGGGAGATGCCAATCATGGGAACCCCTTTTGAGAGAGTTGCAGTGGATATTGTGGGACCTCTCACACGTACCAAGAGGAGAAACAGTTACATTCTTACTCTGGTGGACACTTGTTCTATGTGGGGAGAGGCAGTAGCCCTGTCATCAATTGACTCAAAACATATGGCAGAGGCGTTACTTACAATATTCACAAGTTTAGGTTTTCCCCACCAGATCTTGACTGATAATGGATCACAGTTCAAGGGGAGGCTAACTGAGGAAGTTTTCAGGATCTTTCAGGCCAGGCACTTTCACTGTAGTCCGTATCACCCCCAAGGGAACGGGCAGGTGGAAGGATTCAACGGGACACTTATTTCCATCCTGCGAAAGCTGGCACATGAAAAACCTGACACATGGGATCAATACTTACCCGCGGCTTTGTTTGCTTATCGGGAAGTCCCACATAATTCAACAGGAATGGCACAGGCAACATTGTTATTCGGCCGGTCAATTAAAGGTCCATTGGAAGCCTTATTGAGGACATGGACAGATGAGAAGGCAGAAGAGACTGTAACCTCATCATATCAGTATGTGAACGAACTGACCACTCGATTAAAAACTGGCTGGAAACTCGCAAATGATAACCTAAGACAAGCCAGGAAGAAGCATGCTGCATATTATAATAGGAAAGCGAAGGATAGGGAGCTTGCTGTGGGAGAGAAGGTGCTTCTTCTGTTACCCGGCAGCAGCAATAAACTTCAGATTGGATAGCAAGGTCCATACACAGTTCTAGAAAAGTTATCTAGAACTAACTACAAGATAGACAAGAAAGGAAAGGAAAAAGTCTATCATGTGAACCTTCTTAAGAAATATCATGATAGAGGGAACCATAGCCATTGAGATGAAAAATGAACCTCTCACCTCTTACGAATACCCCCTGAAACCCTGTGAAACTCCTGCACAGGTAAAGATCAGTAATCATCTGACAAAACGGCAGAGGTAGAAGATTCTGAAGGTTCTGGAGAATCATACAGACGGGTTAACGGACAAACCGGGGCATACTAACTTGTAGGAATATGACATGAAACTGCTAGACCCAACACCCATCTGTAGGAGAGAATATACTATCCCATTCGCAAAAGAGAAAGCTTTAAAAGAGGAGATAGATTATTTGTTACAAGAAGGGATTATTTTTCACAGTGAATCTCCTTATAGCTCCAGTGTGGCATTGTTGAGGAAACCCTCTGGGGAACATAGACTGTGCATAGATTACAGGAAACTGAATGCTGTCACAGAAAGTCAGGTGGATCCACTACCTGATACTAACCAATTGTTTGCCAGATTGAATAAGGCAAAATATTTTTCCAAGGTAGATCTCAGTAAGGGATATTATCAGACTCCAGTGAAGCCTGAGATTCTACCTTATCTGGCCTTTAGCACCTCGGAAGGGCACTATGAGTTCAACATGTTGCCGTTTGGATTGAAGAATGCTCCGAGTGTGTTTTCCAGAATGATGTGAAAACTATTGGATCCCCTGAAAAACCCATGTATTACGAATTTCATGGATGATATCCTCATCGCTACGGAAACATTTGAGGAACATGTAGACTCATTAACCATGTTATTTGACAGACTCAGAGAGGCAAACTTAACTGCTAGACCAACAAAATGTTGTATTCGATGCAAGGAATTGGAATTCTTGGGACATACTGTACATCAGGGTAGCATGACCCCTGATCCTAAGAACTTGGAGAAATTGCAGAGAGCACCCAGACCACAGACGAAGAAGGATGTGAGATCCTTTGTCTCACTTTGTGGGTTTTACCAAAAATGTATTAAAAATTTTAACTCTGTGTGTGCTCCTCTGACGGATTTAACTCGTAAAGGAAAACCAGATAAAATAGAATGGTCAGCAGATTGTGAGTTGGCATATAATGAGTTAAAGCAAAAACCGACCAGTAAGCCCATATTGACATTACCTGATTTGAGTCAGGAATTTGTGGTGAGAACTGACGCTAGTAATGTAGGATTGGGATCCACGTTTTTGCAAAGGGCATCATCACCAGACGGGGAATTGATACCAGTTGCTTATGCCAGCCGCAAATTGAACAGAGCGGAACAAAACTTCTCAATTATAAAAAAAGAATGTTTGGCTTTAGTCTGGGCGATAAAGAAATTCCAGATCTATCTGTATGGTAGGCATTTCGTGGTACAAATCGATCATCAGCCCCTGGTTTTTCTTGCTCAGGCAAAACATGGAAATGCACGATTGTTAAGGTGGTCACTCCTCATTCAACCTTACTCGTTTACCATTGAGTATATTCCTGGATCGCAGAACGTTGGGGCGGATTTCTTGAGTAGGCACCCACCTTTAGGAAACCAGGATCAACCTAAGGCATAGTTGAGTCAATTTGATCGAGACTGTAACACAGATAATAAAGCTGCACTAGTGGTTCACGCTTTTTAACAGGGGGGATATGTAGTAAAGTACATCTGTGTGACACCCCGCTCAAATTTCCCCGCTTGAAAATTAACTAACGAATTCCTAAAATCTATTAATAGCTACAGTATTTGTAATTTGTCAAGCGCAAGGTCACATCTACCGCCAACATTTTAACTAAAAAATTTGAATTTTTTCTAACACCAAGCGTTAAAAGTTACTACCCCCTTTTAACACACTACCCTTCCCAATATTAATTAACGAACGCCGAAAAATTAACAACCAATAGTATTGTTACCTCGTTTTTGGGTAAAGACCAAAAATCTAAGTTGTAATGGCAAAAATGCCGATTCTGTGCTTTTAATCAAAATTAAATAATTTATTTCTCAATAACTAAAAGAAATTAATATGTATCTAGAACATATTATGCAGGAGGCTCTCTACGATTATAAATCAACCATATCAAATGGAGGCCGACCTCTGTGCAACCTACGTTTTGCTGATGATATTGATCTGATAGCTGGATCAGAATCAGAACTTCAAGACCTTACCTTTAGACTGGAGAAAGTAACAAGAACGTATGGGATGGAAATTAATATAGAAAAAAGCAAGATATTGGTGAATAGCCATTAGAAACATGTTCCGACCAACATTACGTTAAATGGGCAAACGTTAGAAGAAGTTAACACCTTTAAATATCTCGGGTCCACTATATGTAGTGATGGAAGATCAAGTAAAAAAATCAAGACAAGACTTGAGATGGCCTCAGCTGCCATGACAAGGTTGAATGTGATCTGGAAAAGTAACATCAGTTTTCCTGTGAAGATCAAATTATACAAATCACTTGTATTATCTATTCTCTTGTATGGGTGTGAGGGCTGGACACTCACTGCAGATACGGAGCAAAGGATTCAGGCTTTCGAGCATAAATGTTATAGAAGAATTTTGCGCATTTGCTATAAAGAGCACAAAACAAATGTCTATGTTAGAAAGAAGATAAACACCTATGCAGGCCACCAAGAACCACTTTTGTCAATAGTGAAACGTCGAAAGCTTGCCTGGTTTGGGCATGTAACTCGTCATGACTCCCTTTCGAAAACGATCCTTCAGGGAACAGTCGAAGGTAAACGGAGAAGAGGAAGGCAGAGAAAATCCTGGGCTGATAACATCAAAGAATGGGCAGGACACGGTTTTTCCACACTTGTACGCATTGCTGAGGATAGAGAGCAGTGGAGGACCCTGTCTGCTGATGCTTCCACCATGGCACCTCTACGACCCATGACGGGTTACGGGCTGAGATGATGAAAAGAAATTAGATTGAAAAGGATATCTTGAATCATAGCGCTGATATTGATTAATATAATACCATAAAGATTTCCCATAATAAAACTATCTTGACGTAGAAATATTCATTTTATTAATATTTTCAGTTGGGAAAAAGCACAATTAATTATTAAAAAATTACACATATGAAAACGGGAACAAATAATTAAAAGAAACCTATATAGGAAGATAGAGGACAGTGGTCTGTTTAATAAACACTTTCAATAGTAAAAATCGACCCATTAATAACAAAGATATTGTATAAATAAAATTGAGACAGACGAACAAACACACTTCTGAACTGCTCAAGTTTATAGCCTAGGGGGGAAAGTTAAAATTTCTGGACGCGTTTCTGATTGGTTAAGGGGGGTGAGCATAGGGGCAATAAAATTAACATTTTGCCGGCATAGTCCGCCATTTGAAAAATACTATTTGTTAACTTGAGATCAGCGGGAGAGGATTCGTGACCACGGCTTTCACCGTCTGGACACTAGAGCATTTCTGAACTACCCATTTAATGCTAGTCAAGCTTGTGCATATTGTGATATATTCTTACATGAGGGTCATATCACCAGTTAAAACGCTGTGCAACTATCCTGGAGAAGACAGAATATGCAGGCAGTGGACGCTCACAATACTTGCTGTGCTACAGGCCGTCTTTCTTCCAGAGGGCAGCACTATCTGTGTGATCATAAATACAGTTTGGAGCAACTAGTCTCAGACAGGATATTAAGATAAGTGCCTTACCTGGGCACTTGAGAGCTCATTCTCATAAATAAAATAACAATCCACAACATACATTTCCTGACCTGGGGAGGATGTAGAAAACAGATCTTCAAAAAAATAGTTTAGTTACAAGTTCAAGTATTTAAAAAAGACTGTAAGGTGCCCAAGAAAGTGACATTTGGTGATACAAGTCATGAACACTTTTCAACATATTGATTTCTATACTGTAAAATAAAAACTTTTCCTGAGTTGATACTTCCTGTCCAAAACATTTAGGTACAGGAAGAATAAAACCATATATATATATATATATATATATATATATATATATATATATATATATATATATATATATATATATATATATATATATATATATGTATATATATTTAATAGTCCCAATTAAGATGGTTTAGCCATGTCTGCAGAATGGGAGAAGATCGGATACCACGACAAGCATGGGAAACAAAGAGCCAAGGATCCAGACCCCGAGGACGACCCAGAGTCCGCTGGGAAGACAACATTAGACAATCTTTGAAGGACCGAGGACTAGAATGGAACCAGGCCAGGAGGAAGACAGCCGATAGGATAGTCTGGAGCTCTCTCTTCCAAACCTCTACACCTCACGGTAGAAGGGGAACGACTAAGTAAGTAAGTAAGTAATATATTTAATTCTACCACCAGCCTTACTTCATTATTTTTACTAAATTAAAGTTCTGTTTTACCATTTGTCATACATCATAATAATTGCATTACCCTAGACACCTGCCATACATACTGTGGTAAAGTGGGATGATATAAATATTTATAGGGGACTAGTGTACTGACTGAGATCAGCTGTGAAGGTATCTGTATCTAATAATGTGGAGTATTACAGATAACCTTACTTGCTACCACATATATATATCTCTCAGTCAGACCTATTCTGGAATATTGTGATGACTACGTTGAATGTCTAGGGTTATGTAAATGATGAAGTGTAAGTCACAACAACAACAGACAGATAAACAAGTTAATTTATTTTACAGCACTTTACAACACTGTGACACTCACACAATTGTAACACTCTATAAGACTATCTTAAAAGAGTCAGTTTGAAATGTCAAATATATATATATGTATTAATTTCTTTACATAGAGATATCCTGATTCAACTACACAGTGAACCAGGAATCACAATCAATATTCTTACAAGTAGTATGTACACAGTTTATCAATTTACTCTTGTTATTGACATATTTTATTATTCTTATCTTATGTGTGTAAGTTGTGAGGTAGTAATATGAGTTAATACTGGTTTTGTTTTTCAAGCTAGAGTGTTGTTTGTCATCATGACTTCAAGTGTCTTATCATTGGGAAAAGTTCACAGTTCCTGTCAATTTAAACAGTTTATATTCCCTCTTTATTTACTGTCAATTTTAGAGGGAGGGGGGGGGCACATAATGTTGAGCTCTATGGCCACACTTTCTTAACTTTCGTGATGACTGCAGTAAAAGACTCCTCTGCTCGATTACTTCAATGAGTTCTGGAGCCACCTCACTGGTCGCTATCTGGACCCAGTAGTATGCTGTCAGCCTCAGGATTCAGTAACTCAGGCCAAATGCTGCCTCAATGACTTTTGACCACCGTCCCTGAAACAAGAAGGTTGTACCTCCTATTTCAAAACTAAGTCATAATCCATTTCCACAATGAGCACAATACATAACAAACACTTGTGTTCAGTGCTGTAGGCCACTGCTAGCTTCATCTGAAACAAATTACACCAGTATACTCCTTCCTAATGGTTACTACGCCTCTGCCATTCCAGCATTATTTCTTCCTAGTCCATAAGATAGGTGTCAGTGTACTGTTTGGCAATCCGATGCAGTTTTACTTTTTTCCGACACCTCCTATTCAGGTTGGAGCAATATTTAGGCTTTTCTCAAGTTGGCCACTGAACTACACACATATATATAGACATAAATCATCAATTCACATTCAATTTTCATTAAAAAAGATATCAAATATTTCAGCTTACCACAATTCAATGGAAATAATAATAAACAGTTTCGTTGACTGGCAATGAATAGGCACAAATTCCGATCTGCCTCTTGTCCCAGGCTTTTATTTTAGAAAAAAATATGCACTGGTGCTCAACGCACTGTTCTTAGTAGGTTTATTACAAGATGTGGCACGGAACAGACGCTCTGAACTGACTATATTGGCAGATCTAACCAATCATGCCATGTCTACACATCTTTTCAAAAAAGTACCCCTTCTATTCGTTTCCCATAACAACAGAAAACTAGTATTTGCAGTCCAACTAATCGTGTTTAGTCTTACATCTCATTCCCGCCAATCAAATAGGAGTTAACATGGTAGGCTATTTCCGTAACGTAATGTTTTTCAAACACGTTATAAAAAAAATTTTATGAGCAGAAATGATTTCATGCTGTCAGGCACCCCCACTATTGTATTTTGGCCATAATTATTTTATTAACAGACTAAAGGCGTAACACATAACATATTCTTGGCTAGCAAGTCCTGCCGTACAATAATATATAAGTTAAAGCGAGCTACATGGTGGCGTTCAAAATATGTGTTTTCCAAAGATAGTCGTATATTTGTTTTTTTACCACGCGTTCACTTCTATGTCATAGGGTGTCTTCTGTACTTTCAGGAGCTTAGATGTAAATCAGTAGAATTTCAGGTTTCCTAATAAGCATTTTTCATGTTTTAAAACCTGATTCTTGTAGTAGTTGTAGTGTTTTTCTTACTTACTTACTTACTTACTTAGTCGTTCCCCTTCTACCGTGAGGTGTAGAGGTTTGGAAGAGAGAGCGCCAGACTATCCTATCGGCTGTCTTCCTCCTGGCCTGGTTCCATTCTAGTCCTCGGTCCTTCAGAGATTGTCTAATGTTGTCCTCCCAGCGGACTCTGGGTCGTCCTCGGGGTCTGGATCCTTGGCTCTTTGTTTCCCATGCTTGTCGTGGTATCCGATCTTCTCCCATTCTGCAGACATGGCCAAACCATCTTAGTTGGGACTGTTCTACTTGGGTCTGCAGGGGGTAGGATTTAAGGCCTTGACGTATCGTCTGGTTGCGTACCATGTCTCTTCTTGTTACTTCAACCACCTTCCTCAGATACCTCATTTCTGAGATTTGGATCTGGCTTTTATGGGTTGTAGTCATTGCCCATGACTCGCATCCATATGTCAAGACTGGGACATAGGTGGAGCGGTATACAGCCATCTTCGTTTTCTTACCAACCTCTCTCTTGCTGAGGAATCCTCGATTTATGGCCTGAAAAAGTCTCCCAGCTGCTGCTTTTCGAGTGGCCAACTCTTCTTTGATGCCTCCCTTTCGGTCTATAATAGCTCCGAGGTATTTAAAGTGGTCGACCTGCTACAGGACCTGTTCTCCCAGCTTAATCTGATGTCTTCTTTCTTCTCGTGATATCACCATGGATTTTGTTTTAGAGCTGCTTATGACCATCCCTCTCTTCTCCAGCTCTTCCTTCCAGACTTGCAGGTTGGATTGGAGATGTGCCTCTGATTTAGCAATCAGGGCAACATCATCAGCAAATGCCAGCTCTGAAATATAGACCTGTCTCATCTTCCAGTATCCCACTGAATACTTTCTTGTTCTCTCCTTACATGCCTTGATGACATCGTCCATAAGGAGTGTTTTTCTGACACTGTTTATTTGAAGAAAAAAAGTTAGTGCAGGCCTTACACTGAAATTGGCGTTACTATTAATCGCGCGACGCGTGTAGTGTTGCATGCGTCCTTGCTTCCAGTCGTCCCTCTCTCTCTCCTGCTTTATCTGTCTTTTAGTTACGCCGTGTATGGAATGAATGAAATATTAAATCTAGGTCAGCTGCGTATCTCAAGGTTTTTCTTAGAAAGGCAGTACACGTTTCATTGAAGAAAGCGTGTAGTGATACAGTAGGCTTTTACTATCAACATGAAAGCGTTACAATTTGCAGACGAAGTAGAAAACAAGGGGGATTTCGAGTACAGTCATTGTGACAGCACTGTTCTTTACCATTCTTCTTTCCTTTTATTAAATTTATTTGTTAGGCTTTGCATTTACGTTTTAATTTATATATGTGGATTAGAATTTCTCACGACACATACCCTCACAGATTCTTTATTCAGGTGAGATCTCGGGAGGTGACAGTTAGAGACCCAGAGACTTTCAACATCATCATCCTTTACTCTGGGAACTTGCATAGTCTGACCTCACCTTGATTGTCTATACACCTTTACTCTGTTCAGAGAAGGGGGTATTGCTCATAAGACTAGTCCCTTAACTGGCACTATTCTAGTGTCATCTGACACATCTAATTGTCCAAGGGAACCTATATTCTATACTCTAAAACCTCCTACCACAGACACAAAGAAAAGTTTTGATACATCAACGTGTAAGAACAAATCTCTACCAACCAGCAACATGGCCATACAAGCTCACATTGGAAATGACCATAATTTGCGAAAGTGTCATAAGAAGATCGATCGAAGGCGTGACAGATCTTAATGAAACGCAGCTGACAGCACAGGAAGTGGAAGCGCGTGCAGTGAATCCGAAACAATAATAAACTCAGGTTGAACCGTCTCGACGTCAGTAGTAGGTTATACACAGACAGACGTCCAACTGACCTGCAGGTGTTGTTTTCACCTTACTTCGTTATCATAATAATCAGTGGAACGTGAATGTTGTAACGCAGTGTTTAAAATCTGCTTTCCAAACAACGGTGACATACTGACACTAACCGACTTTCAACGCAAGAATGTTTTTTACCCCGGCTTTTTTTTTTTTTTTATCAAGAACAAAGAACAGCTTTGACTAAATAGTTCATGCTGTGTGGCTAACCGTACGTTTTCTTGAGTTAATTTGTGAACTAATATTTGAACTTGCATCACTAAACTCCCGTGCAATCACGCCTCTCTTTATCTTATTTCTCTCTATCAGGTGGACCTTTTAGGACACATTTATTATATAATTTTAGCATGAACTATAACAATAAACATTAATTGCATAATGTCAGGAAGGTTATTACTTTAATGACGAAATGCCGCGAATACTCTAAGCCAGTCTGTTTTGAACGGGCTAGCGCTGTTTACGCGAGTGCTAAATTAGGAATGAACGAAGGCCAAGCATTAACCAACTTGTAGTATATATTTTGTTTTGTTCTGTTTTATGGTTCAACTTGAAAACAAAGCGGCGCTGTTGAAACTATCAAGGACAAGATAACAACGTTATAAGAAAATTTCATGCAGTGGCGGTCCAACGCTTTTAGACTGGTGGGGAATTCTATTAACATTTTTGGTAGTTACGTTTGTTCCTACACACGCCGGCACAAGTAATACAACAAAGGTCTAAGATGACACAAGCTTACTCAGAAAAAAGAGTCCAGATTATTCATCGTCAAGGCAATATTAACCAGGCACTAATATTTAATTGACATATGTTGATAAAATGAAGATTTACAATTCATAAAAGCTTCACAATTACTCGACACCAATCGTACTGAACACATGTGTGTTCCCGGGGGTTATTGTATGTCTCTGAGGCATGGAGAACCACAAAAAATAACAATCAAAGAGCTACAGACTTTCATAAATGGGTACTTGCGTTGAACAGAAGGATTGAAGTGGTATGACAAGTTCACTAATGTGGAACTGATGACAAGAACCAGACAAGCGCCAATGCAATAAATGATCAGAAGGAGACGCTGGGGATGGATTGGACATACACTTAGGAAAGCCTGATGAAAGCATTACAAGGGCGTCCTTGTTCCGGAGTCTGCAGTGTAAGAGAAGCAGAGGTGAGATGAGAACTGAAGACGGAAATGAAGGGAGTGACGAAGATATGGAAAGAAGTTGAGCTGATGGCACAAGACAGGAAAACTTGGTATACATTTGTTGAAGGCCTATGCTCCTTGGGGAGCTCAAAGGTAATGATTGAGTGAATGAATCGCACTGACATGTCACTTTCCCTTTAGGTTTGAACAAATCGCGCTTATTGTTTACAAGGGCAGAGTCTTTAGCTTGATGTGGATCTAAATGTTTTACATCCATTTCTTGGTTTAAAATAATTGCGCTCAGGTGATTTTAAATTTAAAGAAAAATCTACTTCGTTCATTGCGCAAAATGAGGATTGAATCACAGAGTTGACTTATTAATAATTTAAATCAAGCCATAGTAACACCGCCTATTACCAAGGGGGGAAAAAGCAACCTTAGTTATCTATGGGACCTCGAACACTACCCATATTGAAGTGTTCTGCACATGCGCATTTAAATATACTTTTATATCAGTTTGACGTCTGGATTTGTGAATCGTAAGCTTCGTCTAACAGTACTTTTATTCTTGGGGTTGGCTTTCAGTCATCCCTGTCACAAAACGTGTGTACATGTATTTTTGAGCCCCTCTCGCACTCCTTCATCCCGCTTTTATTTGGCATATTTTATGCACCTTCTTTCATTTTTTGCTATGACCACGCCCAGACATTGTTACTTTTCGCCAGGTGAATATAATAATTCCAGGGTAATTAGATCGCCACCCGTGTGTTACCGGGGCCCGAAAGGGGAGCAAAGAATAGTAACACTGTCCCCTGCCAAGCATGTATTTGGCACCTGGAATGTTCGGACATTGAACGAACAAGGGAAAGTGGCACAAGTAGCAGCAGAAATGAGAGAATACAAAATCGAGGTTCTGGGAATGTGTGAAACAAAGTGGAAGGGGGTAGACAGGAAGAAACTCATCACAGGTGAATTGGTGCTGTCCTCAGGACACGAAGACGAAAGTTCACACCACAGTGAAGGGGTAGCTCTTATGTTATCTAAAGAAGCACAGAAAGCACTCATTGAATGGGAAGCTGTGGGACCCAGAATAATAACAGCTATTTTCAAAACAGCTAAAAAGAAAATTCATGTCAATGTCATCCAATGTTATGCACCAACTAATGACAAAGAAGAGTCTGTGAAAGAAGCATTTTATACTAAACTACAGGAAATTATGGATAAAGTAAAAAGAAGAGACATCACAATTTTGATGGGTGACATGAATGCAAAGATAGGTACAGTCAATACCGGATTTGAAGAAGTCATGGGAAAACATGGGCTAGGAGTAATGAATGAAAATGGAGAACTATTCGCAAACGTCTGTGCTTCAAATCAACTGGCTATAGGAGGAAGCATGTTTCCACATAAGAGAATACACAAGGCAACATGGATATCACCAGACCATAGAACAGAAAATCAGATCGATCATATATGCATAAAGAAGAAGTTTAGATCATCATTGCAGGATGTAAAGGTATATAGAGGAGCAGATGTGGCATCAGATCACCATCTTCTGATAGCCAAAGTAAAAATGAAACTCAAGAGATATGCAACAATGCAAAATTATAGACAACAGTTTAATGTAGGACAGCTAAGAAATCAAGAAACAAGAGACAAATTTGCGGTCACAGTATCCAACAAATTCCAAGTGCTCCAACAGTTGGAAGATTTAGAGAATACAGAAGACTATTGGCAGCAGGTCAAAACGGTATGGAAGGAGACATGTGAAGAAATACTGGGGAAAAGGGAAAGACAACAAAAAGCATGGATAACAACAGAAACCATCAATAAGATAAAAGATAGAAAAAACAAGAAAGCAGAGTTAAACACAAGCAAAACCAGAAGTTCCAAAGCCAAGGCTCAAGAAGTGTACACAGAAGCAAACAAAGAAGTAAAAAGAAGTATCAAAAGAGACAAGAGGAAGTATATTGAGGAGTTGGCAAGAGAGGCAGAAGATGCTGCAGCCAAAGGAAATATGAGAGAACTGTATAGCAGCACAAAGAAGCTAACAGGGAAATACAAGCAAACAAGTTGCCTCATAAAAGATAAGAATGGGAAACTGCTCAGCAATATACAAGAGCAAATGAAGAGGTGGACAGAATATTTTGGGGACCTTCTCAATAGACCAGCTCCACAAAACCCGCCGGACATCCAGCCAGCAGAAGAAGAGCTACAAATTAACGGTGAAAGACCAACGAAGGAAGAAATAAAGAAAGCCATAAAGCTTCTAAGAGATGGAAAAGCGTCTGGACCTGATGGCATTCCAGCAGAGGCCATCAAAGCAGATATCGACACGGCTACAGAGATGTTATATAAATTACTTGGTAAAGTCTGGGAAAAAGAAGAGATACCAGCAGAATGGAAGGAAGGATATCTGGTTAAGTTGCCTAAGAAGGGAAATCTACAAGAGTGCACAAATTATAGAGGAATAATGTTACTATCAGTGCCAGGAAAGGTATTGAACAGGATTATCCTTGAGAGATTAAAGGAGTCCATAGACAAGAAATTGAGAGATGAACAAGCAGGTTTTCGACAAAACAGATCATGTACAGACCAGATAGCCACTTTGAGAATAATAGTTGAACAAAGTCTGGAATGGAATTCACCACTATACATCGGATTTGTGGACTACGAAAAAGCAGTTGACAGTGTGGACAGAGAATCACTTTGGAAATTGATGAGGCATTATGGAGTTCCCCTGAAGATCATTAATTTAATAAAGAAAACCTATGAAGACATGACGTGCAGAGTTCTTCATGAAGGACAGCTTACAGAACCATTTGGGATAAGAACAGGAGTGCGACAGGGATGCCTCTTGTCTCCATTTCTTTTCTTGCTGGCAATAGATTGGGTTATGAGATCATCGACAACACACAACAGAAATGGAATCCAGTGGACTCTGACTAAGCAGTTGGATGATCTGGATTTTGCTGATGATTTGGCTCTCCTGTCCCATAACCGTAATCAGATGCAGGACAAATTGAAAACACTCGATGAGAGGTCACAGCAATTGGGTCTGAAAATACACAGGGAAAAGACAAAAATAATGCGAATAAATGCAGGTAATGAAAACAGGGTTGAACTTGAAGAAACGCCAATACAAGATGTAGAATCATACACATATCTTGGCAGTAATATAGATAAAGTTGGAGGGACAGACAGCGATATCAAAATAAGAATACAAAAAGCAAGAGGAGCTTTCATTGCATTGGGAAATATATGGAGATCAAGAGAAATAGGATCCAACACGAAAATAAGAATCTTCAACTCAAATGTGAAGTCAGTCCTATTGTATAGCTCGGAGACATGGAGAACAACAAAGACAACAACCAAAAAGCTACAGACTTTCATAAATGGGTGCTTGCGTAGAATAGAGGGATTAAAATGGTATGACAAGGTTACCAATGTGGAACTGATGACAAGAACTGGACAAATGCCAGTGGAACAAGAGATGAGAAGAAGACGATGGCGATGGATAGGACACACACTGAGGAAACCTGTTGATAGCATTACAAGGCAGTCCTTGTTCTGGAACCCCCAGGGCAAGAGAGGCAGAGGAAGACCAAGAAGTACATGGAGAAGAGAGTTGGAAACAGAGGTGAAAATGATGAGGAGAACATGGAAAGAACTTGAGATGATGGCACGTGACAGGAGGACTTGGCATGTGTTTGTTGAAGGCCTATGCTCCTTTGGGAGTGGAGGGTTATGAATGAAATTAGATCGGGCAGCGGATAATACTTTTATCACGTAAGTCGCCTTGCCATCTTTGATAGTGGCAATCTGCGTTTGTACATTATGGTCTCGTGCGATCAATGAAAAGAAAGCGTCTGACGGATGGGCAAAGACGCAGGTGATAACTAGATAGTCACTTCCGCGGGACCATCCCTGTGTAATTATTACAGATGACCTGGGTGAGGAGACAATTTGGGCGAAGGTATTACAGCATTATTAGAAATAGGTCACGCGATGAAATTTTTTAAATGTAGTATTTTAAAACACGCGGGGGTATTATGATTTAAACACCCTATCCATACAGTGCAAAAGAGATTGGATTGGTGTAAAGTGAGAGCCGGAATACACAAAGGTTCTCATTGGAAAATTCGTCGGAAGTACGATCTGGGATTTGAACTGAGAATTTAAAATGTAGTCTAGCTAAATCTGAGTCACAGATCAAACAGCACTGCCACGTCAAGCTAGCAATTCATCAGAGCCAGAGAGAGAAGGATCGGGCAAAGGATTCCAAAATTATAAGTGACAGATAGAAGTATTTGGGAAACTTTAAAAACTTAAAAGGAAACCCTCATTTTTTAAATACAAAGACTGGAAATTTGAAGGACTAGGACAGATAGAAGAATTTGTGCAACTTTGAAAACTTAAAAGTAAACCCGCATTTTTTAAATACAAAGACTGGAGTCCTAAGGAATCAGATCACCCGTCATAAAAGGAATACAAAATTGTCCCAGACCAAGTGATCCGAAAGCACCAAAGTGCTGCGTCCATTCTAAACTGTGCCAGGAGATTGTTTTCCCAAAAGTTACTCTGGGTTCGTGGAACGAAGCTATCAGATAGTTCGTGGAACGAAACTATCAGACTGTTCGTAGAACAAAGCTATCAGACTGTGAAGTGTCATCATCACAGATGAACTAACGAAACCACGGCTGAAGGACTCACCCAGATCAGTTAAGTTCTGATTACCAGGAAACAGCAAAAGGACAATGTTTATTTCTTTAAAATCCTCACCTAAGTCTTAGTGAAGACAAAAATTTATTTCCATCTAAAATTCAACTTCATTTCATCTCTTTTTTAACCTGTTAAAACTAATTGATTATTAAATTACTTACATGTTATTTTAAAACATAACAATCATTGGTTATTCAGTTATTATCAGTGTGAAAGCAAACGTATGATCAAGACTCTTTAATATATATACATCTAGATATATATTTACCTCTATAGAGCTAATTCTTATAAAAGTAATTTCGCTGGATTTACACCAGCAGGGGGCTTGAACGGGCTAAACCATTGCTTAATTCTTCACAAAAGGCGACGGATCAGATATAAGTTAACAGTTGCTCTGCCCTATGCAGCATTGTTCTTGACTTCTGAAAATATCTTGTGAACACTCCCTTGAGATAGAAGTGTCATTACCCTTTATCTATAACTCTGCCAAGAGTAATCTTGTGCAAAGGAAGACAAATTTGACGACCTATTCTAGATACTCTTGAGTTTTGGCCACTGTTGGACCACTACTGCAAAGCAGAGGAGGCAATCCGTGACAATCCCCTTCAGACCAAACAGATATACACACAATTCCAGTGGAAATGGGAAGATCGAGTATTACGAGAGAGTGTAGGAGAGAGAAAGAGAGAAAGAGAGAGCTTCAGGAGGGTTCAGGGTAGAATCATGGCGGTTATAATATATCTACTGAGCTGACACTATTAAAACATGAACTTAAAAAAATAAAAATAAGTTATGATGGTCACTGACCCCCACAATCCACCCTCACCTGACGATCCCCCACAGACTCGTAGTTACAGTGTTCAGACCCCCACCAATAACGTCTAAGATGACTTATACTTTACATCCTTTTTATCTTTATGTGTGTGCATGTATGTCTCTCATCTTGCAGTCGTACTTCCTGGGACTGAATTGCAGTATAAAAATAATAGGTAGTACCATAATATATACCGCTGTAAGGCAGTAAAGCGTTAAAGACTTCACAATACTAGGTCCAGTTTCATGAGGTAGTGTGACGGGAGGTAGTGTGACGGGAGGTAGTGTGACGGGAGGTAGTGTGACAAGTTCCCTTCCTTACAGCCTTTGCTTTCCCCAACTCAAGAGCACAGACAGGTACTCATTTACAGTTTTGTATTTTTTTTTTTTCAGGTTGCTTTCCGTAGCCTCTGGCTGTCCCCAACCTACCTGCAAGGCAGATGTGGTTTGAAATCAGGGTTTTCCTTCTTGATGATTTACCATCCATGGCGCCAGAGACTTCCGCTCGCCCCTTCTCCTGTTAGTTTTAAATGTGTCCCATCACGAGATGGCCTAGAATTGTGCTTTTGCTGTCATAGACTATTGCGCAGGAGTGTTTAAGCAGAAATTGAGTGCCAATCCTCAACTCAACTGCACTCCCGGCTATGACAGCATTTGGGCCTTCTCCAACCCAGTTGAGAGAGAAACTGTGTGGTAACGAGGGAAGTCTGAGACGGGAGCCAGCTTTAAGAGAGAGAGAGAGAGAGAGAGAGAGAGAGAGAGAGAGAGAGAGAGAGAGAGAGAGAGAGAGAGAGAGAGAGATGTGGTTATTTAAGAGAAGAAGAAGAAAAAGACAGCTTTGTAGATTGAGGCCTGACGCTGAGTGGTTTTGAACCATAGTCCAGCAACTTTGCCGATGGATATAAACGCTCTAACCATTCTGCCAATGGGACACCATATATAAATGTAAAATTAGCTAAACTGATTCAGCTATTGCATCAAAGCTGTTCTTTGTTGTAGACAAATATAGCCGAAAATAAAACGTTAGTACTAGTTGCCTCATCTCTCTCTTTCTCTCTCTCTCTCTCTCTCTCTCTCTCTCTCTCTCTCTCTCTCTCTCTCTCTGTATTTCTCTCTTGTGAGAATAAACGAATTCAGTATGAAAGATAAGAGAAAAGAAGGATAGAATGTTAGACGGTTCTGCGCGCTCATTTATCTGTCCTTTGAAACTAAAGTTCGTTCGTTCATTATCTATCTATCTATCTATCTATCTATCTATCTATCTATCTATCTATCTATCTATCTATCTATCTATCTATCTATCTATCTATCTATCTATCTATCTATCTATGTCTGTCTGTCTGTCTATCTATCTATCTATCTATCTATCTATCTATCTATCTATCTATCTCTCTCTCTCTCTCTCTATCTCTCTCTCTCTCTCTCTCTCTCTCTCTCTCTCTTGTGAGAATAAATGAATTCAGTATAAAAGATAAGAGAAAGGAATGATAAAATGTTCTCCACACTTCAATAACAACGATCTTCGTTCGTTTATTTCTCTCTCTCTTTCTTTCTATCCCTCGGGAAAATAAATGAATTCAGTATAAAAGATGAGAGAAAGGAAGGGCAGAATGTTAAAAGGGCATGCGTGCCCAATTCTCTACACCAGCGGTTTTCAACCTGTGCGCCGCGGCACCCTGGGGCGCCCTGACTGACGGTCAGGGGCGCCGTGGATGCGCGTGGATTTTTTCCGTATTTAGCTGTAAAGAAAACACAGAGATGTGGGAAATTTCTTTTTTGGTGTTTGTCAACTGTCACGAAATGGATTTAGGACTAGAGACTGTCTACATATAGTGACAAGACAATAGTAAGAAGAAAGACTGAAATGATAGATTCAGATAGAAATATAGTGCAAAATGTGAAAGTTGAGACCATTGGCTCCGAGGTTGAGAACCGAGGTTGATTCTTTCCTCGCCACTTCGGACGTTTAAATTGCTATGGCCTCGAACCACCTCTAACTACCCTATGGGGATAAGGTTCAATTAAGATTCACAAACACCAAGGTACAGACAACATATAGCTACTGTACTAAGGGAAATGACTGATGCCAGCTACAATTTATACAAGTTTATTATACACCTATACACAAACTCATCTACATGTCAAAATACATGAAGTGCGAGGATGCACACCTGAAACAAAATCAAGCACAGTTAAAAATGCATCAACCCCAACCCTTCTCCCACAATTGCAACCTGTATGGAGAAAGAAGGTAAGGTTAACTGAAATGAACTCCACTGCACTTGATGTCGCCTACACTCCAAACTAGCTGTTCTAAATTCTAACTCTAACTCTAAGTCCACTGATAGCTGGAACGACTGCGAAGTGACTACACAATCTCTGCACAGACTTCGGTTCTACCCAGCCTATCCTGGAATCTCCTGAACACAACTAACTGCACCTCTAAACTTCAGCAGCTGCCCTCTGCTATGATTCACCAAAACTAACAGTTCTGCTTATCTGTGCTGACTTCAGTAGAGAGAATGTTTACCCTCTCTCTCTCCACTAACTCTGGAATTGATGACTGAGGTTTAACAGAACCCCACTGGATTCTGGACTGGAACTGTAGCTGACTTCTACCACTCTGAAATTACCTGCCCGAGTACCTATAACTGGGCCGTCGGCTTTATTATGGCCGTGAAGAAACGAACATAAAAATTACAACGCTGGCAGCCTGCCAAATCTGCGTGTGTAACGAGCGTCAGAGCTCAGGATTTATCCACAAAAATCCTATTCGCTGGAAAATGTCTTCCCCTGGCTGGGAAAACGTATTTTCTTCCTCTCCTTCCACTACTGGCAACTAACGTAAAACCCTTGCGGTTCTGCGAATGCCCCAACTTTGCCGTGGGAGAAATTTTGTGGTCTCAAAATTCCGCTCTCATTCCCACAAAGCCGGTACCTGCTGTTTTAGATAAAACAAACCAACAGCTAAACAAACCATAATAATACATTTCAAATAACAATTAACTTCCTTACTCTTCACCACGTAACTCCCCTCTCTACCTGAGCCTACAAAGTAAACATTGGCTAACCCAGATCGCTTGTTCTGCCTGACTAACTCCGAGCAACAACAATATTTTCAATGGCCCGTCTGGGCAGACGTACTGTGGCCTACTTCTTACGCTGACACTAATGCCGTAATGTTTAACACAACTAAAACTAGCCTTCTCTAGGAATTCCTAAAATTCCCGTCAATAATAGTAATCACATTCAAAATGTAATACAAAATAATTCCCTTTAAAATTACTTCTCCCATCTTCTGAATTCACAGAACAAGAATGCACAATCAATAACATATAATCCTGTTTACGCTAGCATCTACCTGTCGTCAAAAGTTATACATAACCCCCGATTATCAAATTGAAAACCCCGTAGTTCAGCCACGTGGTGCCGCAGTTTTTCAACCACGCGCTCCTGCATACATTCATTACTGATAGCACACATGTGCTCCAATTAATACCTCGATCACTTCCGTCCACAGATATATGCGTAACTATATAAATAGCGAGCATCAATACTCTCACTAAAATCACAAATGAAAATACACATTACACACGCTCCCGACTATACTGTAAATACATATGATTCGCAGATGCGGGTTTCTCTGCAGACCTGTTTTTGAAATAGATCCAAGCATGGCCGAAACCTCGCAACTTTCAAATCATCTTAAATACCGCTATTCTTGAAATAAGGAATTAAATGGACCTAGTTTCTCATGTCTATCACTCAGATCGAATTGATGGCTCTGGAGTTAAGAATTAAATTAAACTAAAACTTCCCAAGAAACTTAAATGATCGGCTAGGACTAGAAAAATTAAATAAAGTCCTCACGCAAAAATTCATGCTTACCAAATCTCGAATGTCCAACTGAAGGCAATCGACAATATGCTTCTGGCAACCCGGCTTTGGCAATTTTTCATTAAAAGAGCAAGAGGCTATGAAATATAGGCCTTTTTATAATCAAGACCCCCCCATGCGCCGACTTCATGACGTCATATGCACGGCGTGGTTCTAAAGCCAATGGGCGCTCTGCATTTCAACTGCAGGTAGCTCTCAGCCAATCAGAACCTTAGATCTTTCTGATGCAACCAGTTTCTGCTAGACAAAGAACCGGGAATTGGTCCTAGCCCTATACTGCGGAAATGAAGCAAAAATGGCCGCAAATAATTTAACTCCCGAAAAATGCGTATATGGCCACGCACTATCTTTAAAAAAAAGACACTGGTGCAAATCCTGATCTAGCCTCTATAATCTTAATCTAGAATAATACTTTCTAATTCCCTACACCCCCATTCTAAACACATAAAGAAGAACCATAAAGCAGATGAGATCAAACTCCCTCGTGATCTCATCTTGAAAAAACGTAAATAATAGAAGGAGAAGAAACATGGAGAAGGATTTCCTGTAATCCCTCCTAAAAATAGTGAACAAATGCAAGGAGAAAAAGACATGGGCCATTTGAAAGACAGAATCTCAGTACTTTCGTCACATCAACCTACGTGAACCCTGAGAGATTTCACTTTTGATGTTGGCCAGCCTTTGAAGTCCCGCTCCCCCGACCCGCCTATTAACTTTCGGCGCATTCTCATCGCGCGACCATAGTAGGTAATTTTTCAAACGTTTTTGATTGTGTTGTGAGTTTGATAAAAACTATGGAAAGATTTTTTAATTTGGCAAGTGTTAGTAAAAAGCGAGAACTTGTTGAGGATGACAAGGAAAGTGGTAATGGGGAAAGGAAACGTAAGTATAGAAAATACGACGAAGGTTACTTAGATTTTGGTTTCACGTGCACTCTTGCGAACAATGAAGAGCGTCCACAGTGTGTTTTGTGTTTCAAAGTACTCTCTGTCGAATGTATGCTGCCTAGCAAATTGAAGCGCCATTTAGAAATTGTTCATAAGAATGACGTGGGCAAACCAAGAGAATATTTCTCTAGAAAGCTGAGTCAAATGAAAGAACAAAAATCAGCATTTTCTAAGCAGGCGACAATCTCGAGTAAAGCTCTTCTAGCGTCCTACAAGGTAGCATACCGGGTAGCAAAATGTCAGAAACCCCATACGATTGCAGAAGAACTCGTTTTACGGTGTGCTATTGATATGGTGTACATTATGGTTGGAGAGTCCGTGGGAAAACAGCTTTTGGTCGGTTTTGCCCATTCCTTTGCCAGACAGTACAATTATTGATAAAGATTCGGCCTTCAAACAGAAGCTTCTTCTTTGGAAGAGAAAAATCAAAAGGTGGAGAAATGGACTACTTCCCAGGTTTGTAGCAGTTCATTACAGACAATGAAATAGATTTTAGTGCAGATATTGTTTCTATAATTCAAGGACACTTATCTCAACTCAGTGTTCATTTTGAAAAATACTTTCCTGAAAACTGTGACAGGTTTCAGTGTGTTCAAAATCCCTTCACTAGTGATGCTCCTTTGGACTTCAGTACTGCAGAAGAGGAAGAACTGATAGAACTTTCATCAAACTCTTCACTACAAGCGAAGTTTCCATTCATGGCATTGCCAAAATTTTAGTATTCAGTAAAACAGGAGTTCTCAAGCTTGAGCAAGAGAGCACTGGAGATATTAATTCATTTTGCAACCTTAATCTATGCGAGGCTGGGTTTTCAGCAGTGGCTTTAATAAAAACCAAGTTCAGATCAAGACTTGATGTGGAGAAGGAAATGAGGGTAGTTGTATCTCAATTGGTGCCAAGATTTGACAAGCTGTGTAACAACAAGCAAGCTCAAGTTTCACTTTGAGGTGACTGGTACTTTATTCGTCATATTTTATTTTTATTTTTTCTGTACAAGCTTTTTGTTATGGAGATTGAATAACGAGTGCAGTATATTAGTGAATGATTTTCAGACAAAAATATAAAAAAAATGTTAGAAAGAAACTACTTTATCTGTGCTGTTTTCTTTTTTATATTAAGAGTTTTCAAAGTGCACTTTGTGAATATTTTTTCTTGTACGTGTAATTTTTTCACAGATTGTCCAATTGCATTTTCTTTTTAAATTACATTAAAAAATTACATTGTTTAAAAGCCTTTCCAAAGCTCTCCAGCTCAAAAAAAAAAATTAGGCTAAATGTCGAAACATCGCTAGAGTTTTTACCAGTTATCCCACAGGGGAGCCGCAGAAAGAATGTAGTTAGTCAGGGGAGCCATGGACTCAAAAAGGTTGAAAACCGCTGCTCTACACAAACGAACGAACGTTATTTTCGAAATATATATACATAAATGTCTTACAATTTGTCTTCAGGGAGTCCACATCATATAAACAATTCTCGTATTTTTATTTAAAATTCAAATAAGGGCCTTTATGAGATCGACCTGGATATTCGACCAGGACACAGAGATTAGTGCCCCCTCCCCTCCGTTCTACTCTCTGTCTCGCTTTCTGCATCGTTCGCTCTCTTTTAAACACCCCCTCCCCACCCTTTATAAAAACGTAGTCAGTGTTTCCATTTGACATATTTCGGTTTTCTAACGATCAGCAGGGAACAAAAAAAAAAAAACGATTGGAGAGGTGAGGGGGAAAAAATTGGGAAAGGGTGGGGGTAAGAGATCCCGTGGCTTGCAGGGTTAGCACAAATGCTTAACCGAATTTCTGGAGTGCTCGGCGGCCCGGTCGTGGTGACCTTCACCTAGAAACAGACAGCAAGGAGAGTAAGTGTTGTGTGTGTGTTTTAGTTCTACGCCTGGGCTGATGATGCAGATTATAATAATTTCCGTCCAGCGATCTCTGTCTGTCTATCCATTTTCCCCCACATCTATTAGTTTCGTATCGCCGTCTTCTCTCGCTCTCACTTTTCTATATTCGTGAGCCTATCACGATGCAAATGTGACCCAGGCCTACGCAAGAATACAAATAACGAATTTTCTTATTGTGAGAAACGGTGCGGCCAAAACGGTGACAGAAATGCACTGGGAGATGCGTCTCTGCAACATGTGGGCTCGTGATTTTATTAATAGGAACTTCGTCTGGATTTGGTGAGGTGCGCCTTGCACAACCCAGTACACATGGTTGGTCGGTTATAATAGAACGCATGTTCAAATATTAAAATAAAAACCCGTGTAGTCTGATACAGTGGCGTTACTAAGGGGTGTGCGAGGGGGCTAGGTCCTAGCACACAAGGTTCGTATGTGGTATTGTGAGAATAAATGAATTTAGTATAAAAGATGAGATAAAGGAAAGGCAGAAATAACGTTCGTTTGTTCTCTCCTTCTTTCGTGCTCTCTCTCTCTCTCTCTTTCTCTCTCTCTCTCTTTCTCTCTCTCTCTCTCTCTCTCTCTCTCTCTTTCTCTCACTGGAAATGGTATTGATTTAATGAAGACCATCTGTGCTTTCTCTGTTTCTCACATGTTGGGCACTTTTGTAGCAGATGATCAGCAGTCATTTTATCGGTGCCACAGTTACACTCATCAGTAGATCCGGTGTTCAGCTTGTTGAATAGATGGTATCTCAATCTGTTGTGGCCTGTGCGAAGTCTGAAGATTACCACTTGTTCACTTCTGTTGAGCTGGTAGTATGCATCATTTTTCTGGTGGTGTCAACGCTTTAAAAAAAATGTTATCCCCAAATTATCAGCTCCTGCTAAACCTCTTCGTCTTGTCTTAAGTTATGCGTGTATCCGGTTAACTAACAGAAATACGCTACAAACTATGTCAGCGATTCTCAAGAGTTTTGACACAGTGTACCCCATCTCATTCGAACATCCTTGGCAAAGAAGAAATTCGTTTGCAAATATGTCATGATAATTTACCACTGCATGATAAACAAACGAAATGAGAATTGTGTAATTAAACACCATCAAAAGTCTTATCGCTCATAAGTACTTACCTTCTAGCGCTTCTCATCTCCGTATTGACAATAGTTGTCTGGGTAAGCCTGTGTTTTATATGCTTCCCAAAATTCACAAACCCTCTAACCCTGGGAGACCCATTGTCTCTGCCTGTGCCTGCCCTACTGAACATATATCAGACTTCCTCGACGGCATCTTCCAGCCTATTGTAGAGCAGCTTCCTTCCTTCTTAAAGGACACAAACCATGCTCTTACTACTTTTTCCTCTATTCAGCTTTCTCCAGATCGTACCTACCGTTTATTTCTGTTAGATGTTTGCTCACTTTACACTTCCATTCCTCACTCTGATGGTCTCCGAGCTCTCCGGTTTTTCCTGGACCAGCGCACGCACCCCTCTATTGCTACAGTAACTCTCCTGCGCCTTGCAGAACTTGTCCTTCGACTCAATTCCTTTGAGTTCAATGGACAGTTCTTTGACCAAATTAGTGGAGTCGCCATGGGCACCAAGATGGGTCCCAGTTATGCCTGCCTCTTCATGGGCTACCTGGAGTATCAGGTGTGGCAGCAGTATCCTGGACCTTTTCCATTGATGTATCTTAGATACATCGATGATGGCATAGGTCTCACTGATATGCCAGAGGTTGACCTATCTA
This sequence comes from Oreohelix idahoensis, assembly GCA_024509875.1. Lineage (NCBI taxonomy): Eukaryota > Metazoa > Mollusca > Gastropoda > Stylommatophora > Oreohelicidae > Oreohelix > Oreohelix idahoensis. The sequence continues at coordinate 273,281 of JAMPIV010006968.1, read as the reverse complement.
GGTTCATTAACTTCATTAACACCTTCCACCCTGCGATCCAATTCACCTCGCACATCTCCACTGTCTCTGTTAATTTCCTCGACATCGTTGTCACCATCACTCCCCCCCACCTCACCACTTCGGTGTACTACAAACCCACCGATGCACACAGTTACCTCCTTTATACTTCTTCTCATCCTCCGGCTTGTCGTGACTCCTTGCCTTTCTCACAACTTCTCCGTCTCCGTCGGTTATGCCAAGATGATGACAACTTTCTATGCCGAGCACAAGAAATGTTGGACTTCTTTCGTAACAGACAGTATCCATAGGATGTTCTTACCTCTGCCTTAGAGCGTGTTCTCCCTATCTCACGTCTAGAGGCCCTCAAACCCCGCCATAACACCTCCTCTGATAGAGTCAAGTTAATAATGACCTATCACCCTCACAGCACTGCTGTCAAAAGGATCCTGTATCGTCACCTTCCTCTCCTCCAAGCTGACCCAAAGGCGCGGGAGGTGTTTAGTGAGCCACCCTTGCTGGCATATAGACGGGATAAAAATTTGAGGGACCTCCTAGTCCACAGCCGTTTGAAAACCGTCAACGATGGCCACTTTGGGACCAAGCCATGTAACCGAACACGATGTAAGACATGTCAGTATGTTATCGAAACACGTTCAGTCTCGTTCCCTAACGCCAAGTTCACCATCACACATGGCTTCACATGTGAGTCACGCAACGTCATCTATGCTATTATATGCAAACGTTGCACCATTACTTACATCGGCCAAACGGGCACACGACTGGGCGACCGATTCTGCAGACACCTCTACGACATCTCTCAGTTTAAATCCACACCTGTGGCCATCCACTTCAATGGCCCGGACCACCATGGTGCCACTGACATCCAGGTGACAGCTATCAGATCCTGTTCCTCGGACGCCAATAGTCGGTTTCGCCAGGAACAACGCCTCATCCATCTTATGGGTTGCCTTAAACCACACGGCTTGAATACCCAACATTCTTTTGTCTGAGACGCCTTTCTCTATCTAGTCCCTATTGTATTATGACTGTCTACTTTGATGTTATCACCCATTTTTTTTTTTTTTTTTTTTTAATTTGTTTTATTTTTAAAAATTATATATATATATATATATATATATATATATATATATATATATATATATATATATATATATATATATATATATATATATTTTAATGTTTTATTTATTTATTTTTATATATATATATTTTTTTTCTTTTTATAAATTTTTTTTTTTTTAAATTTAATTAATTTATTTTTATTATTTTTTATTTATATCTATTTATTTTATTTTATTTTTTTAATTTTATTTATTTATTTTATTTTTTTTTTTTCTAAATCGCTTTTCCCTCACTTTATATATATATTATTATTATTATTTATTTATTTTTTTTCCTCACTCTTTTCCGGTCCTTATTTTCATTATTTCTTATTTTTTGTTTTTAAAGTACTTTCGACTTCCGTTTTCCGGTTTAGTGGCAGCCATCTTGCTTCTGTGACTGGACATGTGACTGGACACAAGGGAGTTATTTTTCTCTTATTTTTATAGTTTCATGTTCTCTACTTAATTCTCATTTTCTTTCTTTCCCTCCTGTCTTGTTTGTCTGTCCCTGACGAAGGCCTTGTGGCCGCAACGTAGGTTTTTCCTGTCCTTTCTCCTTGTAAGACGCATTACTATTTGTGTGTGTGTTTTTTTTTCCCCATTCTACTAATTAAATACAGTACAACAGTGGAGTTAGTAACAGCTTGTGACATTACTTAATAAATTATTAATTACTCAGCTACCTCCTTTGTACAGGCATGCATACTTGCTGCCTCCCACCAAGAATGTCTGAATTCATAATTCAATTACTCACTTATACTTCTTCTTCCTCGTTCGTCCTGAAAAGGACGTTGGTTGCGTTGTGTCTGTTTACGCCGGAGCTGTGATATCTGCACCTTTCGGTCGACACATCCGACTTCAGCACGGCATTTTTTGGGACCGGGTTTGCCTTCCCTCTGCGATCCCTACTCTCTCAGCCAGACTGCAGTGATGCAGCCTGTTTCCAGGACCACCACGTGGAGGTGGAGTAGGGTCTTGGTCAGCTCTGGTTCGCTGACCCTGATGCAAGCAGTCAAGCTATGGGTCGCTGACTGCATTCTCTATTGCTGCATCTTTGGGTCCCACTCACTCATACAAGTTAGGGTATCAGTGCGACCTACAAGGTACGTCATTAAATCTTATGAGAAGGCAGTTGCGGCTCGTACTTAGGGGATATTGGGATCTAACAGTACCTGAACTTTCAAAATATAAAAAAATCACTTCTTTTCATGTGTTAATAGTGACATATAACAAGTAAAGTCTCCGTAGATATGTTACAACAGCAATTATTTTACATTAAGTCTTGCTCAAGATATATCTTCCACCAATCTCTCGCTGCTGTTTTCACATATTCCCACTTCCTGAATGCGCACGCCACGTTTTTCCAAATTTTCAAAACTTGGGGTACACTCAAAAAATCACCACAAGTGCGAATGAATTGTTTAACGAAGTTTATGCTTTCCAAACTTTGATGTCACAACGAGAGGGAAAATATACTGAAATGCGCATGCGCAGACTATATCAAACGGGATAATTGAGCGTTCCCTACGATAACTAGAGTTGCATTTTCTTCCAGTTATGCTTGTTACTATAGAGGGTGCTGTCAAGTGATCTATTTATTGCTAAGAATACAAATCTTATATTTAACCCTCATTTTATAATGAACGAAGTAAATCTGGGTACGTGTTATCAACCATAGTCGGCGCGCATGATGTATCTTAGAGAACCAGCTACAGTAGCAACTCCATGCTCCGCAAGGAGCGTAGATGAAGTTGATGATAAACGGTGTATCATGTATGGAATAGACCAGAAGCCGTACATCAACGCACCAACCCATATTTCTTGCTGAGAAGCAGGGCCGGCTCTAGGGGCTCAGGTTAAGGTTTAGGGTTATGATTACTCTTTATTACTTACTTAGTCGTTCCTCTTCTACCGTGAGGTGTAGAGGTTTGTAAGAGAGAGCGCCATACTATTCTATCGGCTCTCTTCCTCCTGGCTTGGTTCCATTCTAGTCCTCGGTCCTTCAAAGATTGTCTGATGTTGTCCTCCCAGCGGACTTTGAGTCGACCGGGAGGTCTGGATCCCTGGCTACTCTTTATTACTGCGACTCTGAATTCTTTTTTAAGGCCGTACAGATGTGGGCTATTTTACTGGCCGCCGGATCGATAGACATTTGAGCAAAATGCTGAGAAGTGAAATTCGAAGTTAAGTCCCAAATCCATCTTTAAACCTGATCTTGTCGTATTGTCATTCATTCATCATCTTCTATTCATCAAGGAGAACAGCCCTTCTGTAAACGTATGCCAAGTCAACCTATCAGCTCCATGTCTTTATGTCTTCCTCGCTATTTTCACAGCTGTCTTCAGCTTTCGTCTCTACGTGTTGTTCGCTCTACGGCTGCTTCTTGTACCATAGGAATTCCAGAACAAGGCCAGCCATGTAATGCTTTTAACATGTTTCCTTAGTGTGTGTCCAATCATTCGCCAGCGTCCTCTTCTCAACACAAGGAAGCAGCTGTCGCATTATGTAGATTCCTTGTAGCATCCTCACACCATATTTTCACCTTTTCCAGCTGTTCTGCCTTACTTTTTCTTTTTTCATAGAAAATCCAATTTCCGCAGCTACCACGCTACCAGACACTTTCCCGATAATTCCCAAACGCTCTATCAGCACTGACGTAATTTCCCCGATTTAGATCCTGACTTCCTGACCGACTTTACACATAACGCACGCACACACACACCCGATATAAGACAACAGAACGTGAGACGGAATCACCTCACCCTAACTACAAGCTATTCCCGTCTATTTTAACTTTAATAAAACCCAGCCGTTCATAACAACAGCTTTGTTTACGATCTGACCCGAGCACGTTGCTGGGCAGGTGAAGGAAAAGGGGATGGGAAGGGGATGGATACAAGGCCGGATCTTGGGATGTGCGAGCAACTTTGGGGAGTGTGCCGACATTTTAATTTAAAAAAAAACACACACAGAGACACACATTAACATTTTAAATGAAGAAAAATTGAAACAAAACATTTCAAAGTAAAAACGTCTTATACGTTTATGAAACTGATTGTTGTCATCCTTGTTTATATTATTCCTTCTTCTTCTTCTTCTTCTTCTTCTTCTTCTTCTTCTTCTTCTTCTTCTTCTTCTTCTTCTTCTTCTTCTTTTCCTTCCTCTTCTTCTTCTTCTTCCTCTCCGTTAACTTTCAGTTGCCAACTTAAATATGTTCAAAGAAAGCAGCAGTCAGCCAGAGGTTGTTGACATATACGTACAGTTATTCCAGTAACGGTACTGGTGATGGCCATATGCGCTTACACCGTTCCTCATATGTTGGGCACCTTTGCAGTAGATGTTCAGCAGTCATTTTATCGGTGCCACAGTTACACTCAACAGTAGTTCTTCTCTTTAGCTTGTTGAATAGATTGTATCCTTATTTGAAAAAACAAAAAACAGCACATTGAGCGCCCAAATGTATGTCAACATGAATGAAGAAAAATAATATGATTTTAAAAACACAAATGCATTATGTTTTTGTAAAATGTTGCAATGAACATCGCTTGCAGAAATTTCAATGTGATCCAACTCAGAAATACGAAAATGAGTCTCTGAAGAGTACGTACAGAGGGGAGTGGGGAAAGGAGCTATCACAAGAACTCACACCACTTTGGAAAACCCTCGGTGTTCGCTCTAGCTAGATGGGTACTCTGGGAAGACTTGAAGGAAAGAAAAGAAAGGCTTTTTTCACAGAAAGATTTTTTGACAAAATCTGAGATTAAACAGGACTTTGCGTCTACACAAAATCATTTTTTAAAAACCAAATGGAGCGGCTGTGATGCTATTATCACCATGATGGTAGTAAGAACTACGTTTACAATATAGGCGGTAACGGCTGTTGTATTATTACCAGCTACCACGAGAAAAAACAGAAAAAAGGGGGGGGGGGGGGAGAGCAGGGCTAATTGGCTCACCTGACTTTGATCTTGAGTTAGGGAAGGAAAAGGCAGCGAGGAAGGGAACTGATCATCTCACCTCTCAATGTTTGATCTAGTATAGTGAAGTCTCGAACATTTGCGCCCCCTCCCCCCATGGCAGTATCTGCTATTGGATTACCTTGGCCTATACCCTTTTACCTTCACTTTACAGGCTGGTGGGGGCTTCACTCCAGCAAGTACGCGTGACCTTCTTTATGTTAAATATTATTTTTACCCCTCTTCAAAAATAAGGGAGCTGACAAGGTGACGTAGCCCGGGCTTCAAATGAACTCTGGGATGGCCTAGATATTATACACACACAGTAGACTAGAGAAAAAAGGTAATTTTTATTTGGACATGCGCCTTAATATAACCGACGACCCCGTGTCTAGCTTAAACAGGGCGCAACTTTCTCCAAAAACGAGGCAAAATTGTAAAAAAAAAAAAAAAAAAGAATTCTGGCTTCTCAGATAGAATGGACCCTGATACCATCACCAGCCCTGCTATGCTATGGACCCCAGAAGGACAGCGAAAGAGAGGCAGTCCAAAGACAACCTGGCGGAGAACAATGGAGGCTGAGATGCTAAGCATAAACCAGATTTGGGGCACGGCACGAAGGATGGCCGCCGACCGAGCAAAATGGGGACAGTTTGTTGCTGCCCTTCAAGACAACACTAGGCGTGATGGTCACTGATTGCTTTGTCGGTCAGGGGCTAAGGATCCAAGAAGAAGAAGAAGCAACCTATGCCAAGTGCCCTGTTGCGTGTCAGCGGCTCTAGATCTTTTCTTGTTTTTCGCATTACTTTCCTTTCCGTCTCCAGGTCCCATCTCCATATGTTTGTTTTTTCGGTCTATCTCTGCTTCTCTTACCCTGGGGATTTCAGAACCAGGGCTGTTGTCGTGATTTGAATGAAATTTCTGTCACTTTTAGCCGAGTGGTCTGCCCTGACTTGTTCTCTATTTTGTCTACGCCCACTTTTCTGTCTTATAGCTCCTAATAGCGCTATTTCTGTCATTGGTCATGTCATTCTTACGTTCGACAGGCTACATTCCACCTCTCTGCACGTGGACAACGGTATCCAGCTAAAGGTCCTTTTATTCTACCTTTCTTTTAGAGAACGGCTAGGTCCCGATTTCTTTGATTTACATAGAACCCACGGACACGGGGGAAACCTTTACCTTTCATTTTTGGCCGCCCTCGTCTAGAATCTTGAACTTCGGTCGTTCGTAGAACCGCCAGTGTTGCTTCATATTACGTCTTTTTAATGCATCGAGGGTCGCCAGAAGAAACTTAACCCTTGGCCTTACGTCCGGTTCTATTTCATCTATTGCACGTGCAAAAGCCAGCTGCAGACTTTAACTTGCTATTTAAGCGAAGTGTCTCTATCACTTTGTACCATTGTGTCAAAATGAATTCTGAGCCAGAGCTTAATAGCAGTTGTAGTGCAGGAATTATTCTTAGCTCGGTGTAATAGAAAAGAGATCGCGTGTTACTTTAATTCATCTTAAATATAAATATATTCTTTTTCCTTAAGGTAATTTTTTTCCTGACCGGGATGATCTGAATTTTATTCAGTGAGCCACGATCCATAATCACTAAGTATTAGCTAGGAGTGTTTTTCTCTCTCCTTAAGACAGAAAGAGTGAGCTCATGTATAGTATTGTTACCTAATTTTTTCTCTTGGTTATGTGTACACTATTTCGGCTAAGAGTGTTTGCTATTTGATAACAATTGAGTATACGCTCAAAGCTATTTTGGTAACTCATTCCGGGTTATTCCTACTTGGGTAAATTGTCACTCAGGCCACTGGCAATTACCAAACGTCCCTTGTCTCATGTGAACTGTTATTTGTAAAACTGATTCAATACCGTTTTATTAGTTTATAAACTTTATATACAATTACCACAGGATGGTGTGATACCTAACATTGGACTCGCTTTACCATAGTGTGTGGGACTATGTAGGAGTGGGTATGTGAATATATTTGTAGCCTCAGGTCACCTTACGCCCCTGCGCGCTTTCCACGTCTAGCGTGTTAACCATAACGCAGGGCTGGATTTGTTTAGTAGTGATCCATAAGCTAACTAGAGCGAGAGCGGATGAGAAGGGGGTTTGTTTGATTGTTTTGATTTAGTGAGAGAGAGTGAATAACAATTGGGAACATTGTTTAGTAAATAACCGGGGAATGGCTGTTACGGCTAGTAATGAGATATTGAATTGCTTGTGTATTTTCCGAGCGTGGTCACATTTGTACAGTGCCTCCTAGCACCATACAGCTTCCATATTATATTTGGTACTTACTAATTATTCGCCACTTCCGGAATATACGGCAGCTTCTAGTTACATCAGCACTTATGCCTAGTATTGAATACACGGCAGTCCAGATCATACTGCCAGTTTCAGCATATACGGCTGCGTCGGGGATAACGTAAACACAGCCGATTGTTCGAAATTACCTGTCATTCCAGCACATACGGGCCGCCTCCTTTGCCATCTAGTCATTGCGGCACTATCGTCAGACCAATTCACGTCCTGTTAACTCGAATTATACAGACGTAACGCAAGAGAGGATTCACCTATTGCTAGTATTCGTCCCCTGTCTGAGAGATCAAGTCTTTACTATCCAGCATAAGAGGCGCACCTGCTGCTCTCTCTTGAATATTCGTTTGCCAGCAGTAGTTGTTCTTGTTTGGATATATATCAGCGGGTGCAAGTGGTTCAGCATTCATTTTAATCTCATTCACCTGCTAGTAACCAGCCAAAAGAAATTGTGAACGCTTGGGATTGATACAAAGCTGTTACAGAGAGAGCCTTAGAATACCAAAGTAGGTGGAACAGTGCAGTTTTATTTTTCCTAGCTGAGGAGTAAATTTACCTACCAGAATTTGTTAACTTTACAGGAGACAGTTTTCTTCACGAAAGCTGGGGGCCTACCCCTTTAATTAGATTATCTTGGTGGTGAGAAAGTGTTTGTAGTGTGGAGTGAGACTTTTGGCCTGTACGATCGAGCGAAGTATTTTTCTGTGATTTTTGACATAAAATCACTAGCTCATCTGTGATAAACAATACAAACGACGGTCATCGCGCACAATACAATGGACGCACGCAAACAATATACGAGGGGCGGTCGAAAAGTTTTGTACTTTACTAAGAAAGCGTTAAGACAGGCGGGATTGCTGTGTATCATTGTAAAGACACACTATTGGTTTACATTTCCCGCGCGTACATGGCGCGCGCGGGGTGCCGTGTGAAAGAAAAATTGGCGGGAAACTGGTTCAATTGTGTATGAAGCGGTATCATGGACAAAACGGAGGCTTGTTGCGTAATCAAATTCCTGCACCTGCAGGGCAAATCCGCAAAGCAAATACATGATGAGATGTTTGCCGTTTATACGGATGTCTGCCCTTCGTATGACACTGTGAAGCGTTGGAAAAGTCACTTTCAAACGGGACACAGCAGCGTTTACGATGAACCAAGGAGCGGCAGGCCGTCCATTGTAGATGATGCAAGTAACGTTGCAAGAATGGAGGCCCTAGTCCTCTCAGACAGGCGCATAACCGTCGAGGAAATCATGGCTGAGTTGGGACTAAGTCATGGGACCACATTGAAGATTTTGCATGAGCAGCTTCACATGTCAAAGGTATCTGCCAGGTGTGTTCCCCGCCTTCTCACACCATTCCAAAAGGAGCATCGAGCCGAAACATCCGCACAGATGTTGGACATTTGCAATGCTGACGAAGATGATTTGTTTCGTAGACTGGTTACTGTGGACGAATGTTGGGTGCATCTCTATGACCCCGAGACTAAAAACCAGAGAAACAATGGAAACATTCCTGTTCGCCACCACCAAAGTAGGCAAAGACGGTACCCTCTGCGGGAAAGGTCATGCTCACCGTCTTTTGGGACTGCCGCGGGGTAATACTCACCGACTACCGTCCTCGTGGCCGTACTATCAACTCCACGTACTACCAAAGCCTTCTCCAGAAGTTACGAGAAGAAATGAAGCGCAAAAGTCGCGGGATGCTGTCCACAGGCGTTCGTCTGCTTCAGGACAATGCACCGGCTCATGCAGCTCATGGCTCCATCGTCCTTGCCCAGCAGTGCGGGTATGAAATCATGCCCCATCCACCATACTCACTGGACTTGGCACCGAGTGACTTCTTCCTGTTTCCAAACGTGAAGAATCCGCTTCGTGGACGTCGTTTTTCTAACGACCAGGACTTGATTACTGAACTGGAGACGTGGTTCCGGGCCCAGACGGAGTTCTACAATCAGGGCATCAGGAAGGTGAAGAAGAGATGGGAGAAGTGCATTGCCTTGAGGGGTGAATACATAGAGAAGGACTAAAGTTCACACCAATTTCCAGGTACGTGCTTTGACTCCTTCATACTAAAGTGCAAAACATTTTGACCGCCCCTCGTACTCCGCGAGTGGGACACCAAAGGCCAGTGACACGGACTACCACCTTTGCTTCCAGATGTTAGCCGACGGTAGAAGGATAATAACCTTAGACACGAAACAGGGAGATAAAAGGGTCGCCGCATGCATGGGAAAACAAATTTGACGTGAAGGGCTTTGAGACAGTTGGAGGGCAAGTGATTATTTTGCATTGGCCAACCAACTGTCAAACTCCGGTTTGTCACGCTGCACGGCATTGAAAGTTTGTGGCGAATGACCCACCCACGTTTAGACTGACAGGGGACAAGTGAGATTCAAGGTCTGAGCCACAAGATGGATGCCTCGCTATTGGTTTATAGGCGGAGTTTCACGTCACAGGCAAGATTTGGAGAATACCTGGACGATTTAGGAATATAATGTACTGCAGAGTTCATCAGAGATCAGTACAGTTTCAGTACACCGTGATGAAGAACATATCCCAGACGCCTAGCATTATTATCCTTGGTGGATATTGAAATTCATATATCTGAAATTTATATTGTTCTTAAAGGAATTCGCGAAAGGGAAAAAGGGGTCCAACAGAAGTCTGAGTCGACATATTACATGTTGAACGTCTAACCAGAAAGAAACTAGCACAGCGTACCTCTTGATAGCAGAATTCGCCTTTAGGACATCTTTAACTTCCTCAGTTAAGAAGGAAGAACTCTCGTCCACGTTTACAAGGTGGTCGCAGCATTTTTATTCACCTATTATCAAGAGCGCATTTTGAGAATCAAGATTCCATATTTACATGTTGATTACATATTCAAATATCAAGTTCAACTCACTCATAAGATCGCATTTTGAGAATCAAGATTCCATATTTACAAGTTGTTTACAAATTCAAATATCAAGTTCAACTCACTCACAAGAGCGCATTTTGAGAATCAAGATTCTATATTTATAAGTTGATTCTCATGTTGATACCAAGTGCAACGCACTCTTACGCGCATTTTATGAAGCAGACTTCATAGTCACAATATGAGTTGGATATACAGATATCAAGTGCAGCTTACTCCAAAGTGTATCTTAAGAATCCAGCGTAAATACACAAGTTGATGAATAATGACCAATATCATTTCGTGACAATCTCCAGTCTGGCCAGTACCCTTCGGAGATTAGACAACAGACATTTTTCATACGGCAACTGTCAACTGTTTGTCCACGCTACAGTGATATTGTCAAACATTGAAGGACTGTATATTGCAACGTTCTCAGTACCACAAAAGTTCTCATCAGAAAGTCCTCGTCTTAGAGATAACCCACTCAACATAACTTAGAACTACCTTGGACATTCCAAGCATACATGTGAATCATCCTAACCGTGTGAAGCATTTAGAGACACATAGACTATGTGGGTTACTCATCATTTTGGTACAAGTATCATAAAACATCATCATTTCGCTTCACATTGGTTCATTCTTTTATTTAACTAACCACAATATTAATCTCTTATCTCTGTGTTTTTGTGTGAATCGTCGTTCACCATCATCACGTTCTAATTACTACTAACCATATCTGTGTAGCTTTTTAATTAATAAACCCAATAATCGTTTGATCATTATCTAGTTCGTTAATGTATCACTCGTGCTGTCTTTCGCGAGAGGTTCAGATGGTATTGAAATTAATAAGTTATCCTGGACAAAAAGTTGTATCAGTTGATACCAGGATAGTGCCAGCTAAGAGTCTGGTCTTATAAGAAATACCCTCTTCTCTGAAAAGAGTAAAGGTGTATAGACAATCACAGATAGACTCAAGCTGTATAAGTTCCTAGAGAAGATGGTAATGTATTACTCTAAGTCCCTATGTGCTCCCTCTCCAGATTCTCCTAAGATTTTATTATCGTTATTGTTGTTGTTGTTGACTCTGCTAGAGGAATTAACAAAATTATTTACCAACAAGAACATAAACTAAACTTTAAGTAAGTTAGTCTGCTTGTAAATATTTACAATTTATTTAGCCTATACCGTTCTCTTTTAGGTTAGGAAAGCTTGAAATGAAATCAAATTTATTTACACCATGAAATCAATAAACATTGAAAAATAATAATTAATCTCAGAAAGTCATTCACTTGTTGAAGGTTATCACTTTGGTTAATTATCTCCTTTTGAAGAATGTTGATGTGCTACTTTCTTCTTCTTCTTCTGCGTTCAGTTTGTAGTCATGCTAAATCTGCAGGCCTGTCGCAAGGACGAAGTCCACAGTCTTTACCAGGTCGGCGCGGCAGCCCCATAGCTTCTGCTGGAGCTCAGCACCCCTTGGCCAGGTCGCACGTCGCGGTTCATCGTGGGTTGGACAGTTCTGGAGAATGTGTTCTGGGGTCTGGATTCCTGTTCCGCATGGGCATTCATTTGTGTGGGATATCTTGAGGCGATAGAGATGTCCTAGTAATCTGCAGTGGCCGGTTCTCAGGTGGAACATTGTGGTCTGTTGGTATCTGTTTAGATGGTGTATTGGGTCATCTCTGCTGTACATATCCCCTTCCTCCTTCCACTGATTTTTGTACTTGTTGTGGATTATGGTTTTTGCTTCCCGATATGGCAATGGATGGCTGTATTGTTCCATTTTACTGCCACTTCTTGATAGAGCATCTGCTTTCTCATTACCAGCAATTCCAGAATGGGAGGGTAACCACTGAAGGGCAATGGTTGATGACCTTTGGATGATGTTAAGCTCAGATCTGATCTCATTCATCATGTTATAATTTCTGGTGTTTTGTATTGATTCCAGTAATGATCTGCAGTCGGTGAAGATTACTATCTTAGCTGGTGGTTGTTGTTCGGGTCTGGTGAAGATTTTCAGGGCTTGCAGTAGTGCCATAGCTTCTGCCCTGAAATTGGAGGAGATCTTTCCAGTTGGGAAGGCCTTTCGGATGATCTTTCCATTTAGGAATCTTATAAAAATGCCCCCACCACCGTTCATTACTGCACCCTCAGCGGATCCATCTGTGTATGCGTGTGTCCACTCTTTCGGGTTGTACTTTTCTTCAATCATTTCTTGAGCCAAGGTTTTTAGTTGTTGAGGGGTCTGGTGGCCTTTCTTTTTTATTTCAGGGACTTCTGTGAAGATAGATATATTTCCATGGCAGTTGTCTGGCTCCTCATAGTCAATTAACATTTCAATCTCAGTAGGTTGTTTTGGGAGGAGGTCTTCATGGCATCGATGCAGATGTTTGGAGATGTTTATGAAGCTGGTTCTTTTCAGCCTGTTCTTTGTCAAGCTATGGAGTTTGGCATGCATTGGATGACGTGGCATTCGTAGAAGCTTATCACTGTGAGTGAATACCTTTTCCTCACGTCTGTCATTCAGAGAGCGGATGTTGGTGTATCTCTCCATTGTCTGGATTGGAGAAGTCTTCATCCCTCCAGTGATTAATCTAAGGCCTGAATTTTTTACTTTCCCTAGACGTTCTGTGTTTGTTTTAGATGCCGTGGCCCAGGCTGACATGCCATATTCAAGTACAGGCCTGACTGTGCCTGTATATACTTTTTTTAGTATGTGGGTATGTGCCCCCAACTTGTGCCAGCCAGTTTCTTCATAATAGAGAGCTTTCTTATTGCTCTCTGTTCTACTGCATTTATGTGCGGCTTCCAGGTGAGCCACTTATCCAACTTGACTCCCAGGTATGTTGGATTTTCCTCGATTGGAAGCTCACTTCCATTTAGTTGCAGTTTGATCGTTTGATGTGCTACTAAATTCTGTCACTATTACTTGACTGTGAAGATAGTACTAGGTAAATTTATGTCCACACTTGTCATCATTCACTTGTATCTTTATTATCATCTTGTCTTTTAATGTGGGGTTATAATCTAAATACGCTGATCAGTGGCTTTGTTTTGCCACTTATCTTGCGTTTAGAGATCGGTCACGCTCCTGCCATGGACGAACATGTATCTTAAATCTCTCCAGGCAGAGGAAGCTGGGTAATGGCCCTGTTGACTACAAGGGCACTTGCATCACAGAGTCCAGCAGAGGTGGATGACTCTTAAAGTTTTTGTAGTTGTCAGGATAGAACCTGAAACAAAATAAATGTAACCCCTATATGGTCCATCACTATTCCCTTATCACACTAGGTGGGGACGATAGACAGTGTCAGATAATGTGCTAGCAAATGCACAGGACAATTTATACCAGTACTACCCACATCCAGTTCACCGTGACTACACTTTCCTTCTAAAACCTTAGTTAGATCCATTTGTCCATGCTCCGCCTCCATACAATGATTTGGTCTAGTATAAAATACTAAGTAATACCTTGATCCATACATTAAAACACTTTCTGTCATTCTTCCTTATGTTCCAGGCATGTGTCCCATTTCCTCAAGAAATATTTCTTTAAATGCTTTTCCAAACCAACAGACACGATTCTGCTATCATTCTCAGTTTAATTTGAATGTACACAGGCGGGCAAGTCCTTCAGAAATTACACAATGGTTGCCGAAATACGTCTACACACTTACCAGCACACTGTAGTGAATCAATAGCAAATCATATAGTTATATATATATATATGTATATATATATATATATATATATATATATATATATATATATATATATATATATATATATATATATATATATATATACTGTATATATATATATATATATTCTTTCTTACCCTCAGGCACACACACACAGTCGAGCTGTTAATGGCAAACTTGATCTGCTCTCATGTACACTGGCAAAGGCAGTCTTCATTCACAAGTTACCGCTTCTTTCTGCTCGCTGTGTTTTTTTCAAATGTTATGGCCCCAATTTAGCAAGGGCAAGGTCTATTTATCCTAGCACATCCGGCGTATCGGAAAGCAGGGGACAACGGGGTATTGCAAATCTCAAAATGAGGCATATTTTGTCTCATTGTTCGATTGTGAAAAACTATTATCCCCATTATCTTTCTTATTTCTGGAGAGATTTTATTCATCTAAGGCTTAAATTATACCCTAAATTAATCTTTATCTTCCTAGCTAATAATCTTTTAGTCTCCTAATTGCATTTTATTCTATGCATACTTTAAATAGCCAAATTAGGGACTAACCCGATGTGTCGAAGCCTTTTCACTCAATATATCTGACTTTATAAACTACTTTCCGTGGAAGTCTTTACACCTACCTCTAAAGTAACATTCCTGTTGTAGAACTAGAGACCTCTTCCAAGTGGTACTTCCTCCCTACTTATGTAATTAATTTGCATCCTTCCCTCGGTTGCACAAATTGAGACTCCATGTTAAGCATAGTACGTTTCAGTCAACACACGAATACGGAAGTCTTTCCATTGGCTAGTGTATCATACAATTTCTACAATGTACTGCGCGCGGTTTTGTCAGAGTTACTCAGGATTATACAGAAGCTGTGTTGTGAAATAGACCAACTCACGACACTGTCGGTGTTAAAAAAAAATCACATATAAGTAAATTTCTACGTTCAGATGCGTTTGGGGGCTCTTTCTGTTACGAGATCTAAGGGCAGAAGCTAAGGTCGTGAGGAAACAGAACTCTTTCCATAATTCACTAGCAACACTGTCCAGTGGAAAGCATTCGCATTCTCTTCTTCTTGCTTTTATCTCGAATAAGTCTTTATTCTTTCTTAACGAGCCAATTTCTGGAGACCTTCTGCATAATATTTCATAGGCTATTTCAGGCGAAAAAATACTGTTGTATTTACCCCAATATACACCATACGACACCATCAGAGCTAGTAGAGTTATTATTTTTGTTGTTATCGTAGTTTCTTTAATAAATATATTTATATGTTCTAAGAGGTCAGTGATGCAGTAATGTTGATTGATGCAGTAAAACTGATGCAATAAGGCTGATATATATATATTGGTGTTGCACTTATACAAACTCTGTGTGTTGTGGGTAATTGTTCTGGTCACCACTGATACCTGCTGGTGGTAGTGGCTGGTGATGTAGACATAGCGCGAATGCGTGTTGGAAAGTTCGTCAAGGTGGACATCTGTGTAGCAGTGCAGACTTGTATTACACCATGTAACATACAAGAGTGTGTGTGGCATTCATCACATGGAAAGGTGTAGATGTAGGATTGATGGAACCAAATGTTGTACGTGTTACATGTATGGAGTCAAAAATATAGGTGAACAGCTGTGAACGTTTTTCTCACCATTTATTATAGTCACAGCAACAAGACGTAGACAAATCCATGTAAGCATGACACAGGAACATGGCGGATATGAAGACAATTCACTACAAGTGCATGTATATAAGTTCCAATAAATATATGATTATCAATGTGTTGCAGACTCCTATTTAACTCTCATTCCACAACTAGCAGAAGAAAACCCCGCATTACAGAACGGGTAAATAACTGTATAAATATCCAACAGTTTCATTCTGACTTTTCTTAAGTCGCTCTCCTTAAGTCAACCCCAAACATGGCGGGCGACGAAAATAGCATAGTCCATCCCTCTAATCGGACGTATCAAAGATAGGCTGTCCTTTCGAAGATAGTCTTATATTCCTCCCTCGTACATCAGGCGAGTTTTCACTTTCAAAGTTATAATAGCAATAACTGATAATTCATCTGGTCTTCCACTCCAGATAATTATATATTAGGCCTCTATAAAACAGTAAACACTGTGGATTCCTCATCTGCAGACATAAGCGTCTAAGTTCAAAGATATATACCGCTAATCATGCGGGTTCTAGAATAACATCTATTCTCATGGGTCTCTGTGTGTAAATCTAGACCTAACGGTCTTAGATGGCTCCAACGAGCATAACAAGTAGAATACTCTGCCCTTCAACCATTCGTGAGCTCTCGTCACCGATTGACTCAAAATATGATCCTTACAAAGGAAGTGTGAAAGTTTCGTTTTTTTACCTTGCTACGAATTCCTAACACAACTTAGAAGCAACTGCCGTCTTCCTGACGAACATAAATAACACAGGGGACTTTCAATAACAGTGGAAGAGTTTCCATCCCCAGAGGCAATGCAGGGACTTAACCAGACGTTTCGTCTGACGGACCCAGTTCAACAAAAACGGCCTTCCGCCGGAAATCTTCAAACTCTATCTAGTTTGAACATGCGCTGTTCGCATCCACCTCTGACCTATGCAGTCAGCTGGTATAACCTTTTAGGGGAGTAACTACATATTTACTTTCCCTCAAAACAAAAAATGAGTATTCGCACTTAGATTAGGGTTCTAAATATTTTTCAAAGTATTATTCAAAATATTTTCAAACATAACAAGTATACAGACAGATTACATTACCAGTTATGAAAACTGCATGTAACAGTCTTACCACACCTCCCGGGAAAAAATGAAACATTTTTTTTTTGAAATACATCTAGGAGCAACATACAATAGGCTCACAACACATGAATAATGCGCAGATGAAAAGTATAAATAAATATAACGCCAAATGTGAGGCTAAGTCGACATATGGAGCGACTGGTGAGAATATATCTCATAATCTGAGAGAAAGCGTTTCTCTAAGTATAAATGTTTCCAGAGAGGTGTCATTAACTTATACTACAATACTGGTAATGACACAATGCATACAATAATTTCATACAATAATTTCATATTAGGTATCTTAAGTTCATGATTAACAAAGAAGAAAAATCATCAAAGAACAGCGGTGAATATACATCAATGAACCGCTAAGTAGTGATACAATCACTATATTACAAATTACAAACGTGTACCTAACTTGATATAGAAAGAAACTATTATAGACTTCGACGTATTAGGAAGTCCAAGACATAAAAGTTAGGTGGAATCCTGTGGGCATCTAGACAAAATGTCTGCCATCACATTATCTGATCCACGGATAGCTCGAACCGAGAAATGAAAAGGTTGAAGAGCAATTGCATATCGAGTAGACCTCGAGCTCTTCAAATTCTTACTCTGTATAGCCGTAAGAGCTTTCTGGTCGGTTTCTACTATGAAATGTGCGCCTAGAAGGAATCTTTGTAGTTTGAGAATTGACCAGACCATAGCCAATAGTTCACGGTCTAAAACCGAGTAATTCCTTTCTGCCGCATTAAGTTTTCTGGAGATATACATTACAGGATGCAGAGTTCCAGAGTACTCTTGCATTAGTGCCGCTCCAATCCCAGTGGATGAAGCGTCACTACGAAGAAAAAATGTCTTATCTTTAGTAGGTAACACCAAAATAGGTGGTGTTGAAAACATAGTTTTGATCTTATCCAGCGAGGATTGGCATTCCTGAGACCAGTGAACCATATTAGGCGACCCTTTCTTTAGTAGTGTAGAAAGATGTGCCATGATAGAGGATTGATTCGGAATGAATCGTCCATAAAATTGTATAAGACCTAAGAGACTTCGCACTTGCTTTTTAGTCTTAGGAATAGAGATGTTAAATATCTTAGTGATATTATGGTCCTCTGTCTTTAGGAAACCATGACCGACTCGATGGCCTAGGAAAGAAATTTCGTTAAAACCAATGCAGGCTTTAGAGGGTTTCGCTGTCAGGTTATGCTCGCATAAAGTAGACAGTAATTCATCTAACCCCGAATAGTGATCTTCCCAAGTATCGCTGAAAAGACAGATGTCGTCTAGGTATGCAATGACATCTGACCGATAAGATAGGATTCGATGCATCATGCGTACGAATGTAGCTGGTGCGTTCATAAGGCCGAAAGGCATGAAATTTCATTGGAAAAGGCCTCTAGGTGTAGAAAAAGCAGTAAAAGGTTTGGCGCGTTCAGATAAAGGAACTTGCCAATATCCTTTAGACAAGTCAAGTTTAGTGAAAAAATGAGATTTAGAAAGCCTAGTAAGTAGCTCTTCTAGTAAAGGCATAGGTTCAGCGTCAAACTTCGTAACTTGATTCAATTTGCGATAGTCAACGCAAAGACGTATGTTATTGTCTTTTTTCCGAACAATAACCATCGGCGAAGAATATGCCGAAGGGGATGGTTCAATTATTTTTAAATCTATCATCTCATCCAACTCCTTCTCAACCTGTGCTTGAAAATGTATAGGGATAGGATAAGGTCTGATCCTAATAGGAGTATGGTCAGTTAGAACAATGTCATGTTCAATGACATGAGTTTGTCCAGGGATGTCACTGAGGACATCCTGAAATGTTTGTAACATAGCCGAAACTTGTCACTGTTCTCCTAGAGATAAATCAGGAGAGACAGTAACGTTTTTCCATGATTCACTAGAATGAAGTGGGATCATCGGAAGAGGAAGATTAACATCTGAAAAACTTGTTTCCTCATCCTGTATTACGGACAGTGATGAGTAATGACCATGTTGGACTGGAGAATCGTCCGTTGCCTGGAAAATAGGCTGTAAATAATCCGGACGTTCATGGAATTCCGTAAGCATGTTGATGTGGAAGGTTTTATGTTTCCCGTCAATATCGACAATATAGTCAACATCTGAAATTTTCGATATTATATCGTACGGACCTTTCCAAGAAATAAGAAGTCTGTTTTCCCTACAAGGTAGCAAAACAAATGCTTTGTAACCAGGACAAAGTTGTCGTAAGGTTCTTTTCTTATTTGCAAATTGACTTGCCTTCTGTTTAGCAAATTCAGAAGAAGAAGTTGCTAATTTGCATGCTTCGATAATCTTTTGTCTAAGCGCGATGACATATTCGTAAGAGGATTTTGTGTCATCGTTAATGTTATCAGCTGTTATGAGATCATGAAGCAAAGACATAGGGCCACGCGGTTGCGCGCCAAAGACAAGTTCAAAGGGAGAAAATCCTGTATGCTCATTGGGGACCTGTCAATAGGCGAAGAGGGCCGCAGGTAAAACCCTGTCCCAATCTTGAGGATGATCCTCAGTTATCTTCCCTAATAAGTTTTTGAGTGTTCTATTTAGGCGTTCGACCATCCCATTAGACATTGGGTGATAGATACTACTCAAAGATATCTCTATCTGCAGAGTAGACATTACTTGAGACATGGTATCCGATATTAGTTGGGTGCCATGATCTGATAATATTTCTCCGGGGAATCCCAGACGAGAAAATATAAGCCAAAAAGCATCTGCAATATCAGCAGTAGTAATGCTCTTCAGAGGAATTGCCTCTGGCCAACGTGTGCACATATCAACACACGTCAGGATAAACTGATGTCCTCTGGCAGACTTGATCTTAAACGGACCAATAATGTCTATTGCCATTTTCTGAAACGGCCGAATAGGAATGTCTGCAGCCTGAATAGGTGCAGCATGGCGTGGACCTTTAGATTTGACCTCTTGACATACTTTACAAGATCGACAATATATCCGTATGTCCTTGTTTACTAATGGTCAAAAGAAAGCCGCAAGAACTCTTGACTTCGTACGGGAAAAACCCATATGTCCAGCACACTGAGAGTCGTGAGCGTGCTGCACAATTTTAACTCTCAAATTCTTGGGCACAAGAATCTGAGAATGACTTGACTTAGTGGAGTCTTGTACCATACGTACAAGTACGCCATTCTTCATTGTAATCCAAGATTTACGATTTGTATCTTTATTTGGATCACCTTTTATTGCAAGAGTGAAGACTTTTTTTAGAGTGGGATCATCTTCTTGCTGTTTTATAAATGAGTCACTAGAAATTACCAAGGGATCATCTTGGTTATGCACTTCATTATCTTCAGTAGATGAAGTTTGAGGCATATTAAGAGCTTGAGCTCTAGTGACTACAGCATTAGCAGTTAGCATATTTTGTTTTTCCCAAAAGGAAATTTGTTGCGGAGTGCATTCTTTGACTCCGTGAATACGACCGATGATAAAATCAGCGATCGGATTCGGCAGAAGACATGCGTGTACATCTCCTGTAAAGAAAGAAGTAGCAATCTTAATGATAGCAGTAGAGTATTTCTCTAAAGTGCCGCCAAATGTTACACATTTGACTACTTTTCCTGTGGCACGAGAAGGATCTACGAGTGACTGCCTAACCCCGATTGTGGTGCATCCAGAATCAAAAAGAACTGAGACTGGATCATCATTTACTAGACCTTTATGTAAGACAAGAGAACCTCTTCCATCATGCGCGACTGACGCAGGAAAAGCGGGAAGAGGATGGCCACAACTTAAAGTAGACACCGTAGTTGGTTCAAATAATGTTTTGCATTGAGGGCACTGAGACGCTCTCCCAAAATCAAAAGCGGAACATGCCATATTATTAGCATCATTATTATCTTTAGTCTGTTTATAGGCTTCATGGGACTCTTGCTGTGCAGAGTTTGCCTGATAATGTGATTTATGTTTTTTGTATTGTGATCTACCTCGATTATTATTGCCTCTGTAATCATTATTGTTTCCTCTATTGTAACCCCTATTTGGGTTTGAGTCATAGTTCTCATGGTTACCATTATCATGTTCATTATAATGAGTATCTCTGTAATTATGATCTTGTTGTCTCCATGACGGATAACTTGGATAGTTTCTATAATGAATTCCTCTGCGGAAATTCCTATAATTGTGATAACCCCTGAATCGAGGGCTGTCGGCTCGTCTCCAGTTCTTCGAAGAAGAACCCTGAAATGATTGGTTACCTTGGTTTTGATAACTATTATGGTTACCTTTTCTATCAAACCTGTTTTGTGGTCCCTGAAATTTGTGTGAATAATTAGGATTGTATGCTGTTGCCAAAAGTCACATCAGGATGTGCAGTGACATATTGGGAACAATATTCTTCCATTTGTTTTAGTGTTTTGGGTTTACGCTCATGTATAAATTCAAGGAATGGTTTATTTACACATGACATAATCTTATCTCTGAGCAACAAATCCATAAGTGCTTCATATGTTTTTTCTGTCTTGGATAGCTCAATCCATCGTGTAAATGTAAGACGTGCCTTTGCAATGAATTCTGAGAATTCTACTCCTGCCTCAGGCACCATCGTCTTAAACAAAATTCGATAACCTTCTTCTGTCAACTGATATTTTTTTATCAAGGCTGCTCTAATAACATCATAATTATCTTTATCAGCCTCTTCTACTAGACTTAAACTAGTCAGAGAATCACCTCTCAAATTCTCTGATAACTGATTTGCATATTGTGATCTATCCACATTATGAGTTCGACAAGAAAGTTCAAATCTATCCAGCCAGAATGTAATATCGTCACTGGAAGGATTGAACGGTGGCAGCTTAACCTTAAAAGTAGAAGGTTTACCATCATTACCAGGTGACTGATTAACCTTACTCATATTTGTCAACTTTAATTTTTTCTACCTCAAAAGCTAAAAGTTTTTCCTGATGTTCATGTTCCATCTTTGTTTTTCTCTCCTCAGCTTCTAATCTTTAATTTCAGCATCCAATTCTAGTCTCTTTTGTTCAGCCTCAGCTTCTCTTTCTAATCTCTTTTGTTCAGCTTCTCTTTCTAATCTCTTTTGTTCAGCCTCTCTGTCTAATCTTTTTTGTTCAGCCTCAGCTTCTCTGTCTAATCTCTTTTGTTCAGCCTCAGCTTCTCTATTTTGTTTTTCCATTTCCATTTGAATCTCTTTTCGTCCACTTGCATCTGCAATTTCTTTTGTTCAAATTCTAATTCCAATCTTTTCTCCTCACTTTTTTGTTTTCTCTCTTCAGCCTTCAGTTTATCAATTTCCAATTTTTGTGCTTTTTCATATTGACTGGTAGCATACTCCTCCAACTTATCACCAGTCTTGCCCAGGGATTTCCCTTGCTCAATAAAGTAATCTAAAGTCGACATAATGTCTAACAATATGTGACTAATATCCCTGAAATAACAAATTAATTTATTTCAACCAAACAGGACCACGTTTTTAACAAAAACTTGTATAATCAGCTCCCTTAATTTCAATGTCTTTTGAAGACAAGTCTTTTGTAAGAACTTGTATGATTATTTTACAATAATAATATCATCAGACATTTATATCATAAGTTCAATCAAAATGTCAATAGTGTATGTCTAAGTATGTGTACCAATAGAAAACAAAACAATAACAATAATACGAAGACAAATATTCAAAACACTACGATAACATTCGCAGAAGTCAACTAAAAAACTAAACTGAAGGAAATCTCACAAAGGATGTGGTGATAACTGCGAAAATGTAAACAGAACAAATGACGTCACAGTGTATAAACATAAAGGTGTATAGAACTGAATGACAGGAAAGAGTAGACCTACATATACAAACAAATTTAATCAAAACTAAAGAATAGAAAAATGTTACAAAAACAACGAAAAAAAGCACACCTCGTCACAACTAACACAAAATAGCAACAGTTGTCGCTTAGCAAAGTTCACTATAAGAAATTTACATAAACCCTACAGAACACTCTCAGTAGAAAACCTCTGTCACGTGGTATTTTCTAAAGGAGTCACCTCCCAACCTGAATCCCGCTGAAAATATATACTAATATAATATACAAACAAATAACATGTAACATAAATACATAAATACATATAGCATAAGTATGAAAAGTGTTGCAAACAGGCTTAGCTATAACATATAAAGTGTAGTTTACAACATGAAATGGGCCACTTTTTAAATAATTATATTGTTCAATAGTCAAGAACAGTCAATTTTCTAGGAATGACGTTCCAACGATGAAAAAAATACAACTGATTCTGCTTCAGGAACTGTGGCGATGGTACAATCAAATTTCTGTTCTTCGAAACAGTAGTAACAGTTATCAAGAAACTTGGTCTTCTGAATAGAAACAACCCGTGGCAACTTCAATTTGACAGGCAACGCCGGGTACTTTGCATTCTGTAAAAATCAGAGTCTCACCTTGTAGACCCACGTATTTGATCCACCACTGATGCATACATATGTTCACTGATGCAGTAATGCTTATGCAGTAATTCTGATGCAGTAAGGCTGATATATATTGGTGTTGCACTTATACAAACTCTGTGTGTTGTGGGTAATTGTTCTGGTCACCACTGATACCTGCTGGTGGTAGTGGCTGGTGATGTAGACATAGCGCGAATGCGTGTTGGAAAGTTCGTCAAGGTGGACATCTGTGTAGCAGTGCAGACTTGTATTACACCATGTAACATACAAGAGTGTGTGTGGCATTCATCACATGGAAAGGTGTAGATGTAGGATTGATGGAACCAAATGTTGTACGTGTTACATGTATGGAGTCAAAAATATAGGTGAACAGCTGTGTACGTTTTTCTCACCATTTATTATAGTCACAGCAACAAGACGTAGACAAATCCATGTAAGTGTAGTGAAATTGACAGAGATACAACGGTAAAATACTCAAAAGATAACATTTAAGGATAAAAACATAATGCGTAGGCTGCTGATGTACATGATCGCCTAGACCGCGGGTCATCACCCTCCATAAAATTGACTTGCTAGACAGGAGGGGAACGGAGGATCAAAAAGGAAAAAATATGACTGGAAAGACTGCGTAGCAAGGCTAAGGAGACGCAATTGGGGGGGATGGCGGAAAGTAAAAAATTCACGTCCCCCAAATTGACACGAGATACGGAATGGACGCTTTTACGATACCAAGCTTTTGATTTGAATTGAGCGGCAGAACGCGGATGGTAGGAAAATTACAAAAATTTAAAAAGTAATTTTTCTTAATATTAATGTTAGGAATATAAAAATTAGCTGGCCAGATGGCCTATTCTGAGCAGTGAACTAATATGTTCTTAATTTTACAAACGGATAGATAATATTGAAGATAATGACAAAAGACAGTGTAGTTCACATCATCGCTAGACTATATTGAATCTAAAAGTGTCACAATTTGCACACAAAAACACGACCTTGGGGACGCAAGTGTTCAAAGTTACTTATTATGGAGGAGAGGGTTTTTGAGCGGTAGCTGTGTCTAAATATAACTTTTTACGACAATATTTTAAGGGGAGAGAAAGGTTGCTTCAAAAATCAAGCACATTTTTTTTAGAAACACAAGTAGAGACGGACAGACTAACAGATAACCATCCATACTTGACTGAAGCATGACTGAAATGACTTTAGTGTAGAAATTTGAAATTTAAAGTACAACTAGGCAGTGATTGGCCACAGACAAGCATATCATTAGCGCTCAGAGCGCATTTGGGGTCATTCTTCAATAATTGTTCAGTGTTAGACACAGATTTTAAAGTGTGGTGTTTTCCCATATGAAAGCAAGTGAAGTAAATTTAGGGACGCCATCCTATAGCCAGCAGCTCAGCTGAGTTTTGCTAGCACTTCTGTGTTAATTATTCATAATCTGGTAAGATTGAAATTATTTCTTTATATATTTTGAATATTGTTTCATGTTCGAGTGATTTGATACTGCCATATCAAAATCTAGCATTACAAACAAGTAGGGATTTTGCTCTAGACCCCCCGCCCAAGTCAGGGTCTAGGGACCAACAAGGTACATAAACTACAGCAAGGATTATGCACGATAGATCAAGCGTTGAAACAGATTACCTATCTTCTTTTAGGGCCGACAACTAATAATTATTTTTCAGAATCTATAGTCTGGGAGGATCTATCGGATGTAAACCCACCATGGTAACTGTGCTGTTTGGTCAGAGAGATCTGACCTGTCTGTATGATGTGGTTGTTGTGTCAGTGTGGTGTCCAGACGTGGGTATAGAATAGATTTTGACACATAGCCCATACTTTGATTGCAGAGCTGTGAGTTTTCTATCTACAACAAAGCAGAGTCTATTCGGTGGGTGACTGTACTCGAGTGTATCTGTGCAGTTCTTGTGACAGAGACCACCATTATTGCCCGCCAGCACGGAGAGGTGGGACCACAAGTTTTCAGCACCAGAGCTACAAAAAGATGAGTGAGCCTCTGGTCTGCTGGACATTCACCAACTATTGGTAGTGACTAATATCCCCGTAAAAATTCCCACCATTTTCTGGACATTGTGTAGTCAATATAGACAGGTGTGATGAGGCCACCCCAACAGCACAAACAGTAAATATCCTCCCAAAGAGATGACTACTCGAACTTTTTTAAATAAAACTAACTAGTCTAGTACTTAAATAGGTACGCTCTTGCATTTATTATGTAACATTCCATGCATATTTTTCATAAATTTTCAATCCTTCTTTTAAAATCAGTTCTGGTCACAAAAAACTTGATCCAGAACCAATAAATGTAATATAATTATATCAAAAACCTTATACACGTGAGTTAGTTCAGTGTATTTTAACACTTGTTAATCTTATTAGTCTTCTTAAATGTCTGTGGGTGTATTTATAACTAACACACCACATTACACATCATTACCCTAGACACTTTACGTAGCCACATTCATTAAGAAAAAAAAAAAGTAAGTGTGAGGTCGTAGTGGTAGCAAGAAAGGCCTTCTGACAATTCTCAAATACATTTTATCTCAGGAGCCTTCACAGCTGGCCTCATACAATTTACATGTAGTAAGAACACCATCATACAATACCATCAACACCACTACATAAATTGGGGGCTCGTCCGGGATAATTAGCCCAACAGAAAAATTAGGATCTCCTGGTGGGAGAAATAAAAGTAGGGAAATAAATTGTAAAATTTCCTTTAAAATTAAAAGTGTCCCTGCAGATAAAAGTTGGTGAATCTTCACAGCCAGTAATAATTAATTAGTTAACTGATTA
The DNA here is from genome assembly GCA_024509875.1 of Oreohelix idahoensis. Lineage (NCBI taxonomy): Eukaryota > Metazoa > Mollusca > Gastropoda > Stylommatophora > Oreohelicidae > Oreohelix > Oreohelix idahoensis. The sequence goes on along the minus strand of JAMPIV010006968.1, from coordinate 247,235 downwards.
GTTAGAATTAGTTAGACTATAGTCATATAGTAATTAGAAGTACTTAGTGTATTTACTGGTTAGAGATTTATCTTGTATATTATTATATTGTTCAAAAAGTATGGCAGAGCTAGCAAAGTTTAGATCAGCTGCTGTGCTCACTGCGAAGGAGATGGGGATGGATGGTCAAATTTTAATTCAATACGTAACGACTGAATGTGATAAATATATTGAAAGGGAAGATAGAAAGGTAGCGGAAGAAAAGAGATTACAAATTGAGGCTGATAGAGAAATTAAGAGGCTGCAGATTGAGGCAGAAGAAAAACGACAGCAAAGGGAGGCAGACGAAAAAAGGTTGACTGCCGAAAGGGAGGCAGAAGATAAAAAGGCCGAAAGGGAAGCAGAAGATAGAAGGTTGCAGAGGGAGCACGAATTACGACTAAGGGAGCTGGAATTACAAGGCCCGGCCCCTGAAAATGGTGCCAGCCCTTTTGCCTCAGATGCTACGCCCAGTATGGGAGCCTCAAACTCAGCTATGGGGTTTCATTTAGACCATTTTGTTGAGAAAGACGATGATATAGAGGGGTACCTGGGACGTTTTGAGTTATTAGCTACTACATATGGGTTAGAGAGAGAGAGGTGGAGCTTAAAGCTATCACAGGGATTGAGGGGTACTTCTTACGAAGTATTTGCCAAAATGAACAGGGAAGACCAAGACAATTATGACATGTTAAAGCAGGCTTTGTTATTAAGGTACGAAAAGAATGGTGAATTTTATCGTAAGAAATTCAGAAATGCCAAACTGTTGTCTGGGGAGACATACCACCAATTTTCTGCCAGAATAGAAACCTATTTGGAGAAATGGACGGCTCTGGGGAAGACCCAAGATCTTAAAGAAATGATCATGATTGAGCAATTGAGAGAGTCCATGGCTCCAGACATGAGAAAATTTCTCATGGAACAGGGTGCAGAGAAGTTGGGGGAAATTTTAAATGTTGCTGAGAGGTATCAGGCAGCTCAGGCAGAGGTAAGTGGTGCTAAAAAGAAGCACATAGACAATTTTAAAGCTCCACAGCAATTTAATAAATTTGATAATAGAGAGCAGGGAAATAAAGGCAGGACAAATTTTGAGCGGCCAAGAAATGACTATCGCGACAGAAACTCACAGTTCAATGACCAAAAGTTCAATGAAAGAAAACCGTTGAACCAAGGAAAAAGATGGTGCAAATGGTGCAAGAAGGATAACCATAACACCGAATTTTGTAGAAGGAAACCTTCAAACATTGCTGCAATGAAGTCGGGGACGCAAAGATTAAAGGTTAATCCTAAGGGACAACAGGAACCTTATCACCCCCCAGTTTGTGAGTGATGATTCTAGGAAGAAAAGTCCTCATTATAGAGCTTCTAAGGGACGGGACCCGATGGGTTCCATGAAAAATAAGTATGGTAAATTAAAGATCCAGATGTAACTCTATTAAGGACCTGGACAGATGAGAAGGCGGAAGAGACTGTTACCTCATCGTATCAATACGTGAACGAACTGACCACTCGTTTGAAAGCTGGATGGAAACTGGCAAATGATAATTTGAAACAGGCCAGGAAGAAACATGCAGCATATTTTAATAGGAAGGCAAAGGACAGGGAACTGGCAGTCGGAGAGAAGGTGCTGCTTTTACTACCCGGAAGCCAGAATAAATTACAAATTGGTTGGCAAGGTCCATATACGGTTCTAGAGAAGGTGTCTAGAACAAACTATAAAATTGACAAAAAGGGGAAGGAAAAAGTTTATCATGTAAACCTGTTAAAGAAGTATCTGGACAGACCACTCCAGGAAAGCACCCCCTTATTGACCTTAGCTATTGCAACCCAGATGCAAAAGGAACCACTCACCTCACATGAATACCCATTACATCCTTGTGAAACAGCAGCACAGGTAAAAGTCAGTAAGCACCTGACTAAAAACCAGAGGGAGAGAGTTCAAAAGGTTCTGGAGGAACATACAGATGTATTAACAGATAAACCAGGCCATACAAATTTGCTACAGTATGACATGAAACTGGTAGACACAAACCCAATCTGTATGAGAGCCTATTCTATTCCGTTCGCGAAGGAGAAGGCATTAAAGGAAGAAATAGATTATTTATTGAAGGAGGGGATTATTTCGCACAGTGAATCATCTTTTAGTTCTAGTGTCGTTTTGTTGAGGAAACCGTCTGGGGAACACAGACTGTGCATAGATTACAGGAAACTGAATGCTGTCACAGAAGGACAAGTGGATCCATTACCAGACACAAAACAGCTATTTGCCAGACTGAACAAGGCAAAATACTTTTCAAAGGTGGATCTTAGTAAAGGCTATTACCAGATCCCAGTGAAGCCTGAAGTGAGACCTTATTTGGCTTTTAGCACTTCGGATGGACATTATGAATTCAATATGCTACCATTCGGACTGAAAAATGCTCCGAGTGTGTTTTCAAGGATGATGCGAAAATTGTTGGACCCCCTGAATAACCCATGTATCACAAATTTCATGGATGATATTCTCGTCGCCACCGAGACATTTGAAGAACACATTGAAGCTCTGGAGATGTTGTTTGATAGACTTCGGGAGGCGAACTTAACTGCTAGGCCAACAAAATGTTGTATTGGATGCAAAGAGTTGGAATTCTTGGGGCACACTGTATATCAGGGTAATATGACCCCTGATCCTAAGAATTTGGAAAAACTGCAGAGAGCACCTAGGCCGCAAACAAAAAAGGACGTGCGATCATTTGTGTCGTTATGCGGATTTTATCAGAAATACATCAAAAATTTTAACGCTATTTGTGCTCCTCTGACTGATCTGACTCGCAAGGGACTTCCAGATAAAATTATTTGGACTGCACAATGTGAACTAGCGTTCCAAGAGTTAAAGGAAAAACTCACTAGCAAGCCTATTCTCAAACTGCCTGATTTGACACAGGACTTTGTCTTAAGAACCGATGCAAGTAATGTAGGACTTGGAGGGGCTTTGTTGCAAAGATCAGCTGCACCTGATGGGGAACTTAAACCAGTCGCTTATGCAAGCCGCAAATTGAATAAGGCGGAACAAGGATACTCCACAAGCGAAAAAGAATGTTTAGCATTAATCTGGGCAATAAAGAAGTTTCAAATCTATCTGTATGGTAGGACTTTTGTGGTGGAGACGGATCATCAGCCTCTCGTGTTCTTGTCTCAGGCTAAGCATGAAAACGCAAGATTGCTGAGGTGGTCTTTATTGCTTCAACCGTATCAGTTCAGTATCCAATATATCCCAGGCAAATTGAATGTCGGTGCAGATTTCCTCAGTCGGCACCCCTGTGATCAAAATTAGAGTAGTGGCAGACGTGAGGAGTAATTTTACCTATGTGTATCGCTGGTTTTGGAACTTGCCATAGGCATGTTTTCAAGTGGGGAGATGTGTAGTGAAATTGACAGAGATACAACGGTAAAATACTCAAAAGATAACATTTAAGGATAAAAACATAATGCGTAGGCTGCTGATGTACATGATCGCCTAGACCGCGGGTCATCACCCTCCATAAAATTGACTTGCTAGACAGGAGGGGAACGGAGGATCAAAAAGGAAAAAATATGACTGGAAAGATTGCGTAGCAAGGCTAAGGAGACGCAATTGGGGGGGATGGCGGAAAGTAAAAAATTCACGTCCCCCAAATTGACACGAGATACGGAATGGACGCTTTTACGATACCAAGCTTTTGATTTGAATTGAGCGGCAGAACGCGGATGGTAGGAAAATTACAAAAATTTAAAAAGTAATTTTTCTTAATATTAATGTTAGGAATATAAAAATTAGCTGGCCAGATGGCCTATTCTGAGCAGTGAACTAATATGTTCTTAATTTTACAAACGGATAGATAATATTGAAGATAATGACAAAAGACAGTGTAGTTCACATCATCGCTAGACTATATTGAATCTAAAAGTGTCACAATTTGCACACAAAAACACGACCTTGGGGACGCAAGTGTTCAAAGTTACTTATTATGGAGGAGAGGGTTTTTGAGCGGTAGCTGTGTCTAAATATAACTTTTTACGACAATATTTTAAGGGGAGAGAAAGGTTGCTTCAAAAATCAAGCACATTTTTTTTAGAAACACAAGTAGAGACGGACAGACTAACAGATAACCATCCATACTTGACTGAAGCATGACTGAAATGACTTTAGTGTAGAAATTTGAAATTTAAAGTACAACTAGGCAGTGATTGGCCACAGACAAGCATATCATTAGCGCTCAGAGCGCATTTGGGGTCATTCTTCAATAATTGTTCAGTGTTAGACACAGATTTTAAAGTGTGGTGTTTTCCCATATGAAAGCAAGTGAAGTAAATTTAGGGACGCCATCCTATAGCCAGCAGCTCAGCTGAGTTTTGCTAGCACTTCTGTGTTAATTATTCATAATCTGGTAAGATTGAAATTATTTCTTTATATATTTTGAATATTGTTTCATGTTCGAGTGATTTGATACTGCCATATCAAAATCTAGCATTACAAACAAGTAGGGATTTTGCTCTAGACCCCCCGCCCAAGTCAGGGTCTAGGGACCAACAAGGTACATAAACTACAGCAAGGATTATGCACGATAGATCAAGCGTTGAAACAGATTACCTATCTTCTTTTAGGGCCGACAACTAATAATTATTTTTCAGAATCTATAGTCTGGGAGGATCTATCGGATGTAAACCCACCATGGTAACTGTGCTGTTTGGTCAGAGAGATCTGACCTGTCTGTATGATGTGGTTGTTGTGTCAGTGTGGTGTCCAGACGTGGGTATAGAATAGATTTTGACACATAGCCCATACTTTGATTGCAGAGCTGTGAGTTTTCTATCTACAACAAAGCAGAGTCTATTCGGTGGGTGACTGTACTCGAGTGTATCTGTGCAGTTCTTGTGACAGAGACCACCATTATTGCCCGCCAGCACGGAGAGGTGGGACCACAAGTTTTCAGCACCAGAGCTACAAAAAGATGAGTGAGCCTCTGGTCTGCTGGACATTCACCAACTATTGGTAGTGACTAATATCCCCGTAAAAATTCCCACCATTTTCTGGACATTGTGTAGTCAATATAGACAGGTGTGATGAGGCCACCCCAACAGCACAAACAGTAAATATCCTCCCAAAGAGATGACTACTCGAACTTTTTTAAATAAAACTAACTAGTCTAGTACTTAAATAGGTACGCTCTTGCATTTATTATGTAACATTCCATGCATATTTTTCATAAATTTTCAATCCTTCTTTTAAAATCAGTTCTGGTCACAAAAAAACTTGATCCAGAACCAATAAATGTAATATAATTATATCAAAAACCTTATACACGTGAGTTAGTTCAGTGTATTTTAACACTTGTTAATCTTATTAGTCTTCTTAAATGTCTGTGGGTGTATTTATAACTAACACACCACATTACACATCATTACCCTAGACACTTTACGTAGCCACATTCATTAAGAAAAAAAAAAGTAAGTGTGAGGTCGTAGTGGTAGCAAGAAAGGCCTTCTGACAATTCTCAAATACATTTTATCTCAGGAGCCTTCACAGCTGGCCTCATACAATTTACATGTAGTAAGAACACCCTCATACAATACCATCAACACCACTACAGTAAGCATGACACAGGACAATGGCGGATATGAAGACAATTCACTACAAGTGCATGTATATAAGTTCCAATAAATATATGATTATCAATGTGTTGCAGACTCCAATTTAACTCTCATTCCACAACTAGCAGAAGAAAACCCCGCATTACAGAACGGGTAAATAACTGTATAAATATCCAACAGTTTCATTCTGACTTTTCTTAAGTCGCTCTCCTTAAGTCAATCCCAAACATGGCGGGCGACGAAAATAGCATAGTCCATCCCTCTAATCGGACGTATCAAAGATAGGCTGTCCTTTCGAAGATAGTCTTATATTCCTCCCTCGTACATCAGGCGAGTTTTCACTTTCAAAGTTATAATAGCAATAACTGATAATTCATCTGGTCTTCCACTCCAGATAATTATATATTTGGCCTCTATAAAACAGTAAACACTGTGGATTCCTCATCTGCAGACATAAGCGTCTAAGTTCAAAGATATATACCGCTAATCATGCGGGTTCTAGAATAACATCTATTCTCATGGGTCTCTGTGTGTAAATCTAGACCTAACGGTCTTAGATGGCTCCAACGAGCATAACAAGTAGAATACTCTGCCCTTCAACCATTCGTGAGCTCTCGTCACCGGTTGACTCAAAATATGATCCTTACAAATGAAGTGTGAAAGTTTCGTTTTTTTTACCTTGCTACGAATTCCTAACACAACTTAGAAGCAACTGCCGTCTTCCTGACGAACAGAAATAACATAGGGGACTTTCAATAACAGTGGAAGAGTTTCCATCCCCAGAGGCAATGCAGAGACTTAACCAGACATTTCGTCTGACGGACCCAGTTCAACAAAAACGGCTCCCGCCGGAAATCTTCTTCAAACTCTATCTAGTTTGGACATGCGCTGTTCGCATCCACCTCTGACCTATGCAGTCAGCTGGTATAACCTTTTAGGGGAGTAACTACATATTTACTTTCCCTTAAAGCAAAAAATGAGTATTCGCCCTTAGATTAGGGTTCTAAATATTTTTCAAAGTATTATTCAAAATATTTTCAAACATAACAAGTATACAGACAGACTACATTATCAGTTACGAAAACTGCACGTAACAGTCAGAATTCGTTCTATTCCAACTGTCACTTGGTGTTTCCTGTTGTAGTCCTTACTGTATAGATTATCCTGTTTAGCAAGAGAAAAAAAAAAAAAAAAAAAAAAAAAAAAAAAAAAAAAAAACTTCAACAAATATGGTTACCAATGTGGAACTGATGACAAGAACTGGACAAGTACCAGTGGAACAAGAGATGAGAAGAAGACGATGGCGATGGATAGGACACACAATGAGGAAACCTGTTGATAGCATTACAAGGCAGTCCTTGTTCTGGAACCCTCAGGGCAAGAGAGGCAGAGGAAGACCAAGAAATACATGGAGAAGAGAGTTGGAAACAGAGGTGAAAATGATGAGGAGAACATGGAAAGAACTTGAGATGATGGCACGTGACAGGAGGACTTGGCATGTGTTTGTTGAAGGCCTATGCTCCTTTGGGAGTGGAGGGTTATGAATGAATGAAGAGAGAACGGATGAGGATATGACATATTAAAAAAACATAGTCGAGTATGGCTGGGAAGTCGACCTTAAGATATCTGATCATATCTCTCTTCTCCCCAGAAGTCAAATCTCTCTCCATATTTTCATTAGTGACTTTAATTTTCTCTACTTTCACATTATTCATTCATACTCTGTCTAAACTCAGACATCCTCTATTTCCATACTCGCGACAGCTGTCTTGTACATGTTTTCCTCAATGTATGTCCTATCCATCGCCAGTGTCTTCTTCTCATCTCTTATTCCACTGGCACTTTGTCTGGCGCTAGTCATCAGATCCACGTTGGTGACCTTGTCAAACCATTTCAACGCTTCTATTCTACACAAGCACCTATTTATGAAAGTCTATAGCTTTTAATTGTTTTTGCTGTTCTTCTTGTTCAACTTCCATACAATACTCCAGATCTATCCATGTCTTCCTCGTGACTTTTATTTAAGTCTCACATTCTCGTCTCATGTGTTTCTTTTTTTAATTTGGTCTACTCCTGTTTTTCTTACCCTGGGCGTTTCAGAACAAGGTGGAGATAATAATATTGCAAATGAGTGCTTGCAAAAACTTCAGTCATTCATACAGCACTTTCAGGATAATTGAAAACTGTAACTATTTTAAAATGTTAAACGGAATACAATATATTCAACAAGTTAAAGATAGGAGCCACCTATGAGTGTGGCACCGACAAAATGACTGCTGAACATCTGCTGTGAAAGTGCCCAACATTTAAGGAATAGAGAAGGCACATATGGCCGTCGTCAGAACTATTCCTGGACAAACTCTATGGAGATATCAGCAATCTCAAACTGACCATCGCATTCTTTAAACTTATTCAACTTGACATCAAAAATGGTACGAAGAAGAAGAACGAGGAAGTTGAAGAAAAAGTGACATTACTGTCAGGGTAATTGACAACTTTTTTTTTTTTTTAAATGTTCAACAGAAATATATGTACACCTGCAATCAGTACACATTGCGAAATGATGGCGTAGATAACGACAAAGCTCATGAAAATATGATGGTAAAATTGATGATTATTTATGTATTTCTGAATTGAAGAAGTTTTTGTAGTAAAAATGTTTTACAGGATGGTGTAGCCTGCTCCATGCCCAACCCTCCTTAGCTGCTTTTTACTACATGCCTGGTATGGTATAGTGTTACTATTCGTTTGCTCCCCTTTCGGATCTCCGTAGTACACATCACAAGGCAGTCATTGTTAGCTGCTATTGTTAATCACAATCACAATTCCTTGTTCTGGAATCCACAAGGAAAAGACTGGCAAAGGTAAACCAAAACAAACAAACAAACAAACATGGAGAAGAGAACTGGCGATAGAATTGAGTATCGTGAGGAAGACGTGGAAAGAAGTTAAGCTGATGGCACGTGATAGAAGGACTTGGTATGTGTTTGTTGAAGTCCTATGCTCCTTGGGGAGCTAAAGGGCATTGATTGATTGATTTCTGAATTCTTTAAAATGTGGCCAATATTTAAAACAACAAAAATCAGATGAAGAAATAAATGTTATTATGCTCTAATTTCAGAAACGTATATTTACCTCCTTGAACTAACCTCCACTTCTCACCTCATTTCTCATTTACCCTCTCGTTAACGCCACCACCAGCGTGGAACGATAAACACCAGAGAGCCACTGTTAGGTATACCTTGACGACTCAGGTTTTGATTTCCGAGCTGACAGCAAGGCTACCGCCAGAGTTGCCGGCTGATTAATTGACCGAATTGTTTCAAAGGCTTGCGTGAAATTAGTTCCCATATTTTATGCAGCAAACACATGGGAAGATTATTACGCAGTCATCTAGTTCAGCCATTCTCAACCTTCTTTACTGGTAGGAACCTTTAAAATAATTTTCAGGCCTCAGGGAATCTCTGCATAAAAGAGTTTATATTACTAGTTCATGGTACATTAGCGTGATCAGTAAGTTGTGTGTGTAATAATCCAGTAAAAACTGTCAGTGCTTTTTTGAGTAGAAAATGCTTTTTTTCAGCGGATCTGTTTGTTTTGTTGATTACTGTACTTTATTTGTGTGGTTTCCCCCTCTTCACAACGGATATTAATTCTAACGAAAGTCAGAATTGTATGTAGTTTTTCCTTTAAAAAAAAAAAAAATTTCTAATTGATTTTTTTAAACCGTATCCAAGTAGGCCTAAAAGTCTGATCACATATTTCTACTTTACAAGATACGAATGAAATATGATATATGCAAGAGTGAACACGGTTCTGTTGCGCACTGCCATACGGGCTACTCGGTCACTGCCCACCACTGAGAACGCTAACATCGCCCGGCATGCAAAGTTAAAATAACGTCGTTTATTATTTTCAATCACGATCTCTAGCGGAACCACTAGCGACCTCTCACGGAACCCTAGGGTACGGTGGAACCGCAGGGGAGAAACTTTAGTCTAGGAGTTCCAAAGTTGTTCACCCACAGCGGGGGTTGTGAACTTTTATGTGTGTGTGTATGTGTGTGTGTGAGTGTGTGTATGTGTGTGGACCATTTTGATTGTCCGGCTAAGGCTTCGGACCACTTATAAAAAAAAAACTGTACGTTAAAACATTATTTTAAAATGTCATAATACAGTTAAATTATTTTATTTACTTACTTACTTAGTTGTTCTTCTTCTACCCTGGGGTGTAGAGGTTTGCCAGAGAGAGAGAGAGAGCGCTTTTCTATCCTATCAGCTGTCTTCCTCCTGACCTGTTTGCAATCTTGCACTCGCTCCTTCAGAGATTGTCTAATGTTGTCCGCCCAGTGAACCATGGGTAGTCCTGGTGGTCTTGATCCCTGGCTCTTAGTTTCCCATACTTGTCGTGGTAACCGATCTTCTCCCATTCTGCAGACAATACCAAACCATCGTAGTTGGGACTGTTCTAAATTATTTTACTACAAAGACAAATCATTAAGCCTTCATATAATCATACCGAAAAAAAAACAACAATCTATTTTTAATAAAAAATATATTTCTTTAAATGCAACAATCTATGATAATTCCCCGAATAAAATTAATATTTAAAAATGAAATAAACAAAAATGTTAGGTATTTGACGATTTTAAATTATAAATCTAGGACCCCATAGAATCCATTGTGGGTCACAAGGTAAGAAACCCTGACATACAGGGTGATTGAAAAACCATTCCCAAAATTTAAATTGGTATATCCTTAAGGAAATTTATTTCACAAGATAGAAAGGTCCAATCCATTTTTTGTGGTATTTTATGAGAAGAGGAAAGCTGGAATATATCGTAACAACAGGTAAGAGAATATATCGTAACAACAGGTAAGAGAATATATCGAAACAACAGGTAAAATTGAAGGAAAAAGAGATAGAGGAAGACAAAAAGAGAGCAAATACTGGACAGTTTGACATCGTCGTATGGAAATAAGTCAACAACAGAACTGATAAAGTGTGCTGGAGACAGAAAGTTGTAGACAGACATGACCTCCTACGTCACTATGCATGTTACTTAAAGGTAAAAGATATCCTTACTTGTATCTACTGTATATACACGAAACAAATCTCAAAACCAGGACCAATTTGTGCCATTTGACTAATACGTTGTACTGTTTTTCCGGAACAAAATAAAGTCTAAACTTTAAAATAGCTAATAAATGAAGTTACAATAGAGAGCAGCAATATATTCTTTCCCTTATTACGGGCTTTAGTCCATCTCCACTTCAGCTTGTTTTGAGACACATGCATTCAACGTTTTCATGGTATTATAGTTGGTTTGATTGGTTGGTTTGATTTTAAGGACCATATTCATTGCGCACGGATAACTCCATCAGTGCTCTGATCTCCTCCGTTAGTTCACACAAGGAGGATCTCAGCACATTGCACGAACTCCGTAACACCGGCGAGGATCCCAAATGTGTGTATACAGGAGTCATACATTCTATACATATTTGTGTGGCTGGTAGATGTTTCCTAATTTTGTAAATGTTGCCAGGGCAGCGGCAGTATGGCCTACTCTTTATGATTTCAAACTGCCGAGGGGATTTTTAACGTGCGTGACTTACACGTGGGACCGCCTATTTTTTGCCCTTATCCAAGAAGGCTATCCATCAGATCTCACTATTCAGGAGATCAGGGAGGAGTACCTTTATAATTAGAGGCGGACGCCATATCTCCTCCCCACTCCTCCCCCTCATCCCCCCACAATTAATGATATATAATTAATTATAGTTTACATGAAGGAGATATCTTGTTAAAATGAAATTTTGTATAATGATCATTCTGTTAACTGTAAGAGGTGCAGATGTGGGATACGATCACCACCTAGTAGTAGCAAGACTGAAGGTGAAACTCAGAGCTGCTGGACCAATTGCAACTAAGCAGAAAAGCAACATCATCAAACTCAAGGACCTTCTCACCAGAAAAGCGTTTGTAGTTGATGTAAAGAGATATCAAATTGACAATACCCAGGAAAAGACAGCGACTTATGATGTTGACCAGGAATTCAACACCATTTCAACTATATATAAAGAAAGCAGAGAATCATGCTTGGGATTCAAGGAAAGAAAGAGACAAGATTGGATAACACCAGAAACATTAAACACAATAGTGAAGAGAAAAGAAATTAAAAGAAAGAAAATAGAAGCAAAGTATTCCAGGTTAAAGTAAATATATAGTCAGCTTGACAAGGAAGTCGATATCCTGTCACCTTATCTTTTCATACTCCTCATGGACGATGTCATCAAGGCATGTAAGGAGAGAACAAGAAAGTATTCAGTGGGGTACTGGAAGATGAGACAGGTCTGTATTTCAGAGCTAGCATTTGCTGATGATGTTGTCCTGATTGCTAAATCAGAGACACATCTCCAATCCAACCTGCAAGTCTGGAAGGAAGAGCTGGAGAAGAGAGGGATGGTCATAAGCAGCTCTAAAACAAAATCCATGGTGATATCACGAGAAGAAAGAAAACATCAGATTAAGTTGGGAGAACAGGTCCTGGAGCAGGTCGACCACTTTAAATATCTCGGAGCTATTATAGACCGAAAGGGGGGCATCAAAGAAGAGTTGGCCACTCGAAAAGCAGCGGCTGGGAGACTTTATCAGGCCATAAATCGATGATTCCTCAGCAAGAAAGAGGTTGGTAAGAAAACGAAGATGGCTGTATACCGCTCCACCTATGTCCCAGTCTTGACATATGGATGCGAGTCATGGGCAATGACTACAACCCACAAAAGCCAGATCCAAACCTCAGAAATGAGGTATCTGAGGAAGGTGGTTGAAGTAACAAGAAGAGACATGGTCCGCAACCAGACGATACGTCAAGGCCTAAAATCCCACCCGCTGCAGACCCAAATAGAACAGTCCCAACTAAGATGGTTTGGCCATGTCTGCAGAATGGGAGAAGATCGGCTACCACGACAAGCATGGGAAACAAAAAGCCAGGGATCCAGACCTCCAGGACGACCCAGAATCCCTGGGAGGACAACATTAGACAATCTTTGAAGGACCGAGGACTAGAATGGAACCAGGCCAGGAAGAAGACAGCTGATAGAATAGTCTGGCGCTCTCTCTTCCAAACATCTACACCTCACGGTAGAAGAGGAACGACTAAGTAAGTAAGACAAGGAAGTAAAACGTCAAACCTGAGCCAACGGGACCCCAAGATGCAGCAATAGTGAATGCAGTCAGCGACTCATAGCTTGACTGCCTGCGTCAGGACCAGCGAATCAGAGCTGGTCAAGACCGCACTCCACCTCCACGTGGTGGTCCTGGAAACAGTCTGCAGCAGTGCAGTCTGGCTGAGCGAGTGTGGATCGAAATGGGAAGGCAAACCCGGTCCTAAAAAATGCCGTGCAGAAGTCGGATGTGTCGACCGAAAGGTGCAGATATCACAGCTTAGGCGTAAACAGACACAACGCAACCACCGTCCTTTTCAGGACGAACGAAGAAGAAGAAGAAGAAGAAACCCGAGCAAACAAAAGGACATTTCTGGATGACCTTGCAAGACAGGCAGAAGAGGCAGCACTGAAAAATGAACAAAGCACAGTTTATAAAATAACTAAAACTATCAGCGGAAAACGTGGTTCAAACAATATTACGTTAGTAAGAGACAAGTAAGGAAATCTCACCACCACAGGGGCAGGAAACAAGATGGGCAGAGCACTTCAGAGAAACACTGATTAAGGAACCACAAGAGACGCAGCTGAATGTTTCTGAGGCTGAAAATGATCTAGACGTAAATACAGACATTTCACGAAGTGAAGAAATCATCACAGCTATCAAAGGATTAAAGAATGGGAAAGCTCCTGGTCACGACAATTTAAATGCTGAGTTATTCAAGGCAGATCCTGAACTAGCAGCAGAACTTTTAGAACCACAATTTGCACAAGTCTAGAAAACAGAGACAACACCAACAGAGTGGTGTAGAGGAATAATTGTAAAATTGCCCAAGAAGGGCGACCTTGCAGACTGCAACAGCTGGAGTGGAATTATTCTCCTCTTAGTTTCCAGTAAAATACTAGGCAGGATAATCATCCAGAGAATTTCAAAAGCAGTAGACCATAAACTGAGGAAAGAACAAGCAGGATTCAGAAAGAACAGAAGATGTGCAGATCATATATTCACCCTCAGGAACATTATATATCAGTGCTCGGAATGGCAGAGACAGCTATACATTAACTTTTTTGATTTTGAAAAGGCCTTTGATAACATACACAGGGACAGCCTGTGGAAAATACTGAGGGCTTATGGAATTCCCAGCTGCATTGCTTCCATTATAAAAAGCCTCTGTTCTAACTTTACATGCAGTGTTGGGTTGAGCAACCCAACTTTCGAGGTGAAGGCAGGAGTACGACAGGGATATCCCTTATCAACAACTTTATTTTTGTTAGTCATAGACTGGATGATTCGCCAGACAACAGAGAGCAGTTCAAGAGAAATTAGATGGACAACGTTTTCTACACTGGAGGATCAGGAATATGCAGATGACATTGCACTACTCGCACATTCACATCAACACATCCAAGGAGAAACAAATAGGCTGAATAAGTCTAGCCAGCAGATGGGTCTGAACATTAGTCTAAAGAAGAAAGAGGTCATGAAACTCAGCGTGGGCAGTCATGAGCCCATAACAATAAGGAACCAGAAGCTGGAACAGACGGAGACATTTACATACCTACGATGCATAGTAACACCAGACGGCGGAACAAGCAAAGACATCAACAACAGAATGAATAAAGCGAGAACAGCCTTTGCTAGTCTCAACAACATCTGGAAGTCTTCCAGTACAGCACAAACACCAAATTAAGATTATATGAGAGCTGTGTACTTTCTGTGTTTTTCTATGGTGTGGAATGCTGGAGAGTAAAAGAGAAGGAAATGTCGAAACTGTCCTCCTTCCACACAATCTACTAAGGAAAATTCTCCGAATCTTTTGGCCGAATAATATCACTAACCAAGAACTCGTAGTAACTAAGAGGACATTCACACCGTCATAGCTGGCAGACGTTGGAGTTGGGTTGGCTACGTCCTCAGAAGAGACCCCGATGCCATCACAAGAACAGCTATGCTATGGACCCCCGAAGGAAAGCGAAAGAGAGGCCGACCAAAATCAACTGGGCGAAGAACTGTGGAGGCCGAGATGCAAAGAATGAACCAGAGCTGGGACACTGTACGAAGGATGGCTGCCGACCGAAAAAAGTGGAAGCAGTTTGTTGCTGCCCTATTGATAATAACATTTTTATAGGTATTGGGGAATGTTATTGTCACCACTGTTGCAAACGTGATTGTTACCGTTATCGTTGAATACTGTGTGCACTGTCACTCACCACACAGCTCACGTACGAGTCATGGATGTCAATAAAGGTTGTAAACGCCTGGAACAGTTCGATCCTGTTTATTACGTTACAACACACAACGACGAAGTCACGATGACATCAACAAAGACACAATTAATGATAACCCAAATGCATCTGGTATACAGATCCTCTACCAGTCTCAAACTCCTCTGCAGACTGCACAACACGGCAGTTATGTTAATTATGGCCTTACAAATCTCTACATGTCTCAAACTCCTCAAAGACTGCACAACACGGCAGTTATATTAATTATGGCCTTACAAATCTCTACATGTCTCAAACTCCTCAAAGACTGCACAACACGGCAGTTATATTAATTATGGCCTTACAAATCTCTACATGTCTCAAACTCCTCAAAGACTGCACAACACGGCAGTTATATTAATTATGGCCTTACAAATCTCTACATGTCTCAAACTCCTCAAAGACTGCACAACACGGCAGTTATATTAATTATGGCCTTACATATCTCTACATGTCTCAAACTCCTCAAAGACTGCACAACACGGCAGTTATATTAATTATGGCCTTACAAATCTCTACATGTCTCAAACTCCTCAAAGACTGCACAACACGGCAGTTATATTAATTATGGCCTTACAAATCTCTACATGTCTCAAACTCCTCAAAGACTGCACAACACGGCAGTTATATTAATTATAGCCTTACAAATCTCTACATGTCTCAAACTCCTCAAAGACTGCACAACACGGCAGTTATATTAATTATGGCCTTACAAATCTCTACATAAATCCACTTGAACATACTGCGAAAGAACATCGCTAAACATCTACATAGTGCACTACGCGGCCACACACTCTCGATACACAGGGCTGACTTTCCCCAGTCAACGCCCAGGACAGAATGCTCTCCCGTACACACTCAGGGCACACACGAGACACGGCTGTTTTGAACACCGCTCTCAATACATGCGGCTTAGCCACGAGAGCTCATCACCCACGGCTCAAAACACTACAGGCTAAATATATCTCAACACTAGAGATAAACAGCGTTCTTCACGCTTTTCTTGTACTCTGACTCATGACACTAGGGGAAGATATTTTTAACAAATCCATTCCTAATCGGCAAGCAAGTACCATAATTCAAAAATTCAATCTGTCCCACAACATACTAAGATTTACTTCCCTTTGACCTTAACATTTACACCGCCCCAGGAGAAAAAAAATGATTCTATCATTTTTTAAAAACAGTTACATCAACAAAAAATCAAAGGAAAGCAAAGCTGTAATACATACCTACAAAAATTAAATTATGTTAAGGGAAAAGAATATACCTACATAAAATATCAACATTAAATGGAAAAATAGAAAATGAAGCATCCAACGTAATCATCAAAGTACATCAGAATTAATCTAATACAAAAGCAAGTTACGTATATTGGACACGAACGAAAACAGGAAACAATCAATAGCAATAGAAAGGACACGATCAAAGAAAAGAAGAATTATCTATAATGCAGTAAAGTAAGAAATCAGAATATGAGGGGGAAAAAATAAAAAAATATCTCGTGTTAACAATTAAGTCAAAAAACTGTACACATATAAAATAAATACCACCATCACAACTGGATACATTATAACACACCATGTAATTAACTTAACAATACAGAGAATGAAAGTATAAGTGTCGAAAGAAGAAGAAGTGCACAAATAGAAACAAGTGAAGCGAATATGACACACAGGAGCATAAACAAGACATTAACCAATACCGAAAAGATAACAGAAAAGATGGAACGAAATGAAGAATAACCAGTAAAGACAGACAGAAAGCGAAGACACGAACGAAGAGAAAGTCAATAACAATACATACTAATAACAGTCTCAATCAACCAAGGTATTGTAATAAATAAATACAATCATAACAGAAAAGCATCGAAGAAAGAAAAAAAATAATGTATCTATGTATACAAAACATAGAAGAAAGCTATAACTAAATACAGCATAATAAGTAATTTAATAACTAAGTTAAACTTGTTCATAACTAACAATAAATTGATCTAGACATCACGCAAACAAGAAAAATGTTAACGCTATCAAAAAGTTTTCGCTGACGTATAGTCACGCGATAGATAAAGAATACATCATAATATCAAAAAAATAACTTATTAAAGAACCCATGTCACTGCACATAATCAAACATAGCGCACAGTCAAGCGTTGGGACCAGAAAAATTATTAAATGTTTGAAAAAAATCCATTTTTCCCAAAAAAGTACAATGTAAAAATATTTCGCAACGATATGTTACACAGAATAGCATTTCATATTTAAGTAAATTAGAGCTATAATTAATAAACTAATAAAGAAATTATTTTCAACAAAATTAATTGACATATAAAAAGTCTCTATCTCTATGTAAACACCAATCAATACACGTACGTTCTTTTTTCCTCTTTTTTTTTCTAAAAATACGTCATAGAAAGAAAAAAAAATCACATGGACAACATACTGTTAACTAGACTACATACAAAGTTATAAATATATAAGTAGAACATAATTTAAATAGAGTATGTGATATAATTATCTGTCTAGATTCAGATATCGTTCTAGAACAATCAGTGTTTCGGACTACATTATCAAATTCAAATACAAAATTTTCTCTAATACAATCAAGTTACGTTTCCAAAATTACATTTAACTGTAACATTTACTGTCTATCATCAGTGTACTAATATATTAATCAATTATGGGAACAGCACTCGAGAAAAAATTTAAATAAAGTGAGTAAAGTTAATCAAAGACTTTTCTGAAGGTGACTACCGCACCATATTAACTAATGAGTTTGTGCATTGGCTGGCAATCTCATCATGCATTAAAAAAATGATCTAAAAAAACACAGCTACGAAAATTCCAAGTTCAACACAGTAGTACAAAATAAATAATATGGACTAAATAGACATAGTCTTATGACTTAAATGTGAAGATATCATAATCCACCGCTTTCATCATCAGGTTAAGAATAAGTCGGTACAAACTGTTATGTTACACATTATTTCAATCATAGCACGTACAATATTCATCAAAATACAATAATATAAGAATCACAAGAAAAATCTAATAATAAGACATCAGAACATCTTCATAAGAAAACACATGATATTCGAATACAACCGCATAAAATACTATGCTATACAATACAATAATATTTACTGTTCTAAAAAAAAATAAAAAAACTCAAACACCCAAAAAAAAAAAATCTCCAGCGGACTTGTAAACATGTGATCACACCAACAGGTAACATATCCCTTGCGTAGTTAGCACGGCGACAGGTTCCGCTTGAACAGATACACCTGGGCGCGAAGGCGACCTACTTTCTTGACAGCTACTGTAAACATGGGGAGCACTGACTTTTATCGTAAAGCTGTGAATAAATACAAATGAAAATATCCATTTTAATCACTTGTGAGATTTAATTAGGGGAAACGCAAATTCAATCACACGATTACCCAACTTTGTGGCTGTGAACATCTGGTTTCTTCACGATGCTATCAACTCTTCCATCATTACATAGTACACAACGTGGGATGCTTATGCACAACCTGACAATAACTGGAGGTCGTCCCTGCTGTATTCTGTAATAAAGTTTTACACTTAACACAACGAGATGCTCTCTCGACATCAAAATTAGAATAAGCAGTACCATTCAATAGACCATAATAATTATTATTACCCTGCTTATAAAACATCTTAGGCTTTCGTTGAGGAAAGTCACTCTGGTGATGTGAAGTAAAATTTGGGGCTTTATTCTGTTTATAGAAAACATTGCCCTTTCCTCTATTGTGATCATTGTTATTTTTATGAATCAAGTTAGCATTTTTGTTATTACTCTCTTTCCTTTGACAACAATATCTATCAAATGGGCCTTGTTGTCTTCCAAAAAAATTACTGTAAGACTCCTCAGTGTTTCCAAAATTCTTACTTTCAATATTTTTAGATACGTTAAATAGCCTCTTATGTCTTTGAGGACAAAAATTATTATTAGCTGAATTCCCTTGGTACTTTTTAACCTCAGGGTTATTTCCCTTATCAAAACTGTTTTTATTTCCCTCTGTTGGAATATTCTTACTAATTGTGTCAAACTGACTGAGCTGAGTTTGACAAATAGTATGACTGAAAGTATCTTTATTGCTCTGAACAGAGTAGTTATCCTTTTTGGAACAATTACTAATAGTTTTATCCTCTGCTATCAATTTATGAGAATTTCCATCAGCAGATAAATGTTTGCTCTTAAGATCCACAGAACTAACTGTTACTGTAGACTTATCTTGGTTATCCTGATGCCAAGAGTCAGTACTACAAGCAATGTTGTCATAAATTCGTGTGAAATTATATTTCCCACGAAAGGATCTTTGTCCATTTCGTCTGACCTGTCTTTCAGCAAAAAGTGTATGTGGTTGACTTTTTGCAGTAGTGGCTTGTTGAAAAACATTTTTCTGTCCACCGCTGTCAACATGGACAGTAGACCATCTGTTCTTGTCTAAGAAAATATCAAGAAGACCATCTACTCTTCTTCTAAGATTTGTTATTTCAATCTGTTTATGTGAAATTTCTTCACTAAGTTTCTTATTCAAATTCTCAAATCTAGCCATCTTTTCTTTCTCAGCCTTTAACTCTTTTAATCTCTTTTCCTCATTGACTTCTTTATTTGTTCTCCTCTGTGTCAACTCTATCTGTAGTGCCTTGGTTTCACTATCCTGGCTATTTATAAGCTCATCAACCATTTCTGGTAATACCGCATTCTTTTCTTTAAGTTGGCGACCGAGGACAATATTATAGTTCAATATACCAACAAGTGTTTTATTATAGGAATTTTCACGTTCCTTAGTCTGCACATCTAACATTTCATACATTTGTTTATTTTGTTGGACCTCCTGTGTAAGATTTTCGATCTTAACATTCTTATCTTTCATCTTAGTCTCCAACTCTTTGATCTTAACTAATGCAGCATTCAAACTTGCTTGCACATCAACAAGTTCTGAGTTTGACTTATGCAAATCATTCGTAAGTCTAGACACTGTTTCTTGTACCTTACTCACTTCAGCCGTACTCTTTACACAACTGTTCCTTTCCTGTAGGGCACTCCGTTTGTTTTTTCTTATTTGCTCCTTATCTTCTAACTCCTTTTTCTGGTCATCAGGCACGTCGTTGCGCATTATCTTACGTATACTCTTCATTATCTGACCGCGTTCAACACCCATATAGCTGTACGAAAACAATCGAAGATCCATAACCAGTAACTCTGCTAAGTCTTTAGCCATCCTTAGATGAGGAACAGAATGAAAATTCTCCTCAGCAAAATGCTTTAGGGCTCTTGACGCATTGACTAAAAATCTGTCAATCACATGTTCTTCAAGCTCTGGGCCTTTTAATTTTTCAAAATTTTTCCCTTCTTCATATAAATATCTTAACAAAGGTCTGATATCCTCAGGATCCATATCATCCTCATCCATAGTGACTTACTTACTCAGTCAACTATATATGTAATCACTTATACTTGTAACAAATTATTGTCGCACGAGGTCGGACAATTACCTTTCCAGCTCACACAGTTACCTATTTATCAAGAAATGAGATTATTTCTCAATTCTGTATCATCAATTCCTTCCTATGCTACCTTTATCAAGATATATCATTCCCAGGGAAGTATATATATATATATGTCGTAAAGCCAAAAATTACTCATGCATCACATCCTATAATCAATCGATATAGATATCGACAATAACAACAACAGATATCAATAGAATAAGTAATGTACAATTCAGGAAGGCTCGACGGCATACATGAAGCAACACAATTCACTTAATATAAACCACTTATCTGAAAATGACTCCCTTCCTTTCCGCCAAGACACTGGATATCACAAAGATTTAGATAAAACACTCCACTGCGGGAAGGACTGGAACTTGACTCGTTTCCCTCCAGGTACTCGCATCAATATGATGTGTGCCCAACAATGCACAACATGACAGGAAAATACATACAGCATACACCGCAAGTCTTGACTCCTCTGTAGTCGTAGATGTACACGGCACACCGTGTATCATGACATCTTGCACTTGAGATGGTGATAACTGGCACAGGTAAGCCGATTATCGCAGGAATCAGTCACAACCCGTACAAATGCTGGTAGAAATAGTGTTAAAGTGTACTTGAACTTCCGTGACCACTGCAGACGTTATTTTGGTCTATAGGCATGAAATACTAGCACGGATGAGGCGTGCGTGCTTTCTCAAATGCGCCACACAGGCAAAACGATAACCAGGTCAAGATTTCTGAAGCACATGATATTTAAGCCACGCCCACACAGGGATATTTTATAAATTCGTTGAGTTCTCGTAGTAATAATTTTCAACGCGAATGTCATGTGGATGTTACGACCCGTTGGTTTGGTCCACCAAACGATAATGACATTTTTATAGGTATTGGGGAATGTTATTGTCACCACTGTTGCAAACGTGATTGTTACCGTTATCGTTGAATACTGTGTGCACTGTCACTCACCACACAGCTCACGTACGAGTCATGGATGTCAATAAAGGTTGTAAACGCCTGGAACAGTTCGATTCCGTTTATTACGTTACAACACACAACGACGAAGTCACGATGACATCAACAAAGACACAATTCATGATAACTCAAATGCATCTGGTATACAGATCCTCTACCAGTCTCAAACTCCTCTACAGACTGCACAACACGGCAATTATGTTAATTATGGCCTTACAAATCTCTACATGTCTCAAACTCCTCAAAGACTGCACAACACGGCAGTTATATTAATTATGGCCTTACAAATCTCTACATGTCTCAAACTCCTCAAAGACTGCACAACACGGCAGTTATATTAATTATGGCCTTACAAATCTCTACATGTCTCAAACTCCTCAAAGACTGCACAGCACGGCGGTTATATTAATTATGGCCTTACAAATCTCTACATGTCTCAAACTCCTCAAAGACTGCACAACACGGCAGTTATATTAATTATGGCCTTACAAATCTCTACATAAATCCACTTGAACATACTGCGAAAGAACATCGCTAAACATCTACATAGTGCACTACGCGGCCACACACTCTCGATACACAGGGCTGACTTTCCCCAGCCAACGCCCAGGACAGAATGCTCTCCCGTACACACTCAGGGCACACACGAGACACGGCTGTTTTGAACACCGCTCTCAATACATGCGGCTTAGCCACGAGAGCTCATCACCCACGGCTCAAAACACTACAGGCTAAATATATCTCAACACTAGAGATAAACAGCGTTCTTCACGCTTTTCTTGTACTCTGACTCATGACACTAGGGGAAGATATTTTTAACAAATCCATTCCTAATCGGCAAGCAAGTACCATAATTCAAAAATTCAATCTGTCCCACAACATACTAAGATTTACTTCCCTTTGACCTTAACACCTATATGGCGCCACGAGGCGTGATGGTCAATGACTGCTTTGACGGTCTGCGGCTAAAGATCAAAGTAGAAGAAGTTAACTGTAAGATATTGTGTAGGATGATAGATTAAATTATATGATGTGGATTTATGACCTCAGGTTTATGTTTGCCTAAAACGGAGATGGAACAAAGCAGTACTAATAGGTCAAATTGTTGCTCGCTATGAGGGCAAGTCTTAAACAAATCACATTTCTCGTTGGGCTGTAATATTAATGTGACAGCATTTTATTTAATAAAATAACAGTTAATTCATTTTTTATTGTGAAGGTTTTTAAATATACATTAATCAGTTAGAAGTGAAAAATAAATGTAAAGAAAAACGACTTAAAAATAGGGGGTGTCTATTGAATAATCCTGTAGAAGAACCTCACTTTAAAAAAAGAAATGAGCAGTGTCTTAGCAGAGATGTTGCAAAGACCGATCTGCGAGTGTGGCAGGCGATCCGCGCTCCAAGAGTAAGGGGCGTAGGAAGTGTTGCCTACATGCGTCGGAAAGGATCGCAGCCCTTTGATACAAAAACTAACATGTGACTGGACGCCTCGTCACCGTTTTTCTTCTTACTAGCAGCAGATTGAACTATGAAAGTTACACAATCAATCAACAGGCATGGAATATAGTATGTTATAAATCTTGACAATCTAGGTTGTTGCCGATGACCTGGCTCTTCTGACCCGTAACCGGAAGCAGCAGCAAGACATAATGATGACACTTGATGAGATGTCACAGCAGCACGCAAAACGCCACTCACCGATCAGGGCCCCCACACTCAGATTGCCACCTCCAGCTTTGAAAAAACAAAGAAGAAAAAACGCCATTGTGGTGGGTTTAGATGTTATGAATGTTGGTGTTGTCTTTAATTTGTAACTGAGTGAGGTCAAGCTGTGAAGGCCCCTGAGTCTGACAATTTATGGGGTGTGTTCTCAGGGTACCTTTCTGCTACTACCCTAAGATCTCACTCAGAGGTATATTTTACTCTTAGAATAAATGATGACTACGTCTAAATGTCTAGGGTAATGTAAGTGTGGTGTGATGGTAACCCAATACACAAACACACACACACACACACACAGATAGTAAATTCTATGATCAACTCAACTAACACAGTGTTTTAAATTTGGTATTTAACCAATCTTTTTACAATTTATTTAGTCCTGAACCTAATATTATTTTGGTCAGGACTATCAACATCAAATGAAATCAATTTATATATATATATATACAAGTTCAATTAAACAAAGGGGACAATCTGTCCAAGCACATAATTTAAATTCTACTAATGGTGTTAATATATCTCTACTAGTGTTTAACTGGTACTAGATGGCGGGTTGGGATTTTTACATCATCCCCTGTCTTTATTCACAAATATTCTGTTCACTTTAGTTGGTGGAAATGGATTTTAGTTTATATAGTTATATTATTGTATGGTGGATAGTTGATGAATAGTTCCGTGCCAGGTCTTATGCACTTATCTGGCACGTGAAGTTAGATGATAGTTGTCTTTCCGGCCAACGGCCTCTGTCTCAATCTTCCTTGAGCAATCTTGGTAGAGAGCTTGTACCAAGACTACAGTTCCACTACAGCAAACTCCACTGTCACACTTTTTATAATATTCAGGAAGCTGGCACTAGCATAGTGCCAGTAAAAAAACCCTGCAACATGAAGATTGTGGTTTGCCTTAACATAATATCTTATCCACCAACTTCACAATTAATAATACATTCAAAATAAAAGAACAGCGTCAGATCTCTCTGACCAACCCAGCTCATCCAATCTAGATTGATGGAACAAATTGTACCAGTTTTCTTTCTTCTCTCCCCTAATGGCTGCAACACCTCTGCCATTATCCTTGATCTTTTTCCATAAAATATGATGGGTGATATGATCCGTGATGACAACCTATATAATCTTTTGGATCTACATCTCTGGTAGTTTGTTATATGATGGATCATCATCTAGGCCTTGCATAAGTCTGCTAGGGACCTATGTACTTACAGTCATAAAATATTTTTAATATGGCAGTATCTCATTCAAATTGTTAAATAAAATATTAATAATTTCGTTCTTACCACAAATTCAATGAAATACACACAGGTACGATGATTTTGGCACAAATTAAGCTGTGCCGCTGCTAGACTATGACTGCTTTTCTTTAGTTATGTCTTCATTATATGGTAAGGCAAGTCAAACTTCTGGTCTATCAATCCACCTGTTTAAGGGAACGTTTTTATTCAAATGGCGTCCAGCCTTCCAATTTTTTTTCTCAATATCCCCTACGCTGGCCAATAGAAATCGGCGTCTATCAATTTTGAATTCAAAGTAAAAAAAACCCCACTGCAAAAATACTGTGTGTTTTTCAGTACGTTGGTTAGTCTGCCTTAGGCTTTACTTTGCCAAAATATATTTTTAGTTTCAGGCCAACCAATAATACCTCTCTCTTTCTTCCTAACTCCACCCAATCAGATTACATGTACCCTCTTCTTCCTCATTTCAAAAATGCGTTCAAAAAATGTTATGGCCAAAATAAGCATTCATAAGTGTTCGTCAGTCTGTCCTAGAATATATAGTATTATTGCAATATCTTGGTTATTTAGTGGACGATTTTGTAAATTAAAATATATTATTGATCAAGAGATCCTATTCCCCAGAACTATCGAAGTTTTATGGCCCTAAGTATTATAACTCGTATTTCCATATTTTTCCATGTTAGTCGTCAATATTATTTGAATCTAGAAATCCACCATCTTTTTCCCTTCTCTCTATCGTTTTTTCAAACTAAAACGACCATGTCTGTGTTTCGCCAGAATTTACGCTACAATACAGAAAATGAGAGCGGTGTGCGTGTTTATACACTTCCACTGCGTGAATATAAGGCGATGCAAGTATTGGCCTTGCGTCGTATTTTCAAATCTGCCAAAAGCCATCTCGCGCGTTCGTTACATTTTTTGATTCCAAACAACGCGTGCTGATGGTAGCATTCTTCTGTCTCTCCTTTCCTTTCCCCTCCTTCTTGTCTCTCATTTCTTCTAGAACAAAAATTATGCCCCGATTAGTTTCTACATGTAATATTTAACAGTAAGGCCTATTGAAAACGATATGTTTGCAGGCGGGGCGAAGAAGCTTATCGCAACCCAATATTTTATTTCTACCTTATTTTGCCTAGATACTCTATAATGTTTTATCTAATTTATCGATTGTATTAAGGATATCACTACACATCTCCCCACTTTAGAACATGCTATCTGATGCAAGTTCATAATCCGAAATACACATAGATCAAATTTTTGCTTCTTATGCTTTTTGAATACTCTGATTTTCGTCAAAAGGGTGTCTACTCAAAAAATCGGCACCAACATTTTGCGACCCGTGAATGTATTCAATAGTGAATGAATAAGGCTGTATGAACAACGACCATCGTAATAACCGAGCATTTTCATGCTTTGCCTGTGACAGAAATACGAGCGCCTGATGATCTGTTTGGACCACGAATGTTCTACCATAGAGATATATCTGGAACTTTTTTATAGCCCAGATTAAAGCTAAACACTCTTTCTCACTTGTTGAATAGTTTTGTTCCGCTTTGTTCAACTTGCGGCTATCATAAGCGACTGGGTTCAGTTCCCCATCTTGTGAGGTGGACCTCTTTAACAATGTGGCCCCTAAGCCCACGTTACTTGCGTCCGTTCTCACAACAAATTCTTGACTCAAGTCAGGCAATTTCAATATAGGCTTGCTTGTGAGTTTTTCTTTTAACTCTTGGTATGCCAATTCACACTGCGCCGACCAGGTAATTTTATCAGGATTTCCCTTACGAGTTAAATCCGTCAGAGGAGCACATATAGAGTTAAAATTTTTAATGTACTTCTGGTAAAATCCACACAACGACACAAAAGATCGCACATCTTTCTTTGTCTGTGGCCTCGGTGCTCTCTGTAATTTCTCTAGGTTCTTGGGGTCATGCTACCCTGATATACCGTATGTCCCAAGAACTCCAACTCTTTACATCCAATACAACATTTGGTTGGTCTAGCAGTCAAGTTTGTCTCTCTGAGTCTCTCAAATAACATATTCAAAGAGTTAATGTGTTCCTCAAATGTTTCAGTAGCGATGATGATATCATCCATGAAATTCGTAATTCATGGATTATTCAGGGGATCTAACAATTTTCGCATCATCCTAGAAAACACACTCGGAACATTTTTCAACCCAAACGGCAACATGTTGAACTCATAATGTCCTTCCGATGTGCTAAATGCTAAATAAGGTCGAACCTCAGGCTTTACTAGAATTTGATAATAGCCTTTGCTAAGATCCACCTTCGAAAAATATTTTGCCTTGTTCAGCCTGGCAAATAATTGATTTGTATCAGGTAATGGATCCACCTGACCTTCTGTGACAGCATTCAATTTCCTGTAATCTATGCACAGTCTATGTTCCCCAGATGGTTTCCTCAACAAAACCACACTAGAACTATAAGGAGATTCACTGTGAGAAATAGTCCTTTCCTTCAACAAATAATCTATCTCCTCTTTCAAAGCTTTTTCCTTAGCGAACGGAATAGGATAGGCTCTCATACAGATGGGTGTTGGGTCTATTAACTTAATATCATATTCCAACAAATTGGTGTGCCCCGGTTTGTCCGTTAACACGTCTGTATATTCATCCAGAACCTTTTGAACCCGCTCCATCTGATTTTTCGTCAAGTGTTTACTGACTTTTACCTGTGCAGCTGTCTCACAGGGGTTCAGGAAGTATTCGTGAGAGGCGAGTGGTTCATTTTTCATCTCCGTTGCGATAGACAAGGTCATTAAGTGTGTTCCTTCCTGGATTTGTCTGTCCAGATATTTCTTTAGAAGGTTCACATGATATATTTTCTCTTTCCCCTTCTTATCTATCTTATAGTTAGTTCTAGACACCTTCTCTAGAACTGTATATGGACCTTGCCATCAAATTTGCAACTTGTTACTGCTGCCGGGTAATAGAAGAAGCACCTTCTCTCCCACAGCTAGTTCCCTATCCTTCGCTTTCTTATTATAATATGCAGCATGTTTTTTCCTGGCTTGTCTCAAATTAACATTAGCAAGTTTCCAGCCAGTTTTAAGACGAGTGGTCAGCTCGTTCACATATTGATATGATGAGGTAACAGTCTCTTCTGCCTTCTCATCAGTCCACGTCCTCAATAAGGCTTCCAATGGACCTTTGATTGATCTGCCAAATAGCAGTGTTGCCTACATATTTTTCATGGCACCGGCCATTATCATGTAATTGGAAGTGTGGTGGTGGTGACTTTTCTTCCTTTTGTCATCACATAAGAACCTACAACTACCAATTCTTTTCCTGGGGTTGTCTCCCCTCAGGTTCAAATTCAAAGTGAGAGAACTTCGCTCTCTTTTATTTTTACCCAGTTCACGGAATTCCGACCGAGGGATTGTCGGGTGAGACTGGAGTGAGATCCTTTTTTGTACTCGATGCATAGTGAACATTCTAACAAATTCAATTGAAGACTGTGTGTGAAAAGGGGGTTCCCATTCCATGTCTACTTTACCATAGTTATTTTTAGATCCAGGCCTAGGGTTGCCCCGTGGCGTTTCTATGTCCCGATCATTTTCCCCACGTGTGGGTGTTCCCTCGTGCAATTGGCCGCAGGCCTCCACAAAATTTTCAATGTCCACCATTACGCCTGGCCAATAATATTTTTGAGAAACATTTTGGCAGATGGTACCTATTTTCTCATGGTTCCCATCTATTCCAACATGTAAACTTTTTATTATCTCTGCCCTATACGAAGTGGGAAGTACCAGCTGTCCGTGACCAGTGGATCCAATTCCAGCCTTCCTATAGATCAATTTATTCTTCATATAGTAGTCTCCTTTGTTTGGAGGTGTATGGCATTTAGGCAATTTTTTAAAACACGGCTTGAGTGGTCTGTCCTCAGCCTGTGCCTTCCTCATCCCCTCTGGATGAGTATTTATAGAATTATCCTCCTCCTTCTCTGACTGTGATCTGGTCTGCACTGTTGCCATGATCACATGTCGCTTGGGATTCCCCAAGAAGACATAACGACACCCCAATATCAGAGGGTAGATGGGTTCGTTTATCACTGCTGCTCTGATTACTCCTTCCACATAGCGAGTTTTCACAGTTATCCTGGCGATGGGTAGTGTCATGGTTGCTACGTCCTTAGTTGCCCCTTGTATCTGCACGGTTTCTGTGGTATACTGATCTGGGTTTACTAGGTGAGAACTCACAACAGAATCAAAACTAATCCAGTATCAAACAGGCACCTGATGGTGACCCCATTGCATACAACATCTTCACAAACTGAGGGGTGATAAGGTTCCTGCTGACCAGCGGGTTTGTCCTCTAATCCCTTGTTCCCCGTTTTCATATCAGCGAAGGTAGAAGGTTTCTTTTTCCAAACGTTGGTGTTATGAGTGTCCCTCTTACACCATTTACACCAGAAATTTTCTTGGTGGAAAGGTTTTCTTTCATCATATTTTCGGTCATTGAACTGTGGGTTTCTATCTCGATAGTCAACTCTTGGCCTATTAAAGTTACCTCGGTTTCCCTGATCTTTATTTTCAAATTTATTAGAGTTTTGTGGGGCCCTATAATTTTCTAAATGCTTCTTCTTAGTACCAGCCACTTCTGCCTGGGGTGCCTGATACCTTTCAGCGACATTAAGTACCTCACCCAACCTCTCTGCACCTTGTTCCATGAGAAACTTTCTCAGGTCTGGAGCCATGGACTCTCTTAATTGCTCTATGATGATCATCTCTTTAAGATCTTGGGTCTTCCCCAGAGCAGTCCATTTCTCCAAATAGGTTTCCAATCTCGCAGAGAATTGGTGGTATGTCTCCCCAGACAAAAGTTTGGCATTTCTAAACTTCTTACGATAAAATTCACCATTCTTCTCATATCTTAACAACAAAGCCTGCTTTAACATATCATAATTTTCCTGATCACCTCTGCTCATTTTTGCAAATACTTCATAAGCTGCCCCACGAAGTCCCTGGGATAACTTTAAACTCCACCTTTCTTTTTCTAACCCATAAGTGGTGGCTAATACCTCGAATCTACTTAAAAATGATTCGATGTCATCATCTTTTTCAACAAAATGATCTAAATGGAACCCCATGGCTGAGGTTGAGGCCCCCTGACTGGTAGTGGCATCGGAGGTAGAGGGGCTGTTGCTAATTTTGGGAGCATGGCCTTGAAACTCTAACTCCGTTAGTAGTAACTCATGCTCCATCTGTAATCTCTTATCTTCTGCTTCCCTTTGCAGTCGTTTTTCTTCAGCCTCAATTTTTTTCTCCTCAAATTGGAGCCTCTTAATTTCAGCCTCTCTATCAGCCTCTAATGCCATTGCCTCTTTATCAGCCTCAATCTGTAGCCTTTTAATTTCTTTCTCATCCTCTAATTTTCTAGCTGCCTCCCTTTCTTCCCTATCTCTTGCTATAAATTTGTCAACTTCAGCTGTTACATACTGGACCAGCTCTGGCCCATCCATACCCATCTCTTTTGCAGCCAGCACAGCAGCAGATCTAAACTTGGCCAAGTCTACCATTGTGTCTTAAGCAACTTTAATAATGTTCTAAGACAAATTTAAACTCTAATAAACAAAGTACCAACTATGATTAATTAATTAACTAATGGCCGTGACAATTCATCAACTATTAATTTCCACCTTAAAGTACTTTTATCTTTATTATAGGATATTTTTAACCTCTAGAGACAATAGTGATACAATACTGAATTTTATAATAAATGATAATTTTAAATCCCGGAGCGAGCTACCCAATATATGTGGTGGGTTTAGATGTTATGAATGTTGGTGTTGTCTTTAATTTGTAACTGAGTGAGGTCAAGCTGTGAAGGTCCCTGAGTCTGACAATTTATGGGGTGTGTTCCCAGGGTACCTTTCTGCTTTCACCCTAAGATCTCACTCAGAGGTATATTTTACTCTTAGAATAAATGATGACTACGTCTAAATTTCTAGGGTATTGTAAATGTGGTGTGATGGTAACCCAATACACAAACACACACACACAGAGATAGTAAATTCTATGATCAACTCAACTAACAGTGTTTTAAATTTGGTATTTAACAAATCTTTTTACAAATTATTTAGTCCTGAACCTAATATTATTTTGGTCAGGACTATCAAAATCAAGTGAAATCAATTTATATATATATATTCATAACCCTCCACTCCCAAAGGAGCATAGGCCTTCAACAAACACATGCCAAGTCCTCCTGTCACGTGCCATCATCTCAAGTTCTTTCCATGTTCTCCTTATCATTTTCACCTCTGTTTCCAACTCTCTTCTCCATGTACTTCTTGGTCTTCCTCTGCCTCTCTTGCCCTGGGGGTTCCAGAACAAGGATTTCTTCCTGTCTACCCCCTTCCACTTTGTTTCACACATTCCCAGAACCTCGATTTTGTATTCCCTCATTTCTGCTGCTACTTGTGCCACTTTCCCTTGTTCGTTCAATGTCCGAACATTCCAGGTGCCAAATCTGGAAGTTCTCCTAGAAGAAAGAAGGTTAGTCAGCAACACAGACTCCTTTCGGCTTTCTCTGTGTTGCATCATACGCCTCCCCGCGAGAGGACCTTCCCCTGTCTTGGATGGCTGTGTTTTATTTTCTTTATTTGACTTGTCCATATTTGTTGAAGTTTTTTGTGGTTTAAATTTTTTTTACAGGATGGGGTAACCGGCCCCATGCCCAACCCTCCTTAGTCGCCTTCTACGACATGCTTGGCAGGGGACAGTGTTACTATTCTTTGCTCCCCTTTCGGTCTTCGGTAACACACGGGTGATATATATATATATATATATATATATATATATATATATATATATATATATATATATATATATATATATATATATATATATATATATATGATAGGGCCGGAAACACACCCGGCTTACCCCTTCACGGGAAGACACCCCAGCTTCCCCCTTCATTGTGAGTGGCACATTTATCGCCCATATTTTCGATGTGCGCCAAGCATGCTGGGATGTAAATTCTTCAAGATTGATGAAAAGGCCATAATAACGCCTAAAAATTAGTTTTGGTGCATAGTTGTGTGTTATATTTGATAGTGGTGTTTTTGCTCTAGAAATAGTTGTGCATATCTGTGTTTTCATGCTTGGTAGAGCCAATATCGCGAGTGTTGTTTGAGTGGCGCAATTACTGCGCGCGCAGACTGGGTTGAGTGTTTAGGCTTATCGGTCTATATAAAGCACGTGATAGCCAGCAGCGGCCTTTCCTAGTATCAGCCCAGAGGAGAGAACAGGCGAGACGAGGTGACCGGTGTAGGTAGCAGATGGACCAGAGAACGTGAGCTACTAGCAATCGGGCACATGCTGGGTGTTTTGTTTTGTTATGTTCGCTAGTTTATTTGTTTAATGTTTGCTTAGTCCCTGAATGGGTTGTAAAAATAAATACAGCCCCTGCCTCTAGAATCAAGAGTTTTATTGTTGTTCGGGTCGGTGCGAGTGTGACAAGAGAGTGATCAAACATATCACAATACAATCATCATCATCATATCGCCCACCCTATCACAATTGGTGTTGTCGGCAGGATAAGGCAGACAGTGACACTGAGCAAACAGCAAACGAACAAATATTGTAAACACCCAGAAGTGCAGTCTTGCATCAAGATGGCTTCGACCAATGCGCCTGTGAAGGTAGTGTACGTAAAGGGGCCAGAGATAAGGTTATTTAGTGGAGAGGGGAGTCCCACTTGGCAAGAGTTTGTGGAAGATGTAGAAGCCGCGTGGAAGGTGGCGCCTTTTTGGGCAGAAGACAAGTTAGACATGATCTGGAACAACGTGACACCATGGGTATCTAGAGAATTACGGATACATGGCGGAGCCAAGGCCAGCCCTGAGCAGTTACTCAAGATAATAGAAAGAGCCTACAGCGAGCAACCACCAGTCAGTGAGATGACCAGGAAGTTCCAGGCCGGGAGTCAGGGGTCTAGGGAATGTTCTGTTTTCTTGGGAGAAAAAATGCCAGAGACACTGGTGCAGATAGCAAGTCCAGAAGCCCACAGTGAAGAGGAGGCACTCAAAGCAGAATTATCACTTCTAAAATTACAGTTAGCACAGATATCACAGGCCAGTTTGCCAGCACAAGAGGAAGTGCAGAGAAAGAGAGCACCATGCCAGCCGCGGGAACAGCCAACGCAAGACGAGGAGGTGTGTCCGCGGGAACAGCCAACGCAAGACGAGGAGGTGTGTCCGCGGGAACAGCCAACGCAAGACGAGGAGGTGTGTCCGCAGGAACCTCAACTAGACCTTCTTGTATGTGAGAGTCAGGCTGTTGCCAAGGAAAGCTGTGAGCTGACAGCACCAACAAACGCAGCTGCACCGACAAGGCGAAAAGGGGTTTGCAAGTGGTATAGTGTCCACAGGGGATGGGGGTTCATCACGCCAGATGATGGAGGTATTGATGTATTCGTACATCAAACCAAGATCTTCAGAAAGGGATTCCGGAGTCAGGCGAGGAATGAACGAGTAGAGTTTGACAGCAAACCATCGGTCCAGGGCATGGAAGCAATTTATTTATGCGGCATTGGCGTTCAAGAGTGTAAGGGCAGCAGGAAGCGACCCATGGCACAGAGGAAGCCAAGAAAGATAAGATGCTT
Organism: Oreohelix idahoensis; assembly: GCA_024509875.1. Taxonomy (NCBI): domain Eukaryota; kingdom Metazoa; phylum Mollusca; class Gastropoda; order Stylommatophora; family Oreohelicidae; genus Oreohelix; species Oreohelix idahoensis. The sequence goes on along the minus strand of JAMPIV010006968.1, from coordinate 214,065 downwards.
CAATTGTAGAGACCTGTCAGACGACATGGCAGCCAAGTGCCCTCAAGGCCCGCTTCCGAAGAGATGTTTTCGATGTAAGTCCACTGAACACTTGATATGTACCTGTCCCTCAAGGAGCTCTTTCCCGAAGCGTACTGTCACAACCAGGTTGCCTTTAGGGCGCAAGCCAAGAGATGGCCACGACAACTGTCACACTAAGGGCGCCGAGAAAATTGGCCGTCGTCTAGGGGAGGAAACCTGTCCTAAGCAGATAGGAGGGAGTGCAAATCAAGGTTTAGCAGAGGAGACTCATCAAAAGCAGGTTGTGGGGAACGTAAGCCACCGTCCACACAAAATGAGTGGAAAACACGTCAAGAGCGATCTCCATACAAAGTCGACAGCTGCAAGCACTGACAGGCAGATGTCACGGGCAGACAGCGACGCGGCACAGGTGAGCGAGTCTTCTAGACCACAGCAACTGCCAGTCTGACAACGTAGAAACATGACGACCAACAGGGTCCCCAGCCGGGCTGTACCTATTACAGAAGCTCAGCCCAAAGCATCGCCGCTCAGAAAGAGTCCTGCGCAGCATCAACGATCTGAGAGGTTACAAGTGAAGCGCCAGAGGTAGTGATGTTGTCGGGACGACAACAAAATCAGGAGGGAGATATGTGATAGGGCCGGAAATACACCCGGCTTACCCCTTCACGGGAAGACACCCCAGCTTCCCCCTTCATTGTGAGTGGCACATTTATAGCCCATATTTTCGATGTGCGCCAAGCATGCTGGGATGTAAATTCTTCAAGATTGATGAAAAGGCCATAATAACGCCTAAAAATTAGTTTTGCTGCATAGTTGTGTGTTATATTTGATAGTGGTGTTTTTGCTCTAGAAATAGTTGTGTATATCTGTGTTTTCATGCCTGATAGAGCAAATATCGCGAGTGTTGTTTGAGTGGCGCAATTACTGCGCGCGCGGACTGGGTTGAGTGTTTAAGCTTAGCGGTCTATATAAAGCGCGTGATAGCCAGCAGCGGCCTTTTCTAGTATCAGCCCAGAGGAGAGAACAGGCGAGACGAGGTGACCGGTGTAGGTAGCAGATGGACCAGAGAACGTGAGCTACTAGCAATCGGGCACATGCTGGGTGTTTTGTTTTGTTACGTTCGCTAGTTTATTTGTTTAATGTTTGCTTAGTCCCTGAATGGGTTGTAAAAATAAATACAGCCCCTGCCTCTAGAATCAAGAGTTTTATTGTTGTTCGGGTCGGTGCGAGTGTGACAAGAGAGTGATCAAACATATCACAATATAATCATCATCATCATCTCGCCCACCCTATCACATATATATAACTGGTACTAGATGGCGGGTTGGGGGTTTTACAACATCCCCTGTCTTTATTCACAAATATTCTGTTCACTTTAGTTGGTGGAAATGGATTTTAGTTTATATAGTTGTATTATTGTATGGTGGATAGTTGATGAATAGTTCCGTGCCAGGTCTTATGCAGTTATCTGGCACGTGAAGTTAGATGATCGTTGTCTTTCCGGCCAACGGCCACTGTCTCAATCTTCCTGGAGCAATCTTGGTAGAGAGCTTGTACCAAGACTACAGCTCCAGTGGTAGAGAGCTTGTACCACTACAGCAAACTCCACTGTCACACTTTTTATAATATTCAGGAAGCTGGCACTAGCATAGTGCCAGTTAAAAAAAACCCTGCAACATAAAGATTGGGGTTTGTCTTAACATAATATCTTATCCACCAACTTCACAATTAATAATACATTCAAAATAAAAGAACAGGGTCAGATCTCTCTGACCAACCCAGCTCATCCAATCTAGATTGATGGAACAAATTGTACCAGTTTTCTTTCTCCTCTCCCCTAATGGCTGCAACACCTCTGCCATTATCCTTGATCTTTTTCCATAAAATATGATGGGTGATATGATCCTTGATGACAACCTATATAATCTTTTGGATCTACATCTCTGGTAGTTTGTTATATGAGGGATCATCATCTAGGCCCTGCATAAGTCTGCTAGGGACCTATGTACTTACAGTCGTAAAATATTTTTAATATGGCAGTATCTCACACTCAAATTGTTAAATAAAATATTAATAATTTCGTTCTTACCACAAATTCAATGAAATACACACAGGTACGATGATTTTGGCACAAATTAAGCTGTGCCGCTGCTAGACTATGACTGCTTTTCTTTAGTTATGTCTTCATTATATGGTGAGGCAAGTCAAACATCTGGTCTATCAATCGACCTGTTTAAGGGAACGTTTTTATTCAAATGGCGTCCAGCCTTCCAATTTTTTTCTCAATATCCCCTACGCTGGCCAATAGAAATCGGCGTCTATCAATTTTGAATTCAAAGTAAAAAAAAACCCACTGCAAAAATACTGTGTGTTTTTCAGTACGTTGGTTAGTCTGCCTTAGGCTTTACTTTGCCAAAATATATTTTTAGTTTCTGGCCAACCAATAATACCTCTCTCTTTCTTCCTAACTCCACCCAATCAGATTACATGTACTCTTGTGACCGTGTCGGTGTTCTTTCTTATATATTTTAACTAGGTGACTGAGGCAGGCCTAGTTATCTATTATTTACTTTGTTTCTTTCCTCCAAGTGAGACTATTTCTCCTACTGGCCCCCTTGTTCCGCCAGAGATGGTGATTCCTGGATGATATAAGGTTCGTCTTTTGTTCAACCCAGACCACGTTCTTCCCTCCTTGGTGGTGAGCAGCGACGTGCTTGTACTAGTGGTTTTAAGGCTATATATGTTATATAGGTTTAACTCTTTCTCACATACCCACTCCACATCCTTTTATTGATTAAACCAACTTGAGTGCACAATTTCCAAACATAATAACTTTTATTTTCATAACATGTTCCACAATCCTTTTTCATAAAGGTACATTCCAATCTCCATTTTATATCCAGGCATCCAGACCTAGGCTCTATGTATTTTCCAAAAGATTTTATTATTATATTCCTTACTGTAGACTCTTGACTAAAGTACTATAACCTGTCAGGCCTGGCTCAATTGCATGCATCAATATCAATTCATAAATTACATATAAAGTTATATAATGTCAGGTGCAGCTGTGGAGGCATCTTCATACTTACTCTTTAGTGAGAGCGCATGAGTTGTTTCTCAGTAATCTAATTCACCATTTACTCTTCTGTCCTCTAATCTGTTTCAACCTGATCAGTCTTATACCCTGTTAAGAAGCATCTCAAACAAAACCAACTTATTTTGTAAATCCAACGTCGACAAGTGTTGTAGTATCTGGCTTCGATACTTACGTTGGCGAGAGAGCGCATAACCATACGACAGTGTTGCAAAACTCTGTGCAATTTTCTTGTTTAATAACAATGTCTCATCTTCTTTGTATGACAGCCCATCCTGGCTATCTGATAATAAAAGTTATCCACTTTTTTTACGCTTTAATATTGCCTTAGCTTCAATATTCTCTTCTGTAGCTCGCTCCCTTAAATATGAGCTTCATTAGCATGTGACAATATGTTGAGCGTGTTTAAAAAAAAACATGTCTCTCTTCACTTAAGTCAAGCATAATTAGAGTTACAGACCTCTTACCGGAATATACAGAAGTCCGTTACCTATCACTGTCTTACTATCACCCCTATGAGCTAATCCTAGGTTTAGCAGCACAAATTATCAATCAATTCTAAGTGTTCTCCTGAATTTCCTATTACTACCTTTCTATATCTAGCTAATTCTGTAGACCTTCTGCAAACCGCAGGTTTCACATTTCTTGAGAGCCCAACAAAACTTGACTTGCTCTGTCAACTTCTCTGGTAGGACTGATCTCCTTTCGTCCTTCAATTTCCTATCTGATGGTCCAAAGTTGTTTTAGTTAATACGATTGGTCCATTGTTCAGTTCACTCACCTATCGCCACGCTTAATTCTATGCTGTCAACCCCGTGAACTGTGCTACATAACTGTTTATATTTCGCTCACTTTTTCACGTGCGTTTCCCTATCCTAACTCACTAAACTTGTAAAGGGCGTTAATATTCATAGTTATTCCCCTCAGTACTTTTTACCTTAGTTTCATTAATCCTTCTATATCTTAACTAAAATTAATCTCATATGCAAATTTGGTAAACTCTAATGATATATACTTAGATTACTTTAAGGTCTAAAAAGGTTCCCTCCCTTACAAAAAACACCACATTTTCATTCTTTTATCTCCCATGTTAAGAACGAATAGCCTATCACTTAAATTATTCTGATTTTCTAACCCATTTTTATATACTCTTTCATCTTGTTAACACCAAATAACTGTTCGACTGACTTTAACTGCAGCGTATTTTACGCTGTACAACCCAATGCCTAGTATCCTGGCTTTTGGCTGGGATCATGTGTCTACACACGGGAAACAGTAGTGACATTCATGTCATGAGGTACCTAGTGTGAGAACACAGAGGATCACTACAATGACACATGTTGTCATTGGATCTTCTTGTGTTGGGACATGTGGTCTTGACCAGGGCTGGGTATGGGTGGGGCAAATGCAACCTCATGCGAGGAAAAAATATGCAACCTCATGCGAGGAAAAAAAAAAAAAAAAAAAGACACTCTCTTCTTCCTCATTTCAAAAATGCGTTAAAAAAATGTTATTGCCAAAATAAGCAGGCATGAGTGTTCGTCAGTCTGTCCTAGAATATATAGTATTATTGCAATATCTTGGTTATTTAGTGGACGATTTTGTAAATTAAAATATATTATTGATCAAGAGATCCTATTCCCCAGAACTATCCAAGTTTTATGGCCCTAAGTATTATAATTCGTATTTCCATATTTTTCCATGTTAGTCGTCAATATTATTTGAATCTAGAAATCCACCATCTTTTTCCCTTCTCTCTATCGTTTTTTCAAACTAAAACGACCAAGTCTGTGTTTCGTCAAAATTTACGCTACAATACAGGAAATGAGAGCGGTGTGTGTGTTTATACATTTCCACTGCGTGAATATAAGGCGATGCAAGTATTGGCCTTGCGTCGTATTTTCAAATCTGCCAAAAGCCATCTCGCGCGTTCGTTACAATTTTTGATTCCAAACAACGCGTGCTGATGGTAGCATTCTTCTGTCTCTCCTTTCCTTTCCCCTCCTTCTTGTCTCTCATTCCTTCTAGAACAAAAATTATGCCCCGATTAGTTTCTACATGTAATATTTAACAGTAAGGCCTATTGAAAGCGATATGTTTGCAGCAACCCAATATTTTATTTCTACCTTATTTTGCCTAGATACTCTATAATGTTTTATCTAATTTATCGATCGTATTGAGGATATCACTACAGCCATACAAAACACGTTGGTGCGGACGTTCCTTTTCAAGATTATTTACTGAGATAAAATTGATGAATATTACATCATTACTTCTTAGTACTCTTGTTTTAATTCATCTCACGATCGAGAGAGAGAGAGAGAGAGGGGGGGGGAATAGATAGATAGATAGATAGATAGATAGATAGATAGATAGATAGATAGATAGATAGATAGATAGATAGATAGATAGATAGATAGATAGACAGGACAGACAGACAGACAGACAGACAGACAGATAGATAGACAGACAGACAGACAGACAGACAGACAGACAGATAGATAGATAGATAGATAGATAGATAGATAGATAGATAGATAGATAGATAGATAGATAGATAGATAGATAGATAGATAGATAAGTAGGTAGGTAGGTAGGTAGGTCGGTAGGTAGGTAGGTAGGTAGGTAGGTAGATAGATAGATAGATAGATAGATAGATAGATAGATAGATAGATAGATAGATAGATAGATAGATAGATAGATAGATAGATAGATAGATAGATAGATAGATAGATAGATAGATAGATAGATAGATAGATAGATAGATAGATAGATAGATAGATAGATAGATAGATAGAACGAAAGCGAGAACGAGAGATAGAAGTAGATAGATATATAAAGAGAAATTGTAATAAGAAAATTCAGGAAAACGAACTTGTCACGTCTGTAAAGTTAACAGATTTCGACGATCATATGCTGGTTGAGAAAATAGAAGCAATGAAATCAATTCTTCATTTCTTCATACCTTGGAAAGCCTTTGAAAATCCCTAAATTCCTTTCGACAGCTTCTAAAAGAGCTACTACATTACCACTTTTTTTTATGACTGCTCTACCCACATTTTTGAAAATACCAGTCATAGTAGCGTCAGGGGAGAGGAGCTTTTCCAAATTAAAATTTATCAAATCTTATGTAAGGTCGAACGTGCTTCAAGACAGACTTAACACACTTGCAATATTATCCACAGAATCCAATAAAGCAAAGAACTTAAACTTCGACAACATTTTGAAAGATTTTGCGAAACTGAAAGCAAGAAATATTTCTTGAAAAACTTAGCTTTATTGTAACATGTTTTATGTCAAAATAAAGCTAATATAGAGATTTTAAAAAACAAAAGCAATGTAATAGCATGTATTGCTGTTATCGAATCTGAAATAATCTCAAGTCCCGGGGGCTGCGTCAAAATGAACCAAATCGGGCCCCGCAGTTACTAAGGCCGGCCCTGCAATCATCATATCTTAGCATCAGTGTAGATAATGTTTGAGCCCACAGTGATATCAAAGGTAATATTGCAAAAGGCATGAGGAGCTTTCGTTGAATCGGGAAATACGTACACATCACATGACATCAAGCTCAACTCATAAATAAGAAACTGTAACTAAAATATCTCGTCAGTCCTATTGTATGGCTCTCAAACATGGAGAACAGCAACAACATAACACACACAAAGTTACAGATTTTCATAAATGGCTGCTTGTGCAGAACAGAGGGACTATAATGGTGTGACAATATCACGAATGTGGAACTGATGATAGAGAACTAGGTAAATACCCGCACAACAAGAAGTGAAAAAGAAATACTGGCGATGAATAGGAAACCACATGATAGGATCACAAGGCAGTATTTGTTCTGGAATCCCAAGGCTAAGAGAAATAGTGGGAGACCTGAAAACTCACGGTGAAAGAAATATGACACAAACATGAACGTCTTCTTCTTCTTCTGTCCTTAGCCACCGACCGTCAAAGCAGTCAGTGGCCATTACGCCTAGTGGCGTCTTAGGGCAACAGCAGATAGGTTTTCTTTGCCATTGTTTCCCATCACGCCTAGTGGCGTCTTTAGGGCAATGGCAAATCAACCCATTTGCCGCTGTTTCCGTAATCGAAGTGTCTGGCAAACGGGTGATCAGCCCGTTGGTAAACATGAACGTGAGTGTCGTAAATTTATTTTGAGAGAAAGAGTCTTAGAAATAGTAGTCCGGTTTAGAGTGTAGAATGATGGTGAAAGGCTCAGTGATAGAAATGTATAGAGTAAATAGTTGCTTCACAGAGTGCTGAAGGAGAGTAAAGACAGACTTATTTACGACAAATCGTTTCTCTCAATCTTCTCTTCCACTCTCCTGGTCAAACAATTATTTGCCAGTTTTGCAGACACACACCTGCTCTCACACCGATTTGGTGCTTCAAACACACAGACGACGTGGATACAACTATCTTGAACAAATAGGAGAAATTTTGGGCTTTGGGTAGTCCAACACAATAACGATTAAGTTTATGTTGTTTATTAAAGTTAAAAAAAACAATCACTACAATAATCATTTGTTTACAACAAGAATTATCAAAATTACAGAAAAATGCAAATAACAAAGTAGGGAGGGGGTGAAGAAGATTGGTATCGACTAAGCCCGTCCCGCTTATTAGACAAAGATAAACCCAGTCCAAAGATAAATAGTTATCAGGAACGTAGGTAAGTTAACCTAACAGTGAAGTTAATTACTCTGAAAGAGGTGTTTCAAAATTAGGTATAGGTGGTAGAAAAAAATCCTGTTCTTCCCAATTGTTCTTCCCTTTACTAAGCAAAAGAAAAGGAGGGAGGTTTAAAACAGAGTTTATCAAAAACTATCCCACTTAAAGGAACACTGCCGGGGATACAGAAAATGTATTACGCGGTAAGCAAGTTAACAAATGGGTTACAAAAAAAGATTAAATTTCCTGTCATTCATACACGCGCTAGTAAAGGCCTTAACTCATCTTGCTCTCACTTACCGATTGTGAAAAAATCTGGCACTCCATAGAATAACACAACCGCTGTTACACCTTAAACTAAATGTATGAGTGTTAGTTCAATTTCCAGCCCCAGATTAGCGGGTAGGCGGTCAGCACATAAAAAGGATCCCGTAATCGCTGGAAAATGAATCTGTAATTGTGTCTCTTTTCTTAATAACAGTTTCTATGGGAGGGCACTGTCTCTGATACTGGGGTGAGGATGGTGTGGTCTATTTGACTTTGCCGCTGATAATAAAAATTCTTACGCGTGCTGATACACTTTATCCATGAGGTATGGTTTAAGTCCAGGGAGAAAACTAGTCACATCACTGTTCGGTAAATATGTATTCTCTCTCTGTGTCAGTAAACTAACAAAAGCTCCGGCCAGTGTTCTTCTTCTCGTTACAACTTAATTTGCTTGATCGTGTGTTAAATTTGTCTTTGGGTTTGCTTTCTTTGCTAAAAGTTAGATAGCGGAATTCCAAACATAGAATCGCCTCAAAGATTAAAAATTTACACAGTCTCAACAAGTTCTGAGTCAGGGAGACTCTACACACTGTTTATGCTTTGCTTTGCTTAGATTGATTTGCTTTATTGCTTTCTTAATGCTGGGATCGCACAGGTTACGATCACTCTGTATGAAAGAAAAAAAAGACATGTAATATACCGAAAAACAAATAACCTTCTAAAGCGCGATGAATTTCCCGTTAAGACTATTTTATATATGCTCGCGTATTTAATTATGTATTTAATAAACACTGCGCGAGTTTTAATGGTTAAAACACACATCTATAAATATAGGACTTAACTAAATTTATTAATTATAAATTCCTTCGCGACTTTAAAGGTTAATTTAAGCATTTAACATCTATTATCTTTTGGAAATAATATAGCAGGTATATCATTACATTTACAACTGGAACTATTGAGATGGTTTAATTTAATAGATTTAAATTAACACAAAATCCAGTGAAATAGAATGAATGAACTAGACCACTAATCACTTTACACAATATATATTTTACCGCTTTGCACAGAAATAGAATTCACTGCAAATATGTATAAAATCCAGGGGAAAATCTATAACAAGATTTCAAATATAGCTAGTGCTTCTGTTAAGTTCTGGCCAGCGAGTGATAAAGTGTATTTCTACGTGGTCTGTATATATCCAGAATGAAATGAAAGATGAGTGGGACATGAGAAACTTGACACCTTATTAGATCTCAGGACACTTTTGGGGATCTGACCGCCAGACTAAAGAGAGATGCCACCCCTGGTCTCTCGTATCTTCGCTCGCTGCTTGCGTTCCGGCTTTCCCCGTTCGCTTTCACTGCGATCGGTTCTGCGCTTGGCACGGAGATGCGAAATACCGGCAGGGAACTTGCGTTGCTCGTCAGGGACCACTACTGTCTTTGATCGTGGCGCTAGTCTTTCCTGAGATCTCTCAGTGCCTGTTTGATCGTGTGCCGCTACATTATGTTTGATGCTGGCAACGCCCCCTCTGGGCCAAGTTAATGAAATTACTGCATATGATTGCTCAAGAGATGACCATGGGCGTGATTTAGCCTCTCCTTAAATCAATGCGATGACCAGAATGAACGGTAGATAAGCTGTCCACATATCAATCAGCAAAGGTGTTGCCAATCTGCGTGGAAAGGTTGCATAGTTAATGAGTCCAGGTGAAAAGAAAAATCCCGTTTGACGAAAGGTTACAATATTTCGGGGGCACTGATGTTATCCAAGGGGTCGTTACGAAGAGTCGTATCATATCATTCAGGGTCGGCTGCGTTCGTCTGTCACAGTGAGACAAAAAGAGAGAACAAAATTAGAATCTTTAACTCAAATGTGAAGTCAGTCTTGCTGTATGGCTCAGAGACATGGCATGTCTCAAAGAGTATCACCTCCAAGCTACAGACATTTGTAAATAGATGTCTCCGACGGATCCTCCGTATAAGATGGCCAGATGTAATAGCAAATATACAGCTAAGGAAAAGATGCGGGCAACAGCCAATACAAACAGAAATTAAGGTAAGAAAGTGGGGATGGATAGGACATACACTCAGAAGAGAAACATCAAGCATAGCCAGAATTGTCCTTGACTGGAACCCACAGGGGAAAAGAAGAGTGGGGAGGCCACAGAGAACTTACAGAAGAACTGTTGAAGGGAAATTGGAATGACTTTGGCACAGATGGAAAAGACAGCGTAGAATAGAAATAGATGGAAAGCAACTGTTTCTGCCCTATGTTCCACAGGGAACGAAAAGGAATGATGATGATGATGATGATGATGAACGTGATAAAAGAAGACACGGAAAAACAGATAGCAGAGTATGGGAAGGCTTGGCATGACTTTGTTGAAGGCCTATGGTCCACCGGGAGTACACAACTATGAAGTATACACACACACGCACACACACACATACATACACATACATACATATATATATATATATATATATATATATATATATATATATATATATATATATATATATATGTATGTATGTATATATATATATATATATATATATATATATATAGAGAGAGAGAGAGAGAGAGAGAGAGAGAGAGAAGGAAGAGTGTGGAGAGACATAGAGTATACTTGCTTACACAGCCAGCCCTAAGGATTTTTCAAGGTGGTGCGAGGTCTCGACATGGCACCACCCTCTCTCAGTCTTTTCCCGAGTTGGATCACAAATAATGCCCACTTTAGAATTAAGAAAAATAATCTTATGGTACGTAAATGAAAGAAAACAATTCGTGTTGAAGTACGAATAGGTGCTTAGAGCGCGGTTTAAAAGAAACAGGAACAATATAGACACATTGGTAACTAAAAAAAAAAAAAAATCGTATAGAAGCCGTCCACATATGACGTCACCGAATTGTCGCTATGTTTTAACCCCTTTCTCCCTTGTCACATTTCGTCACAAAAATCCAGACCTCTCTTTGTGTGACGTCACAAACGTCTTCTCTCCCCAACCTTCAAAAATTAGAAAAAAAAAAGAAAAGAAATAGTGGTTAATGAATTTGGCTTTTACAAATATCTTTACTTTCATATGCCACTTCCTACCACGAGACAGGGCCTAACCCTTGCCCTACCCAGCTAAATGTTTTCACATTGTTCTTGCTAAACGCTCATCGCAATTTTGGCGGGATCGTGTTAACTTGCTATTTTCTTTTTAAAGTCTGTTTTTAATCAGCAGTACACTTTATTTAGTCTGCATTTTGTTTTTAAGGTATATATATATATATATATATAATTAAAAACAGTTAAAGGTTATCACATTTATCCTATATTTTAGCTGCGGTTATGATAATAATGAAAGGTGTCCACGAGAGAGTTGTCTGCTATTGCGGATAAACGTAGACTGTCCGGAATGAAGTTACACAATCTATGTTCAGGCATCATATATGAAAGATGCGAACCTTACTCGTATTTTTGGTGTGGCGTCATAATTCTTTAAACCCCCCCTCCCTGATCATCGCACTTCGTCATACAATTTTGGACCCCTCTCCCCCTCACTGCCTGAAACATGCGTAGACGACCACATACTTAAGAAATGAAATCAATATAAATATAAAAATAGATTGCACCTAAAATTACGAAACATTCCCGTGTCCATTAATCTTTAAACATTTAAATAATAATTTTTTTTTGTTTGTTTAAAGTACTTTCATACATGTAGGCATCGCCGCTTTAGATTGCGGAGTTGCGGTCACACCGACCGCCCCTCCCAAGAGCCAGAACTGGTTATGCATTATAACAACATATACTACTCGTCAAAAGTCAAGGGCCACCCTATTATTTTCAATACACTTTTATATAAGGGCATAGAATGATTAAATGAAGGAAGTTTTTAGTAAAAATGGGTGCAATATCTTCCTCTGACAGTCCTCTATGCACGTTAAGCATAAAAACAACTCACCGACAACCATGGTGATCACGTGCAATTTGGTTTGCTGACCATAAATTCACATTTTTAATCTGTTTTTTCACTCTTCCGTACAACCAAACAGGTGAAGTAATCGTGCTGATTGACATTCCACGTGCAATGGCGACTTTTCATGAACAGAGTTCGCTCTTAATTTGTTTTACAATCAGCAGACTTAGGGTAGTTTCATCACTTGCAAAAACCATGCCACAGAGAATAAGTCTTGACACCTTACAAAGAATGAGGGCTGTAGTGAAATGGACAGAGATACAACGGTAAAATATCTCCAAAGATAACATTTACGGATAAAAACATAATGCGTAGGCTGCGAATAGTACATGATCGCCTAGACCGCGGGTCATCACCCTCCATAAAAATTGACTTGCTAGACAGGAGGGGAACGGCGGATCAAACAGGAAAAAAATATGACTGGAAAGGCTAGGAGACGCAATTGGGGGGATGGAGGAAAGAAAAAAATCACGTCCCCCAAATTGACACGAGGTACGGAATTGGACGTTTTGCGATAACAAGCCCTTGATTTGAATTCAGCGGCTAAACGCAGATGTTAGGAATATTACAAAAATTAAAAAGTAACTTTTCTTTAATATTAATGTTAGGAATATAAAAATTAGCTGGCCGGATGGCCTATTCTGAGCAGTGAACTAATATGGTCTTAATTTTACAGACGGATAGATAATATTGAAGATAATGACAAAAGACAGTGTAGTTCACATCATCGACGAACTGTATTGAATAAAAAGTGTCGCTATTTTGCACAAAAAAACATGACCTTGGACGCAGGTGTTCAAATTTACTTAGTATGGGGAAGAGGGTTTTTGAGCGGTAGCTGTGTCTAAATATAACTTTTAACGACAAAATTTTGGAGGGGAGAGAAAGGTTGGTTCAAAAATCAAGCACATTTTTTTAGAAACACAAGTAGAGACGGACAGACTAACAGATAACCATCCATACTTGACTGAAGCATGACTGAAATGACTTTATGGTAGGAAATTTGAAATTGAAAATAAAACTAGGCAGTGATTGGCCACAGACAATCATATCATTAGCGCTCAGACGCGAAAGTGGGGTCATTTCTCAATAGTTGTTCAGTGATAGACACAGATTTTAAAGTGTGGTGATTTCCATATGAAAGAAAGAGAAAGAAAGTTAGGGACGCCATACTATAGCCAGCAGCTCAGCTGAGTTTTGCTAGCAATTCTGTGTTATTTATTCATAATCTGGTAAGATTGAAATTATTTCCTTATATATATTTTGAATATTGTTTCATGTTCGAGTGATTTGATACTGCCATATCGAAAGCTAGCCTTACAAACAAGTAGGGATTTGCTCTAGACCCCCCGCCCTAGTCAGGGTCTAGGGACCAACAATGTACATAAACTCCAGCAAGGGTTAAGCAAGACAGTTCAAGGGTTGGGAATAATGAAACATATTGCCTATCCTCTTTTAGGGCAGACAACTAATAAATATTTTTCAGAATCTATGGTCTGGGAGGATCTATCTGATGTAAAACCACCATGGTAACTGTGCTGTTTGGTCAGAGAGATCTGACCTGTCTGTATGATGTGGTTGTTGTGTCAGTGTTGTGTCCAGACGTGGGTAGAGAATAGATTTTGACACATGGCCCATACTTTGATTGCAGAGCTGCGAGTTTCTGTTGTAAACCAAGCAGTGACTATTCAGTTGGTGACTTACTCGAGTGTATCTGTACAGTACTTGTGACAGAGACCACCATTGTTGCCCGCCAGCACGGAGAGGTGGGACCACCTGATTTCAGCACCAGAGCTACAACTAACAGATGAGTGAGCCTCTGGTCTGCTGGACATTCACCAAAGCCCTTTAGTTACTAATACCCCATAAAAATTCCCACCATTTTCTGGACACTGTGTAGTCAATATAGACAGGTGTGATGAGGCCACCCCAACAGCAAAAACATTAAATATCCTCCCAAGTAGATGACTACTAGAACATTTTAATAAAACTAACTAGTATAGTACATATATATGTACACTATTGCATTTATGATATAATATTCCATGCATTTCTTTCATAATTTCTAAATCCTTTTAAGTTCTGGTCAACCTAAAAAATTGATACAGAACAAAATAAATGTAATATAATTTTATCAAAAAATTTACACTATTGAGTTAGTTCAGTGTGTTGTAATATTTATTAATATTATTAGTCTTGTTAAATATCTGTGGGTATATCTATAATCCATTACACCACACTACATAGCATAACCCTAGACACTTTACGTTGCCACATTCATTAAAAAAAAAAAAATTAAGTGTGAGGTCGTAGTGGTAGCAAGAAAGGCCTTCTGACAATTCTCAACTACATTTTATCTCAGGAGCCTTCACAGCTGGCCTCATACAATTACAGTTAGTAATATCACCATCATACAATACCATCAAACACCACTACAATATTGGGGTCTTGTCCAGGGATAATTAGCCCAACAGTAATATTAGGATCTCCTGGTGGGAGAAATAAAAGTAGGGAAATAAATTGTAAAATTCCCTTTAACATTAAAAGTGTCCCTGCAGATAAAAGTTGGTGAATCTTCACAGCCAGTAATAATTAATTAGTTAACTGGTTAGTTAGAATTAGTTAGACTATAGTCATAAGAAGTACTTAGTGTATTTACTGGTTAGAGATTTAGCTTGTATATTATTATATTGTCTAAAAAGTATGGCGGAGCTGGCAAAATTTAGATCAGCTGCTGTGCTCACCGCGAAGGAGATGGGAATGGATGGTCAAATTTTAATTCAATACGTAACGACTGAATGTGATAAATATATTGAACGGGAAGAAAGGAGGTTAGTTGAAGAGAAGAGGTTAGAGGCTGATAGAGAAATTAAGAGGCTGCAGATTGAGGCAGAAGAAAAACGACAGCAAAGGGAGGCAGAAGAAAAAAAGGTTGACTGCCGAAAGGGAGGCAGAAGAAAAAAAGGTTGACTGCCGAAAGGGAGGCAGAAGATAGAAGGTTGCAAAGGGAGCACGAATTACGACTAAGGGAGCTGGAATTACAAGGCCAGGCTCCTGAAAATGGTGCCAGCCCTTTTGCCTCAGATGCTACGCCCAGTATGGGAGCCTCAAACTCAGCTATGGGGTTTCATTTAGACCATTTTGTTGAAAAAGACGATGACATAGAGGGGTACCTAGGACGTTTTGAGTTATTAGCTACTACATATGGGTTAGAGAGAGAGAGGTGGAGTTTAAAGCTATCACAGGGATTGAGGGGTACTTCTTATGAAGTATTTGCCAAAATGAACAGGGAAGACCAAGACAATTATGACATGTTAAAGCAGGCTTTGTTATTAAGGTACGAGAAGAATGGTGAATTTTATCGTAAGAAATTTAGAAATGCCAAACTGTTGTCTGGGGAGACATACCACCAATTCTCTGCTAGACTAGAAACCTATTTGGAGAAATGGACGGCTCTGGGGAAGACCCAAGATCTTAAAGAAATGATCATGATTGAGCAATTGAGAGAGTCCATGGCTCCAGACATGAGAAAATTTCTCATGGAACAAGGTGCAGAGAAGTTGGGGGAAATTTTAAATGTTGCTGAGAGGTATCAGGCAGCTCAGGCAGAGGTAAGTGGTGCTAAAAAGAAGCACATAGACAATTTTAAAGCTCCACAGCAATTTAATAAATTTGATAATAGAGAGCAGGGAAATAAAGGTAGGACAAACTTTGAGCGGCCAAGAAATGACTATCGCGACAGAAACTCACAGTTCAATGACCAAAAGTTCAATGAAAGGAAACCGTTGAACCAAGGAAAAAGATGGTGTAAATGGTGCAAGAAGGATAACCATAACACCGAATTTTGTAGAAGGAAACCTTCAAACATTGCTGCAATGAAGTCGGGGACGCAAAGATTAAAGGTTAATCCTAAGGGACAACAGGAACCTTATCACCCCCCAGTTTGTGAGGATGTTATTTGTAATGGGGTCACCATAAGGTGCCTTTATGATACAGGTTTGGATTATGATTCAGTTGTGAAGTCTAGCCTAGTGGACCCAAGTCAGTATACCACAGAAACAGTGGAAATACAAGGGGCGACTAAGGACATACCACTCATGACACTTCCCATCGCAAGGATAACGGTGAAAACTCGCTATGTGGAAGGAGAAATCAGAGCAGCAGTGATAGATGAACCAATCTACCCTCTGATATTGGGGTGTAGATACGTCTTCTTGGGGAACCCCGAGAAACCTGTGATCATGGCGACAGTGCAGACCAGGTCACAGAAGAAGGAGGAAGAAGGTGAACCTATAAATGCTCATCCAGAGGAGATGAGGAAGGCACAGGCTGAGGATAGGACACTCAAGCCCTGTTTTAAAAAATTGCCCAAATGCCACACACCTCCGAGCAAGGGGGAATATTTCATGAAGAATAAACTATTATACAGGAAGACAGGAACTAGATCCACTGGTCACGGACAGTTAGTTCTTCCCAAGATATATAGGGCAAACTTAATAAGGAGCTTACATGTTGGAAAAGATGGTGACCATGAGAAAGTCGGTACCATCTGCCAAAAGATTGCTCGAAAATACTATTGGCCCGACGTAAATGTCGATGTTGAAAACTTTGTAGAAGCATGTGGCGTATTTCATGAGGGAACCCCCACAAAGGGAAAATATGTGCAGGACCTAGAAATGCCACGGGGCAACTTTAGGCCTGAAAGGAAAACTAATTATATTCGGGTAGACAAAGTGGAATGGGAGCCCCCTTTTCACACCCAGTCTTCACTTGAATGGATTAACATGGCCACTATGCGAAGAGTACGAAGAAGAAATTTTACCCAGGATAAGATGACAATCCCTCGGTCAAACTTATATAAACTGGAAGAACAGACAAGAGAGCGAAGATTTGGCATAAGCAATCTAAAGTGGGGAGACAAACCCCAGAAAAAAATTGGTAGTGGTCGATTTGTGAGTGATGATTCTAGGAAGAAAAGTCCTCACTATAGGGCTTCTAATGGACGGGACCTGACGGGTTCCAGGAAAAATACGTATGATAAATTAAAGATCCAGATGTAGCTCTATTAAGGACCTGGACAGATGAGAAGGCGGAAGAGACTGTTACCTCATCGTATCAATATGTGAACGAACTGACCACTCGTTTGAAAGCTGGATGGAAACTGGCAAATGATAATTTGAAGCAAGCCAGGAAGAAACATGCAGCATATTTTAATAGGAAGGCAAAGGACAGGGAACTGGCAGTCGGAGAGAAGGTGCTGCTTCTACTACCGGGAAGCCAGAATAAATTACAAATTGGTTGGCAAGGTCCATATACGGTTCTAGAGAAGGTGTCTAGAACAAACTATAAAATTGACAAAAAGGGGAAGGAAAAAGTTTATCATGTAAACCTGTTAAAGAAGTATCTGGACAGACCACTCCAGGAAAGCACCCCCTTATTGACCTTGGCTATTGCAACCCAGATGCAAAAAGAACCACTCACCTCACATGAATACCCATTACATCCTTGTGAAACAGCAGCACAGGTAAAAGTCAGTAAGCACCTGACTAAAAACCAGAGGGAGAGAGTTCAAAAAGTTCTGGAGGAACATACAGATGTATTAACAGATAAACCAGGCCATACAAATTTGCTACAGTATGACATGAAACTGGTAGACTCAAACCCAATCTGTATGAGAGCCTATTCTATTCCGTTCGCGAAGGAGAAGGCATTGAAGGAAGAAATAGAGTATTTGTTGAAGGAGGGGATTATTTCGCACAGTGAATCATCTTTTAGTTCTAGTGTCGTTTTGTTGAGAAAACCGTCTGGGGAACACAGACTGTGCATAGATTACAGGAAACTGAATGCTGTCACAGAAGGACAAGTGGATCCATTACCGGACACAAAACAGTTATTTGCCAGACTGAACAAGGCAAAATACTTTTCAAAGGTGGATCTTAGTAAAGGCTATTACCAGATCCCAGTGAAGCCTGAAGTGAGACCTTATTTGGCTTTTAGCACTTCGGATGGACATTATGAATTCAATATGCTACCATTCGGACTGAAAAATGCTCCGAGTGTGTTTTCAAGGATGATGCGAAAATTGTTGGATCCCCTGAATAACCCATGTATCACAAATTTTATGGATGATATTCTCGTCGCCACAGAGACATTTGAAGAACACATTGAAGCTCTGGAGATGTTGTTTGATAGACTTCGGGAGGCGAACTTAACTGCTAGGCCAACAAAATGTTGTATTGGATGCAAAGAGTTGGAATTCTTGGGACACACTGTATATCAGGGTAATATGACCCCTGATCCTAAGAACTTGGAAAAACTGCAGAGAGCACCTAGGCCACAAACAAAGAAGGACGTGCGATCATTTGTGTCGTTATGCGGATTTTATCAGAAATACATCAAGAATTTTAACGCTATTTGTGCTCCTCTGACTGATTTGACTCGCAAGGGACTTCCAGATAAAATTATTTGGACTGCACAATGTGAACTAGCGTTCCAAGAGTTAAAGGAAAAACTCACTAGCAAGCCTATTCTCAAACTGCCTGATTTGACACAGGACTTTGTCTTAAGAACCGATGCAAGTAATGTAGGACTAGGAGGGGCTTTGTTGCAAAGATCATCTTCACCTGATGGGGAACTTAAACCAGTCGCTTATGCAAGCCGCAAATTGAATAAGGCGGAACAAGGATACTCCACAAGCGAAAAGGAATGTTTAGCATTAATCTGGGCAATAAAGAAGTTTCAAATCTATCTGTATGGTAGGACATTTGTGGTGGAGACGGACCATCAGCCTCTCGTGTTCTTGTCTCAGGCTAAGCATGAAAACGCAAGATTGCTGAGGTGGTCTTTATTGCTTCAACCTTATCAGTTCAGTATCCAATATATCCCAGGCAAATTGAATGTCGGTGCAGATTTCCTCAGTCGGCACCCCTGTGATCAAAATTAGAGTAGTGGCAGACGTGAGGAGTAATTTTACCTATGTGTATCGCTGGTTTTGGAACTTGCCATAGGCATGTTTTCAAGTGGGGAGATGTGTAGTGAAATTGACAGAGATACAACGGTAAAATATCTCCAAAGATAACATTTAAGGATAAAAACATAATGCGTAGGCTGCGAATAGTACATGATCGCCTAGACCGCGGGTCATCATCCTCCATAATAATTGACTCGCTAGACAGGAGGGGAACGGCGGATCAAAAAGGAAAAAAATATGACTGGAAAGGCTAGGAGACGCAATTGGGGGGGATGGAGGAAAGAAAAAAATCACGTCCCCCAAATTGACACGAGGTACGGAATTGGACGTTTTGCGATAACAAGCCCTTGATTTGAATTCAGCGGCTAAACGCAGATGTTAGGAATATTACAAAAATTAAAAAGTAACTTTTCTTTAATATTAATGTTAGGAATATAAAAATTAGCTGGCCGGATGGCCTATTCTGAGCAGTGAACTAATATGGTCTTAATTTTACAGACGGATAGATAATATTGAAGATAATGACAAAAGACAGTGTAGTTCACATCATCGACAGACAGTGTTGAATCTAAAAGTGTCGCTATTTTGCACAAAAAAACACGACCTTGGACGCAGGTGTTCAAATTTACTTAGTATGGAGGAGAGGGTTTTTGAGCGGTAGCTGTGTCTAAATATAACTTTTAACGACAAAATTTTGGAGGGGAGAGAAAGGTTGGTTCAAAAATCAAGCACATTTTTTTAGAAACACAAGTAGAGACGGACAGACTAACAGATAACCATCCATACTTGACTGAAGCATGACTGAAATGACTTTATGGTAGGAAATTTGAAATTGAAAATAAAACTAGGCAGTGATTGGCCACAGACAATCATATCATTAGCGCTCAGACGCGAAAGTGGGGTCATTTCTCAATAGTTGTTCAGTGATAGACACAGATTTTAAAGTGTGGTGATTTCCATATGAAAGAAAGAGAAAGAAAGTTAGGGACGCCATACTATAGCCAGCAGCTCAGCTGAGTTTTGCTAGCAATTCTGTGTTATTTATTCATAATCTGGTAAGATTGAAATTATTTCCTTATATATATATTTTGAATATTGTTTCATGTTCGAGTGATTTGATACTGCCATATCGAAATCTAGCCTTACGAACAAGTAGGGATTTGCTCTAGACCCCCCGCCCTAGTCAGGGTCTAGGGACCAACAATGTACATAAACCCCAGCAAGGGTTAAGCAAGACAGTTCAAGGGTTGGGAATAATGAAACATATTGCCTATCCTCTTTTAGGGCAGACAACTAATAAATATTTTTCAGAATCTATGGTCTGGGAGGATCTATCTGATGTAAAACCACCAGGGTAACTGTGCTGTTTGGTCAGAGAGATCTGACCTGTCTGTATGATGTGGTTGTTGTGTCAGTGTTGTGTCCAGACGTGGGTAGAGAATAGATTTTGACACATGGCCCATACTTTGATTGCAGAGCTGCGAGTTTCTGTTGTAAACCAAGCAGTGACTATTCAGTTGGTGACTTACTCGAGTGTATCTGTGCAGTATTTGTGACAGAGACCACCATTATTGCCCGCCAGCACGTAGAGGTGGGACCACCTGATTTCAGCACCAGAGCTACAACTAACAGATGAGTGAGCCTCTGGTCTGCTGGACATTCACCAAAGCCCTTTAGTTACTAATACCCCATAAAAATTCCCACCATTTTCTGGACACTGTGTAGTCAATATAGACAGGTGTGATGAGGCCACCCCAACAGCAAAAACATTAAATATCCTCCCAAGTAGATGACTACTAGAACATTTTAATAAAACTAACTAGTACAGTACATATATATGTACACTATTGCATTTATGATATAATATTCCATGCATTTCTTTCATAATCTCTAAATCTTTTTAAGTTCTGGTCAACCTAAAAAATTGATCCAGAACAAAATAAATGTAATATAATTTTATCAAAAAATTTACACTATTGAGTTAGTTCAGTGTGTTGTAATATTTATTAATATTATTAGTCTTGTTAAATATCTGTGGGTATATCTATAATCCATTACACCACACTACATAGCATAACCCTAGACACTTTACGTAGCCACATTCATTAAAAAAAAAAAAAAAATTAAGTGTGAGGTCGTAGTGGTAGCAAGAAAGGCCTTCTGACAATTCTCAACTACATTTTATCTCAGGAGCCTTCACAGCTGGCCTCATACAATTACAGTTAGTAATATCACCATCATACAATACCATCAAACACCACTACAAGGGCTATAGCGTGGGTAGAAAGTGGTTTATCTGTCCGTGAGGTTGCTAGACGGCTTGCAGTGTCACACTCTATTTCCAAGAATTTTGGAGAGATTTCAGGCCACAGGAAGTGTGGAGGATCGCCACCAGCCAGGTCGCCCTAGATGCACCAATAGACATGATGACCGGTACCTCTTGTTGTCAGCCCTGCGCCATCGAACAGTGACTTGTTCCACTCTATGATGTCAGCTGAGACAAACTGTAAACGTTAATGTCAGTCAAAGCACCATTCGCAGACGTTTACATGAATTTGGATTGGCTGCTCGACGTCCTGCAGTCAGAATCCCTCTTACTCCTGCTCATCGCAGAGCCCGTGTTGCTTGGCGTCGCGAGCACATCCGATGGACAAGGCAACAATGGAGTCAAGTTCTCTTCACTGATGAATCTCTTTTCACTGTGTCATTCAATGATGGCAGGATTCGAGTTTGGAGACGACCAGGAGAGCGATTTACTGATGACACAATTCGAGAGGTGGATCGTTATGGTAGGGGTTCTGGCATGGCCTGGGGAGGCTTCTACAGACACGACAGGACCCCACTCTACATCATCCAAGGCAACTTGACAGGCCCAAGATACCAGAACGAAATCTTGAGACCAAATGTTCAGCCTGCTCTGGAGGCATATGTGGTAATGCTATCCTCCAAGATGATAACGCTCGACCCCATCGAGCTCGTGTGGTGAATGAGTTTATTCAGCAACATGGGATCATCAGGATGGCGTGGCCAGCTCATTCACCTGACCTTTCTCCGACTGAGCACCTCTGGGATGTCCTTGGTCGAAGATTGTGCTGCGCTTGTGGGCCTAAATCTTTAATATTCTATTATACTAGCAATAACCCGTCAATAAAGACGGAAGTAAATAAAAAACTGTAATATATTTTTAAATTCAATATAAAAGTTCTTTGATGACAACATTTCTTTCAAAGAATCTTCCCTGATAAAAAGTATTTTTAACAAAAACTTTCAAGTTTTCATGATTTGTTCATCGGGTGAGGGCGACATAGAGCTAGCCGTGTCCGAAAACAGGTTCAGGAAGGACAAGTCTTACATGATCAAAAGATTGTCCTTGCGCCTTTTTGATCGTCATTGCAAATGCTAAAATCACTGGGAATTGACGACGTCGCATCCTAAATGGCAAACTGCGCTCGCTCTAGAGTCTCCCTTGCTCATTGTGATTGACGCGATCGTCTCTTCTTCTTAGCATCTGCAGCTCGTTTTGCAGTCATCTTATCATTTTGATCCATAATAAAAAGTCTGCAATACTTTAAATAAAAATTTCGTCTTGAAGAAACAATCAAAAACTTACATTTTAAGGTTATTTTTAACAAAGTGATGAGTTAAATCCGTTTCCGGAATGAAACTGGGTTCTGCACCGACTTTTCTTCGTTGAGTGTTACTGTTTTCGGGAGTGTACATATAAGGGAAACAATACAATTAATGTCTAGCTTTTAACGACAGTTGCATCCCTTAGATGTGACAGACGTACAAACGGCGAGAATTATGGATTGTGATGATCACGCACTCGGGCGTATAGCTAATTTTAATATTGAGCAAACTGAAGGGGCGCGAGGCGAAGTAGGGCTAGTGAAGAACTGATTTCATAGACAGCATCGACATAGGCCCATATGGCTGACAATAATAATTATGTGGGCAGCATCGACATAGGCCCACATGGCTGACAATAATAATTATGTGGGCAGCGTCAGAACTCATATCATTAAACAAAGAAGTAAAGGTAGTATTATAGCAGATACTGCCGTAGGAGAGTGAAGTGTTAGAGACTTGACAATACTAGGTCCAGCATCGACAGGCGGGGGTGACCACTACTCTTCTTTGCTGCCTGTTTTTCGTCCCTAATTCAAAGAGTCAGGTACTCATTCACAGCTGGGTCGGGATCGTCATTCCAACACGGCACCTTTGCGGCGAGAGACCAGCGCTCTAACCACTCTGCCAATAAAGAGGCAAAAAGTTAAAGGCAGTCTCATAGCAAATACTGCCATAGGGGCGGGAAGTATTAAAGACTTCAATTTTGTTTTTAGTCTCAATTTTATGATGTGGGGTGACCAGTTGACTTCCTCGCTGTCTTTGCACGCCCTGGCTTAATAGCAGAGTCCAGCACCCATTTACAGCTGGGTAGATCAGACCCTGATGTAAGTTGTTTTCGAACCCCGTAATTGTGCCCAGAGTAGCAAGTGATGTAACCACTGAATGCTTACATTATTTTAAAAAACCGGACAATTATAAATTTAATCGATATGAATCTCAATTTGCTGATAATAGTAAACTGATCAGTGATAGTTGGCGATCAATTAAAATAGACTAAGTTAAGTCCAAACACTCCATCTTTTAACAAAAAAAAAGGATAAGAAAAAGAAAACAATTGAATTTTTATGTTGTTTGAAAGATGTAATTAGTAACATGCATGTGTCTGACATACGATTAGATGGCAAGTTGACCTGTTTCGGAATTACTACCACTCAGAATTTAGAAGCCATTTTGCAGCGTCTCAAACAGTGGCGTATTCTCTATGTGTGCTGTGCGTGCTGCGCACACCTATGCCCGAATGAAAATAAAAATTTAATTTATTATTCTATAAAATATTTCTCTTCTAATGTTCTGCTTTCGGACCACACGCACCAGGATAACGGATTTTCCCGCATGGAATCTACGAGTATAATCTAGTTTCAGTTTCCCCAAACGCTTTTTATAGTGCAGTTTTTTATTGGTTGGTAGCAATCGCCCGAAGTTTCTCGGGTAATTCCGTCACAATGCGTGCGGCACGTTTCGGATTCACGTCTGAACACTGGATTGATTGGATCGGGGTCATGGCCAGATACGTAAATACAATGCGAACATGCGTGCGGTGGTCCTGCAGCTCTCGAGTTGTAAAAATCGGTTGTGTCCGTCCAGTGTTTTTTTGTGATTAATTTTTGTTAGTTGCCGGGAATGCAGATTATTACAGTGACAGTGAGTTTCAAGTTGTAAGTTAATTAGTATTTCGGAGATAGTTGACATATACCCCTAATAACTATCGTTGCGTAATTGAATATAGTTGGTTTTTAAATTAAGAGGGGAAGAAGTTAAATAGTAGGCGTACATTTTCATTTTAAGTAGCAGCACGCCTAGCTCACATTACCAGGATACGCCACTGGTCTCAAAGCTTGTAAAAATCCAGATATTACATGAGATCTCATTTTTTTACGGTATGAGAATCATTGCTGAAAACTGTGGCAAAATATGCAGCACGCAACATTTTTCTACGGATCAAAGCAACAGAAAGCAGCCTATCAGGTAGAAACGTTTTGTGTTCGAGTTATCGTGCCCGACTGGGAATCCCCTAACGTGACTGTCTGGGACAGAAAGTCGGTGACAGACTTAACGGGTGATGGGAGGGTAAACAATAATAGTTGCCTTGGCAGAACACGCACTCGATATAAACCCTTGACTTTTTGTATAAAAAAAAAAAAGAAGGAAAAAATGAACAATCCAGAGCCAGGACAAAATTGGAACTTCCTAAAGGGGAAGTAATAACGACAGACTAGCTACAGCCAGTGTGAACAAATGTGATGAAAATATGAAAACAAACAAACAAACACACAAATAGCTCAATATACGAACACATGAAAGAACGAACGAGCCAAAGAACGGACCAACAAAAGAACAAATGAAAGAAAGAACGAACTAATTTTATTTTCAAATGGTTAAACACCATGTCTGGTGGCGTAGGTGAGCATGTTGCTCCACAACTTCCGGTGTCAGTACTGTTTATCAGTTCGGTTGTTGACTTCGTTCCATGCCACGATGTCAGACTATCCAGGATCTTCTGTCTTTGTCGTCCCTTATTTCTGAATGTACAAGGGACACTACGACGGCGCTTTTCCCTTGCAACCTGGTATTAATTGTCTCGTACGACACACCCAAAGGTGTACCATACCCATCATTTATGTGTATTCTCAGATAACCCCATCAGGACTACAGGACCACAGTGTACAAGAAGAGATAAAACCAAAAATAATCTAACAGAAAATGTAGCAGGGCATTTATAAAGGCATTATATGACGTAGTGGTTTTTCAATATTTGATGCAGGAAATGTTCCCTGGGTCTGTTTGAAGATGACTTGGGAGCGGTTACCTAGCAAATACTCTAAACTTTTTGAGGTTTGTTCGACTTATGTTTTAGTCGAAGAAATAAGAGTTTTCATAGAGTGCTGAAGGTTAAGCGGTGGTTCTTTCCAAGTTTATTAAAAGTATGGTAATATTAAAGTTGACAAGAAAATTGAATGAGAATTAATGAAATGTAAAATTGATACAACACGAAGGAAAAAATGATTTTAAAAAATGTTCATCAATTTTCAATTTCCTTTGCGGTCCTAAAAGCGTGGAACAACATCTGCAGCTGCTACCTTTGCAGGAAGCCCATATCAAGCATCCATATGCTCTTACAGCAGGGGTTTATGTGACAATTTTTCATACATGATGAGGTTGGCAGCCCCCATGCACAACCTAATATTAGCCGCCACGTACAACATGCTTGAGGTTGCAGTAGTCCTATTCTTTCTTTGTCTCTTCTGAGACCCCCGGGAACTAAACGGGGCTACTTCAGATATACCCGCCCCGAAAACTGGCCTCCCGTCACTCTAGTGTTTGTGAAAATCGGCCTTAATACTGGCCTCTCGCCCAGTAAGAGTTAAGAACATGGCACTAAATAAAAATTATTATAAAAAAGCGGATGAAATTGTTTGGAAATTATTGTCTGAGTGACAGCTGACTAACCAATAAGACGCAGTAACTGGACTTAATACCATTCGGAAATAGAGCAGTAGGCAGATCAATGAAAACTCGAATCGAGAAATTGGCCGACTTATTTCGGAGAACAATCACGCACTCAAGATAACACGCTCCAGATCCGCAGTGGTTTTATTCTAGAACGCTGGAGCGCATTGGAGGACTCGTTAAGAGAAGAGAAATAGAGCCCATAAAGTTATGACAAGTTTGTGACTTTGTTACTTCTGCAGGTTGGTTTGATTTTAAGGACTATCTTCATTGCGCATGACAAACTCCATAAGTGCTCCTATCTCATCCCTTAGATCACACACGGAGGATTTCAGCACAGTGCACGAACTGTAGCTAGTCCCTTTGTAGAAAGCCTGCACTAATGCATTAATTTGTTGTTGTTTAACTAGGGCTGCTGAGCTTCTCACTCTTTTGCAGTGAATACCAAGTTGAGAAAACTCCTTAGTATTATCTGCACAGTAGATCTAGGCTTTTCCTGTGGCTTTTCTGCCATTCCGAAATGTGCTGAGTTGAAGTCATGAGCTCCAGTTTCTCCAGAGTGGCTTGCATTTAAAGGATCGTCACATCTGGTCCCAAGCTAGGGGTAAGAAGTGCGTGGCATACGGTGCATTCCCCGCCATTCATGCAGGGTTTCCAATTATGTAGAGTTAAATAATGTAATCTGGTTCTGGGCTCTCCCAAGGAATTGTCACTTGTGTCATGGAATTGCCTCCCCTGCTTTGCAGTAGTGATCCAACAGTGGCCAAAACTCAAGAGTATCTAATATGGTCATTTAAAGGTGTCTACCTTTGCACAAAATTACTGTTGGTAGAGTTTTAGATAGAAGGATAAAGATGCTTCTATCCCAAGAGAGTGTTCATAAGATATTTCAGAAGTCAAGAACAATGCTGCATTGGGCAGGGCAATTCTTAACTTATATCTGATCCGCCGCCTTTTATGAAGAATTAAGCAATTATTAATTTCAGCTTGTTCAAGCCCCCACCCTGATTTACTCAGTGGAATTCTTATTATGGTACAGCTCTGTTTAGAGTGTATTTAGTAAATTGACTGAGACAAACATGCAGTAAATTCAAAATGATTAAATCAACGTTCAATTTATATATTTACAAATAACAAATTTAATAATCAACTAAGTTTTAACAGTTTAAAAAATTGAATAATCTTTAACAACAACAAAAACTCATCATCGTATGATGGTCGGTCGTATTGAGTAAGAAATCACTTGGCAGCTCTAAGTTTGACTTAGCTGCAAATGGTAGGTTCTGGTTTTTTTTTTTTTTTTTTTTTTGGGCTCTATGCAGATAGGTCGCTGGAGTTCTCACGTCTCTGGTCAAGATTAAAGGTGCAGAACGTTCCAAGTAAAATTAGGGAGTAACTGCAAAGCTGGTCCCGCGTTTCTAAGACCCTCTGATGGATGGTGTCTATTTCGACGTCAGTCCACTCCTACCTTCACTTTGTTCCAGAGATTAGTACTTGCACTGGTACTACCAACTGGTATGGTAGAAGAATAGAAACAACACGCTCTCCTGAGTATTGCGTTTCCCGACACATACTTATGTGTTCCCATCTTCCTATTCCACCTGCCTATCTACCTCAGACTTTACCCTCGATGAGAATTAAACTTTAATCCCTCGAGAGAAAACTTTCTTTACATTTAAATTGAATAGTTTTATATTTACTTTACATTCAAATGAAAAGGTTACTAGTATAGATATAATATGTTTACATTTACATCTACACTGGTTGAAAAATGTTCACAATATAGATTGAATATGTTTTCAGTTACATC
This sequence comes from Oreohelix idahoensis, assembly GCA_024509875.1. NCBI lineage: Eukaryota > Metazoa > Mollusca > Gastropoda > Stylommatophora > Oreohelicidae > Oreohelix > Oreohelix idahoensis. The sequence goes on along the minus strand of JAMPIV010006968.1, from coordinate 186,172 downwards.
TACACTGGTTGAAAAGCTTGAAAACTTTCATGAATTTTAAAGTGAATATGTTTACATAGACATTTACACTGGTTTGTACTTGTAATTATTATAATTAGAATGTACATCATTTCTTTCATCTTTTCATCCCTGCTTCATATGGATCTTGGGACTACCTATGCTTTTAGTTCTCTTTAAGAAACTAGCAATAAATTAGTCACCAGCCCTTGCAGCATTGGTTCATGAAATCATCATTCTATATACTGAGGTTGCCGGCCTCACATCACTTGGACATCCACCCGAATTTCAGATATTAATATTCACATGACAATAAATACATATTAGTTCACATATTTGAAATGAAACATATAGAATGTAAAATGCACAACTTACGCCAATCTTGGCTCAAAGACTGTTCGCTCAGAGGAATAAAGGCACTTGCATAGGCCTTTTACACGTGTTCTTAGGGATGTTATTTTAACACTGAATTCCCACTTTGACTCCGTGCGTTTTAGATTCCTCAGAATACGGGTTCCTTGTTGAATGGTAGAGTTTATTCTGGGCTCTGAAGTCCTCAAAATTGCTCAAACAGTGATTCGGGGTCCGACATAAGAATCTTGATTCTAACTTCTGGCAGTCTGGTGGTCGTCTTGGTAAGAGATTCTCACAGTGAGCTAGATTGCAAAAAAATGTCAGATTATATTGCACGTCTTCCCCCGCCTTTGTTTGTTACGAGACTAAGCAGGGCTCCAATCGTTTCAAACATGCATGTTTTGTGTGGTAATTTCAAATATTTCCGCCTGAAATAATGTGCGTGATGCAAAAGTTCACCTCTCCTAAATATGGAAGTGACACATCCTTACACTCTCTCAGCAATAGCCTACAATTACATCTTACTTTCCTCTGACACAGTGGACCGGAAACGATTATGTTATTACTGTGCGCTGACAAATAAATAGTGGCTATAAAACTCTCAGCGTATTACCATTGTGACGTAATGTTTTAATAAGAGTGGCAGATGTTGATAGTGTAGAAGACTAGATACGGAAATTTAGTCTAGACAGGTATATCCCAGTCTTGGAGAAGAGCACTGGTGTAAGGATGGCACAGGTATAGCTATAACTGTAAAGAGCACAAGTCTGGATGGAATTAGTATAGATCAAGAGCTCTAGAGTGCTACCGTCACCTAACTATAATGTGATAGCAATAATACAGCAAAATATAACTGTCAACAATAAGAAATTGACAAGTTATAAAATTACAATTTATTGAATTATTTATTAATACAAGGTATACATCTAGTTTCTTATTTCTTTTTTGAAAATTGGAGGATGGTAGTTTCAGATCAGGCTGTTCCAAACTAGACTAGTAAGTTAGTTGCTTATCCTTTACAGGACGTGGCAATCAACCCCAGCTTTTATTGGCTGTTTTTGATTTTTCTAGGCAATTTTTTCATTCAGTAGTTTGCCATTGCTTTCTGAACGGTACGGCGCTTATACCATTGTTAAAAATCCACACAAAGCGATCTGCTACCAAACCGCCTGCAGCAGGTTTCGAACCTCGTATATCTGGATTATGAAACTGCGTTCATATCCATTAGGCCACAGACGCCGACACTAGACTAGTAAACCTGCAATATATGTAGCATGTGGCTAGTCCTTGGGTGGTGATTTCTCACAGGTCTGCGTGTTGTGAAGTAATGTGTTCAGTGTATGCTTATTGTGATGATATACATTGATATACCGATCCCATTTGTAGTATTTGTATAGTTAAAATAATGTAGAAATAAAAATTAGTGGAGTTGTGAGGTTTCGTCTTCGCCCCGCCTGCAAACGCATCGGGTATTGTTAGACAGTAACGACGAATAAATAATACTATCGTTTCCTAATGTTCTTGAAAAACTATTTATAACTTTTTGACACGAAAGGCTTATTCATCTAGAAGGAGTGAGAGAGGAGAGACAGAAAAATGATACGCTGACACGCGTTGTTTGGAAGCAAAATTTGAAAAAAATACGCGCGTCATTGGTTTTGCAGATTTGAAAATGTCACGGAAAGACCAGCTCCTTGTTCGTTTCATAGGCACGCAGTTTGACCTACATAACCACACACACAGCACATTGTCTGCCCAAGTAGTGCATTTTTCTGACGTAACGACTTGTGGTTTCGGTTTGAACAACGGGGGAGAGGGGAAAGGATGGAGCAGTTATAGAAAAGTAGAAATAGCCAAATAATATGGAAAATATATGGACTTCTTTATTACAAGGGATATGACCATAAAACTTGGTTAGTTAGATAGAATATCCTCTCCTGAGTAATAATATGTTTTAAAATACAAATTCCTAAAGGTAATACTAAAGATATTGACAAAATACTATATTGGTTCGTGCAGACTGACGGACGGACTCTCGTTCTTGCATTCACTAGCGGTGATAAATTTTTGCCCTCGTTGTTGAAAAGATGCAGAAGTGGGAGGGTCTAAGTCCAAAGGGGGGGGGGAATTTTAGGAGGGAGAGGGATGTGTAGGCCAAAAAGCAAGTCTATTTTTAACTAATGCCAAGATCGGACGGACCGACAGACAGAGGTACCCCGCACATTGGGCTGTAATTTGGACTTTGTTTTTCAAATTCAAATCAAACTTGGGAATCGTCCAATCTCATTGGCCGACACATTTAATATTACTAGAAAATTTGACGGCTCGTCGCCATTTGCATTAATACTGTCCATGAAGCAGGACGATTGAGAGTTTGTGAAGTGTGACGTGCCTTATTATTATATATATATATATATATATATATTAAAGTAAAGCATAAGAGGGCGTCATAGTCCAGCCAGCAGCACGTCTGAAATTGTGCCAACTCAACGTACCTGTGGTTTTTTTCTTGAATTTGTGGTAAGACAGAAATTATTAATATTTTATTTAAAAATGTGAGTGAGATACTGTCATTTGTAAAATATTACGACTGTAAGTACTTAGACTAGGTCCCAGCAGACTTGGGCAGGGCCTAGAGGTTGGTTTATCATATAATAAGCTACCAGAGAGGTAGAACTAAAATATTTTATAAGTTGTCACCAGGAATCATATCACCTATCATGTTGTATGGAAAAAGATCATTGGAAATGGCAGAGGTGTTGCAGCCATTAGGGGAGAGGAATGTGAAACTTGTGCTACTTGTTACATCATTTATGTGGATGAGCTGGGGTTGGTCAGAGAGATCTGACCCAGGTCTTTTGTTTTAAATATATTATTGCTTGTAAAATTGGTGGATTAGATATTGTGTTAAGACCGAACATAATTTTCATGTTGCAGGGTTTCTTTGTCTGGCACTGTGCTAGTGCCAGATATTCTGAAGTGAACGACTCTGTATGCGAGTGGATGTGTCTCTAGTGGTACCAGATTTCTACCACTAGAGTTGTAATATTGATACACGCTGCCTATCATATTACCTCAGAGCAAGTGTGGCCGTTGGCCGGAAAGACAACAATCTTATATCGTCACAGGCCAGACAAGTACATCAGACCTGGCCTGCGGAAAATTCATCAACTACTCCACCCAAATAAAATTAAACTGTACTTGAAATAAAAGCTTTTCCACCAATACTCATGTGTAACGAGAAAATAAACTTGATTAAATAAAAGACCGGGTGTGATGTAAACAACCCGACCCGCCATCCAGCACTATTTAGAAATTGATATACGTTTAGTAACAACATTATTAGGTTTTAAAGTATATGTATAGACAGTTCGTCCTTTCTTTTTTGGTTTAATTGACTTGAATATCTGTATATATATATATATATATATATATATATATATATATATATATATATATATATATATATATATATATATATATATATATATATATATATATATATATATATATATATAAAGTGATTTCATTTGATTTGACAGTCCTGACCAAAAGAATACTAGGTTCAGGACTAATAAAATTGTAAAAAAAAAATAGTTTAATCTCAAAATTTCAAACACGGTGTTAGTTCATTTGGTCATAGACATTAATATTTGTTTCTGTGTGTGTGTTTAAGAGTTAAAGTGCCATCACACCACACGTTCATAACCCTAGACATTAGACGTAGCTATCAAACATACTAGTCAAGAATAAGTCTGAATGAGATCATAAGGTGGTAGCAGAAAGGCACTCTGAGAACTCACCCTATAAATTGTTATACTCAGGGGCCTTCACAGCTGACCTCATTCAGTACAATATAAATACATAACAACAACAGTTCATAACAACTAAATCCACCACACTTATATGTATGACATATTCAATGGCAGTGTATAGACAATGACAAGTCTAAGTGATTACATTTACAAAAATACATAATACAATTTATGTACACAATCATGATGCTGCAGTCGCCTTCTACAGTCATTTTGAATTGCAGTCATCAATAAAACAATGTTATACAACATAGGCCTTCCCTTAGTTCTGCCTTTCCATTCCTGCACGTCTCTAGTACGCATCGTGGTCCTTGCATCATTCTCCATTTTGAATTCAAATGTTGTCTTGCAGTTTAATTTAATTATCAAACCTGTAAAAGAAGTATTTACCTACATACATACATATATATTTGTTATATTACATACCCGTTTTAGGATAAATCAGAAGTAAAACTGACTGAAGGCTTGGCAAAAGTTCAAACTGCCCTGCATAACAAATGGGAATGATCTTGCTCAGGTGTTGATCCTTCTCTCTCTCTGCCTTCAAAGTCGTCTGTCTTCCGAGGTTTTTATTTTGCGTGTGGACCCTGTCTGTTTTTTTTTCCTTCGTTTTGGCGAGGCGCGTCCCGTTCAACCTAGTCGGTTATATTAGGGCGCATGTCCAAATATAAAAGGGTAAGGAGGCAGGCGTGATGCTGATCACATCACTCCTAGTGTGCCGATGGTAAACAAAATATGGACCTAACACCATGTTCCCAATATCCCTCGATGGGGGTGTAACGAGATCTTTTACGACACTGATAGGTTTCGATAATAGTATTTTGATTTATTCTTGCTTTATTTGCGAGATAACTGGCAGATTAAAAAAAATTAAAAAAGGAAAGACATACAAGACCAATATGAATGTATTAGGCAGGTACAATGTGAATATTTCTTAAAAAATAGAACAAGCTAGAACAACTTATCTTTTTTTCCCCTCTATTAATGTAACACGCAGGAACAACTGGACCTATTTTTCTTTATGAATGCAGCAGGCAGAAACAACTTGATTACGCTAGTGCAACAATCCTCCAGGCAGTGGCGCATTAAAAGAGGGGGGGGGGGGCGAGTAGGCGATCTGCCCCGGGTGACAAACAGAATTGGCTTACAGTCAGACACTATTATAACTGTACTTAGTGTTCAAAATATACGTGCAAGTATGTTTCTGCATTGTAGGTAGCGGTGCCTAAGGTAAGATCCGCCCAGGATGCCACATATTTTAACGACGCCCCTTCCTCCAGGTCTACTCCGTTCTGTATGAGTGTGATTTCTCTCTACTCCCCCCCCCCCCCCCCCCCCCCCCCCCCCCCCCCCAAATCTCATTTCTGGATGTATTCATACATTTATTAAGTTGTATGTTGCCATTCTTCTCGTATTCTTTCATCATCTCATCCTCGAACCCTTTCCGTGAACATCTCGCTCACATACCTCTTTGACTGCATTTTGCAAAACCGCCATGTCAGCCGAAATTCTAGTCGCGTAATTTGCGTCTGAGGTTACCAGAAACTGAAGGAAGTGTCGAGTGAAAATTGTCATGCAGACGCACCCAGTGCGCATGGGAAACAAGGCCAGACATCTTACCTTGACCGAGCGTGCAGCGCTGTCAGTGTAATTGCCTTAGAGTTACAAAAATCCTGCGGGATGTGTGTTAAGTTATGTTAATGTAACAATCTCTTTTTTGTGTATTGTTGTGGAATGGATGTTGATAATTCGCCCCTTCACTGATGCAGACCGTACGATCTACTCCGATGTTGCTGCACGGTGTTACCGTATGTTTCTGTGCTTGTGTAGTCAGTCCGACCTGGGCCAAACAGCGTTGTCATACATGAATAGCTCACCAGGCGTTGAGGCGCTAATAGTATGTCATGTTGACATACGAACATCAGACATTTCTTGTATGTGAGGAACTCGAAGGTTGTGTGGTTGACAAGTGATGTGGGTGTGCAGAAAACACGAATGCATTTAGGCTCTTTGAAAGGTAAACAATGCACCCACTCACTCACATGCAGTAGTCAGTAATTGTAGAAACTGCTGGAACTTTCAACCATTTATTTACGTGACACAATGACATCAACAGGTACAGTCAAATGGACGAGAATCAAGGACATCATATATATTGGAAATGACTGGCAAAACATCTTGCATTATAAAGCTTGAACCACTCATCTATAAGGAGGTTATCGACAATGGTCGGTCCTTTAACAACTGTTCATACGTGGTAATAATAATAAACATCGAGCATCATCAGTTTTGTATAGCTCGTAGGTATGATGTTAATAACGCTGGCTTGACAACAGATTCTTTTCCTACTGTAGCTCAGGCCCCCTGACTGAACGCGTCAGGTAGTCCTTTAACAATATAGTTACTTAACATCGAAGTCTGTGAACTTGATAATAAAGTCAAGACTTCATCTGGCTTCACCCGCCAGGCACTTCTTCTTCTGCTTAAAGATATAGGCCGTAATGACGGACCTTATAATGGTTGATAAATAACTGTTCATTTTTCCCATAGGCATGTATTATCTTCCATGCCGAAACATACCGCCATCCTGCGGGTTTCATATCAATATACGTTCATTGTGCTTCTATAAAGTACTGGCGGGCCGGATCTGGCCCCGCGGGCAAACTACTGTTTGGCCACCGCTGTTCTAGACGAACAGAAAAACTCTGGGGAAAATCACTAACATCACAAGACTATCTTTCCCCAGATAATGCAGAGAAGAAACAACGGACATCTTGGTCCGGCAGAAACCAGCTCATCACTCTCCGAGACGGAAGTTCTCTGGATCGCGCTAAAACTTTGCGCATGCGTAGACAGAACAGATTTGAGAACAGTAAACCGGCCCGTCTTAAGACAGATCAACAACCAAGAATAGACACAGGGAAGACAACCCTAAATCAACCTGTGTCAGAGAGTTAACCTACAGTTCTGTACCTTCGATTATCAAAAGTATTAAATAGATTTACATCTTATGAAACCGTCAAAAACGACGGCAACAGACTACCACCCCCTCCGGATAAAAAAAATGAAACATTTTTTTTTTAAATACATCAATGAGCGAGATGCAACAAGCTCATAACGTATGAATGATGCGCCGATGAAAGGATCGATATAAACATAACGACATAATGTCATACCCAATCAACGCACAATAGCGCGTGTAGTGAGAACAAAAGTTCACCTCACAAAAAAAGAGAAAATATTTTCTCCAAATAAAATATATCCTGGAGGTATTATGAAATAAACCTCTGTTGCTGGCGATGCTAATAAAAATCACATACATATAAAAAAATTCAATGTTATAGTAATGCGAATGGCACAATTAGCAACATGCTATAATGTACTATAATTACTAATACATGTTACATGTGGCCGCATTAATGTTTTCGACCTTTATATCATGTCAATTCAACCTTCTCCATTACATTAAAGATGGTAATAGAGAAAGAAACCAATTAATTCACAACTCTAAGTTGACAACAAATGTGTTAATATATATACGTATAGTGAAGAGACATATGTCTAGCAGTGTATCAGGAAAAACTAGGACACAAGACTTAAGTGGACTCATGTGGGCATCTAGACAATATGTCTGCCATCACATTATCCAGACCTCGGATAGCTTGCACCGTGAAATGAAAAGGTTGAAGAGCAATAGCATATCGAGTAGATCTCGAGCTCTTCAAATTCTTACACTGAATAGCTGTAAGAGCTTTTTGGTCTGTTTCCACAATGAAATGCGCACCAAGAAGGAATCTTTGTAACTTAAGCATTGACCAAAACCATAGCCAACAACTCACGGTCTAAAACCGAGTAATTCCTTTCTGCCGCATACAGTTTCCTAGAAATGTACATTACAGGATGCAGAGTTCCTGAATACTCCTGCATTAGTGCCGCTCCAATCCCTGTGGATGAGGCGTCACTACGAAGAACAAAAGTCTTATCAGCAATAGGTAGTCTTAAGATAGGTGGGGATGAGAACAAATTCTTAATCTGATCCAATGAAGCTTGACATTCTTGAGACCAGCGCACCATGTCAGGAGACCCTTTCTTCGATAGGGTTGAGAGTGGTGCCATGATAGAGGATAGATTCTTAATGAATCTTCCGTAGAATTGTATTAATCCCAAAAGACTGAGTACTTGTTTCTTTGTTTTGGGCACTGAGATATTTAATATCTTAGAAATGTTTTGGTCCTCTGTCTTCAATAGACCGTGACCAACTCGATGACCCAGGAAAGAAATTTCGCTAAACCCAACAAAGGCTTTAGAGGGTTTTGCAGTCAAATTATGCTCGCGTAGAGTTGACAGTACCAACGGGCTGATCACCCGTTTGCCAGTCACTTCGATTACGGAAACAACAGCAGATGGATTGATTTGCCGTTGCCCTAAAGACGCCAATAGGCGTGATGGGAAATAATGGCAAAGAAAACCTATCTGCTGTTGCCCTAAGACGCCACTAGGCGTAATGGCCACTGACTGCTTTGACGGTCGGTGGCTAAGGACGGAAGAAGAAGAAGAGTTGACAGCAATTCATTTAACCCCAAATAGTGATCTTCCCAAGTATTACTGAAAAGACAGATGTCATCTAAGTATGCAATGACATCTGAACGATATGAGAGAATTCGACGCATCATGCGTACGAAAGTAGCCGGGGCGTTCATAAGCCCGAAAGGCATAAAATTCCACTGAAACAAACCCCTAGGTGTTGAGAAAGCAGTGAGAGGTTTGGCGTGTTCAGTTAACGGAACTTGCCAATAGCCTTTTGACAAGTCAAGCTTAGTAAAGAATCGAGAGTTAGAAAATCTAATAAGTAGATCTTCTAATAAAGGCATAGGTTCAGCATCGAACTTCGTAACTTGGTTTAATTTGCGATAATCTACGCAAAGGCGTATGTTATTGTCTTTCTTTCGAACAATAACCATGGACGAAGAGTATGCTGAGGTGGATGGTTCAATTATCTTCAATTGTATCATCTCATCCAATTCTTTCTCGACTTGTGCTTGGAAATGGATAGGAATAGGATATGGTCTTACTCTGATCGGAGTATGATCAGTAAGTATAATGTCATGCTCAATGACATTTGTGTGTCCAGGAATGTCAGTAAGGACATCCTGAAATACTTGTAGCGTAGAAGATATTTGTCGCTGTTCCTCAAAAGATAAATTAGAAGAAACAGTAACGTTTCTCCGTGATTCCGTAGTAGTAAGTGGAATAACAGGAAGAGGTAGATTGACATACGAAAAAGAAGTTTCCTCATCCTGTATAACTGACAGGGATGAGATATGACCTTGTTGGACTGGAGAGTCGTCCGTTGCCTGAAAAATAGGCTGCAAATAGTCTGGTCGCTCATGATATTCCGTAAGCATATTTATATGGAAGGTTTTATGCCTTCCATCAATATCGACAACATAGTCGACATCGGAAATCTTCGAGACTATTGCATATGGACCTTTCCATGTAATAAGAAGTCTGTTCTCTCTGGAAGGGAGTAAAACAAACGCTTTGTCTCCGGGACAAAGTTGACGTAGGCGTCTCTTCTTATTAGCAAATAGCCTTGCCTTTGCGTCTGCGATATCAGCAGTGGAAATGCTCTTAAGAGGTATAGCCTCTGGCCAACGTGTGCATATATCCACACACGTAAGGATAAATTGATGTCCTCTGGCTGATTTAGTCTTAAAAGGGCCAATGATATCTATGGCCATTTTCTGAAACGGCCGAATAGGAATGTCTGCTGCCTGAATAGGCGCAGCATGCCGTGGACCTCTAGACTTTACCTCTTGACATATTTTGCAAGACCGGCAATAAATTCGTATGTCTTTATTGACAAATGGCCAAAAGAAAGATCCCAGAACTCTCGATTTAGTTCGGGAAAAACCCATGTGTCCAGCACACTGAGAATCGTGTGCATGTTGAAGAATTAAGGCTCTCATACTTTTGGGCACGAGAATTTGAGAATGAATAGTCGCGTCTGAGTGTTGTACCATACGCACTAGTATACTTCATGGTGATATATGATTTGCGACTTGTATTCTGATTCGGATCACCGTTTTTAGCAAGAAGAAAGAATTTCTTTAAAGAAGGGTCTTTTTCTTGTAGTTTCACAAACGAGTCATGCGAAATCTCCAAGTGATCATCTTGACTAACTACTTCATTAACTTCAGTAGATGAAGTTTGAGGAATAAGAGCTTGGGCTCTTGTTACCACTGCATTGGCTGATTGCATATTCTGTTCTTCCCAGGCAACAATTTGTTGCGGGGTACATTCCTTAACCCCGTGAATACGACCGATTATAAGATCCGCAATAGGATTAGGTAGAAGACACGCGTGGACATCTCCCGTAAAGAAAGGAGTAGCAATGTGAATGATAGCGGTCGAGTATTTTTCTACTGTGCCACCAAATGTTACACATTTAACCACCTTTCCCGTGGCACAGCGAGGATCTATGAGAGATTGCTTAACCCCAATAGTAGTGCACCTAGAATCGAAAAGCACCGAGACTGGCTTACTATCTACAAGACTTTTATGCAATATAAGCGATCCTCTCCCGTCATGCGCGACTGCAGCAGGCAGAGCGGGAAGAGGGTGACCACAACTTAAAGTCGTTACCGTGGTCGGTTCAAATAATGTTGTGCATTGGGGGCACTGAAATGCTCTTCCAAATTCAAAAGCAGAGCAAGTGACAGCATTAGAGTTTTTATTATCATTCACTTGATTGCTGGCACCATGAGATTCTTGTTGTACAGAGTTTCCCTGGTGATGTGATCTCTTTTTCTTGTACTGAGATCTACCACGATTATTATTCCCTCTGAAATTATCATAGTTTGATCTACCTTGACCACCGCTCTGGTTCGAATCCCAGTTTCCATAATCACCATTGTCATTACCCCAATGATCATAGTGTTTACCTGTTTGGTTTCGATGCCCCCGCAAAGGATAGCCTTGAAGGTGTCTATAGTGACTACCTCTCCGCAAGTTTCCATAATTATTGGACCCTAAATAACGAGGACTATCAGATCGTCTCCAGTTCTTTGAAGAAGACCCATTATGTGATGGGTTACCCTGATTCTGATCATAATTACGATTGCTCTTCTTACTGAAGTTGTGTTGAGCACCTTGGAATTTATTCATAAAATTAGAGCCGTATGGTGCTGCAGACGCAACCGGTAATTCTTCTGTCACCTTAGCATTGCTAACAGTAGCATGGGGATGTACAGTTACATACTGGCAACAGTATTCCCCCATGTCTTTTATGTCCTTAGGTTTACGCTCATGAATAAAGGCAAGGAAAGACTCATTGACAGATGACATAACTTTATCTCGAAGTAATAAGTCCATAAGGGCTTCGTATGTTTTTTCTGTCTTAGACAGCTCAATCCACCGTGTGAATGTAAGACGTATCTTAGTAATAAAGTCGGAGAACTCTACTCCAGTTTCTGGTAGCATTGTCTTAAACCGAAGACGATAATCTTCTTCTTTTAATTGATATCTCTTAAGTAATGTTGCCCTGACAACATCATAATTAGTTCTATTAGTTTCCTCTACTGCCATTACAGTACTCAATGGTTCACCTGAAAGTAATTCCATCAGTTGTCCGACATATTGTTCCTTATCTACCTTATGCGCTACACATGTTAATTGGAATCTATCTAGGTAGAAGGTTATGTCGTCCTTTAGAGGGTTGAAAGGAGGTAATTTGACATTATAATTATTCTCCTTTATCCTACCCGAAGTTGCTTGAGGAGCACTCATATTCATCACCTTTAAATTCTCCACCTCCAAAGCTAATAGTTTTTCCTCATGTTCCATTTTTGCTTTCCTTTCCTCAGCAGCAGCTTGAAATCTTCCCTCTTCAGCAGCAGCTTGAAATTTTCTCTCCTTAGCAGCAGCTTGAAGTTTTTTCTCCTCAGCAGCAGCAGCAGCAGCTTGAAGTTTTCTCTCTTTAGCAGCAGCTTGTTGCTGTATTCTTCTGTCTTCAGCTTCTCTGTCAACCTGCATTTGCATCCTTTTCTCTTCAGCCTTCTGTGCCTTGGCATATTGAGCAAGTGCAAACTCTTCCAATTTTTCACCAGTTTTGCCAAGGGATTTCCCTTGCTCAATAAAGACATCTAATGTAGACATTCTGTCTAATAATATTAAATCAGACCTGAAAAATTGAATAAATTACCTTATCCCAACCTCAATGGGAGACATGTCTGTAATCCTAGACTTGTATACTCACTTCACTTTATTCTATCCCAATCTCCGTGGGAGACAAGTCTTTTAATCAAAAACTTGTATAATCATTTGTTTCTTTACAATAATATGAACATAAATAACCTCTATCTGAAAAGTGCATCATATCAACAATAATAGTCCATGCTATCTGAAAAGTGCATCATATCAACAATAATAGTCCATGCTATCTGAAAAGTGCATCATATCAACAATAATATTCCATGCTATCTGAAAAGTGCATCATATCAACAATAATAGTCCATGCTATCTGAAAAGTGCATCATATCAACAATAATAGTCCATGCTATCTGAAAAGTGCATCATATCAACAATAATAGTCCATGATCAAGTATATATATAGACTGTGTATGATGAACAAGTAGACGATAACAATACAAAGACAAGAATGTATAACAACCGAAAACGTTCGCAGAAGTCAAATAATAAATAAAGCTTAACTAAATCTAATGTTGTAAAAAATTACAATGATAACTGCGAAAAATCAAAACAAATCACAACACTGTTATAAACAAAAAGGGTGTATAGAAATAAACGAAAGGAAGGAGAGGCGGACAGGTACAAACAAAACAAATCAAAATCAAAGAATGGGAAAAAATAACGAAAACGACACTAACACATCTCGTTACAGCTAAGAAAAAAAAATGAAAAGTAGCAACGTACGTCGCTCGCAATTTCCACTGTGGGAGATATGCGCAGTCCCTACAGAAAACACTCACGATAGAACCTCTGTCACGTGGTATCTTCTAACGGAGTCACCTTCCCAATCAGCCCGCGACACACACACTAACACAACATGTAAACAAAGAACATGTAAACAAAGAATGCATTAATAAAGTGTGTCAATATATAGCAATGCGAGGAAGCTCCACCGTTGAAAATTACAGCGATGAGACTTGTCAACAACAGCTGAACTTGAATGTAAACACCAGTCGTGATCGTTCACAATGAACGTAATCGACGAGTTTCAAACTGTTGAAGGTGTGTTGCTGTTATGTGCTGAATAGTATTAATCATCTTGTCCAGTTTCCAATGGGTAGTTCATCATCAATGTGTGTTATCATCGTTAATGTCCTGAATCAGTCCAATGGACAACTTTAGACCCACTGATCTGGCCTACCACATATGTTAAGTTATGTTAATGTAACAATCTCTTTGTTGTGTACTGTTGTGGAATGGATGTTGATAATTCGCCCCTTCACTGATGCAGACCGTGTGATCTACTCCAATGTTCCTGCACGGTGTTACCGTATGTTTCTGTGCTTGTGTAGTCAGTCCGACCTGGGCCAAACAGCGTTGTCATGCATGAATAGCTCACCAGGTGTTGAGGCGCTAATAGGATGTCATGTTGACATACAAACATCAAACATTTCTTGTATGTGAGGAACTCGAAGGTTGTGTGGTTGACAAGTGATGTGGATGTGCAGAAAACACGAATGCGTTTAGGCTCTTTGAAAGGTAAACAATGCACCCACTCACTCACATGCAGTAGTCAGTAATTGTAGAAACTGCTGGAACTTTTAACCATTTATTTATGTGACACAGTGACATCAACAGGTACAGTCAAATGGACGAGAATCAAGGACATCATATATATTGGAAATGACTGGCAAAACATCTTGCATTATAAAGCTTGAACCACTCATCTATAAGGAGGTTATCGACAATGGTCGGTCCTTTAACAACTGTTCATACGTGGTAATAATAAAAAACTTCGAGCATCATCAGTTTTGTATAGCTCGTAGGTATGATGTTAATAACGCTGGCTTGACAACAGATTCTTTTCCTACTGTAGCTCAGGCCCCCTGACTGAACGCGTCAGGTAGTCCTTTAACAATATAGTTACTTAACATCGAAGTCTGTGAACTTGATAATAAAGTCAAGACTTCATCTGGCTTCACCCGCCAGGCACTTCTTCTTCTTCTTAAAGATATAGGCCGTAATGACGGACCTTATAATGGTTGATAAACAACGGTTCATTTTACCCATAGGCATGTATTATCTTCCATGCCGAAACATACCGCCATCCTGCGGGTTTCATATCAATATACGTTCATTGTGCTTCTATAAAGTACTTCAACGAATAGACCTAGTTGGCTACGTCAAGCACACATAATGGACTCTGGATCACAAGAACTGTGAGCGCTACTCACAGGTTCCTACTAAATGTTCTGCAATCGTTGCATAATAATTAAGTCTTTTTACCTTGGACAGAATTCCGAGAAATACACAAATAACAACTGTCGTCGTTCTAGACGAACAGAAAAACTCTGGGGAAAATCACTAACATCACAAGACTATCTTTCCCCAGATAATGCAGAGAAGAAACAACGGACATCTTGGTCCGGCAGAACCCAGCTCATCACTCTCCGAGACGGAAGTTCTCTGGATCGCGCTAAAACTTTGCGCATGCGTAGACAGAACAGATTTGAGAACAGTAAACCGGCCCGTCTTAAGACAGATCAACAACCAAGAATAGACACAGGGAAGACAACCCTAAATCAACCTGTGTCAGAGAGTTAACCTACAGTTCTGTACCTTCGATTATCAAAAGTATTAAATAGATTTACATCTTATAAAACCATCAAAAACGACGGCAACAATGTGATTTTCTGCAAGTGACTGAGTTTTTAAAAAAAATAGTATTTTAGGTTTCTGAGAGCGCAAGAAAGACGTAAACAGCGATTCATGTGTTCTCTTGCTGTTGATGCTATTTATTATTTTGACAACCTGCTCTTCTCCTTCTTCTTCCTCGTTCGTCCTGAAAAGGATGTTGGTTGCGTTGTGTCCATTTACAGCGTAGATGCGATATTTGCGCCTTTCGGCCGACACATCCGACTTAAGCACAGCATTTTTTGGGACCGGGTTTGCCTTCCCTCTTCGATCCCTACTCTCTCAGCCAGACTGCAGTGATGCAGCCTGTTTCCAGGACCACCACATGGAGGTGGAGTAGGGTCTTGGGCAGCTCTGGTTCGCTGACCCTGACGCAAGCAGTCAAGCTAAGAGTCGCTGACTGCATTCATCTCGTTTGCTGCGTCTTCGGTAAACAGCGAATAGTTGTATTCAAGTGGGCGCATAAATGTTAATTTCAGAACATGGAGTGCGATGGACAGATAACACGGAAGTATTCAGAGAACATAGAGAGTGATTTAATAGGCACTTGTTTATATCCTTACTTGTAATGCATGGAGGCATATCTGGTGTCATCCTTATGCGAGCACCAGCTAAAGCACAATGTTATTGTAGTGAAAATTGTTGAGAACCCAGTATTGCACACTAAGCTTGGAGAAGTCACTTGAGCCTGTGACGCTGAGTTCAAAAATTTGGCCTTAGGGTGTAGGTACCATCCCTCATAATTTCTTCTTGATTTTAGGCACGCCTGTTTTTCATCTTTTTTCTAGTTTCTGTTGCTACTAGCATGTCATTTTGATCTGACAAGTTACCTCCCCTTGCCCCGCGTATGTGGCCAGCAGAGATGAAAGATCATTTAATGCTGGTAATAGTGTCTTTGTGATGCGTCTGCAACGCTTCTCATGGGGGCTGCAAAAACTTCCCTTCGTTTTTTATTATAGGGAAAGTCTGGGACCCTCGCAGCGTCAGAGCAGTCGCTCTGTTGCGCAATTCTTCTTGTAGGGCCTCGTCAGGAGAATCCTCCGTGAAGACGTTACGATTTATTTTTCTTCGTTTGCTGTCCAGGTGTTGAACACCTGAGTCCCGGGTTCTACTATATAACGAGTCGCCTTATGTCTCTAATTTCTTTTAGTCCCCGGAACTTTTTTTGTGTGAGGAGGCATAGATCTCAGTGCAGTTTGCTTGCTATTTTAGTGCAGGACATTCTTCACAATCTCGGTAAGATTCCTTAAGTAGTTGTTATTTTTTTTCTTTGGGATTTATACTTAGTAAGAGTAAGTTCATTATAGTGGATTCTAGCATTTTTGGGCTCGGCCATTACCTAACAAGCATTAAGAAGCTATTGTTAGCTTTTGTTTGGAAATTGTGTTTGTATGCCACTTACGGGTTTCTTTTTTTAAAGCAAAATGGTTGTGTAACTTTAGATGCTTCACGAAAGCCTTTCTAGAGAACCTCTTTACCTCGAATTACAACTATATAACTGATTTTTATGAGGAGGGAATTCTTTTTAACACAGAGTGTAACCATAAGAGATTGGGTTTTTTTCAGGCCTCCACGGCGAATCTTTATAATTTTTCACAACATGTAATTTTAATTTAATTGATTACTTGCCTACTATGTGGATATTTGTAACTCGTTTAGAGGTTTACCAAGCGTAGTCTTATATGTTGTCATTTGAGTGCATGTAAATATGATAGTATTAAGTATGTCGCAGTCCAATGCGATAATCTTAGACGCCTGTGTGTGTAAGGCAGAACTGACAGATACGTTGTGAGGTCAGTACTGCGCCAAGTAAATGGGGCAGGAATGCTTACATACCAAAATCCCATCCCATATCCCCCACACCAGTGCCAGCCGTGGGTAACCACTTATTATGCAAAGTTGCGAGTTATCATGGAGGCCTGCACAAGGCACCTACTGGCTCGCTTGTCTTAGTGCCCTAGATTTCTATAGAGAGTTACGCCAAATAAAATTTGCCGCCATTTTCGGCCGTACCCGTATTGCAGGAAAATGGACCCCCATCATGAGTTTCGGACCCAATTTGCATTTTCGTTTAGGTTAGCTAATAATTTGAAATAAAATTAGATGCAAATACAGTAGCACATATTTGTACTATTATTTGTATTTCAACTAACAAAACAAAAAGAAGAAAACTAGTTTACTTACCGGTTTATTGAAAAGAATAAGTAGCGTGGATTTTTAACACATACTCCGTTGAATTTTATATTCCGTTAGAATTCCACTATTTAGCAACAAATATTCCGTTAGAGTTGCAACACTTAGCAAAACATACTCCCTTCGAATTGAACTATTTACCTAGTTTGACATGTGGAAACTGGTGAATGACTGTTGTAGACACTGACAGTTTTACTAGATCCAGATGATCACATCAGTTTATGTTTTCATTTAAAATGCGACTATGTACAGATAGTTTTAACAAAATCTAAATACATATTTTGGACCGGAGATTTTATTATAGTTTTATTATATAATTATATTATATAATTTTATTATATATATATATATATATATATATATATATATAATAATAATAATAATAAATTCTTTAAGCGCCAAACACGGCGCATAAGGCAGAAACCAGTGCTCTCCAGGTTGTTCGTTGTGACGCCACTCCTCTTAGCTCTTGCACATTATTTAGGCCCAACGTTCTTCCTTCTCTTATTATTGTTCTTCTGAGTGTTTCTTTTGGTCTTCCTTTTTTCCGCTTACCCTCAGGAACCCAAGTGAGCGCTTGTAGTGGTATTCTGTTGTTTTGCATTCGTAGGACATGACCGATATATGACCATCGTCTTTTCCTTATATAGTCAGAGACATATTTCTGCCTAGAGTCTTCTCTTATTTGTCGATTAGTCTTGAATTCTTTCCAACTGATGTTCATGAGTTTTCTAAGACATTTGTTCTCGAATGTATTCAGCTTGTTCTCCAATGATTTTGTTATTTTCCAACTCTCACAGCCGTATGTTAACACTGAGATGACATTTGAATTAAACAGACGAAGCTTGGTATGTATATTCAATGATCGTAATTTCCAAATGTTAGATAATCTATTGAAGGCGCTAGCTGCCAAAGCAATTCTAGTATGGATTTCTCTTGTTGTGTCACCATCCTGAGTCATTTTACTGCCTAAATAATTGAAACTTTCGACTTTCTGTAGTTTTTCCCCGTTCAAGATGATATCAAAGGTCTCGTTAGAAAAGTTCATAGCTTTAGTTTTAGAGGCATTTATTTGGAGACCAATTTTAACCGAGAGATGACACAAATTATTTATTGCTTCGTGGGATTGTCTTGGTGTTGAACTTAAGAATGCTACATCATCTGCGAAATCCAGGTCCCCCAGGAATTTTCCATTTGTCCATTTTATACCCAATTGTTCATTGTGGGTATAGTTTCTCATAAGCCAATCAATAGCTATTCCAAAAAGTAGGGGTGACATAATAAAGCCTTATTTCACCCCTGTTTCTACTGTAAACCATTCTGTATTCCCTTTATTTGTTCTAACACAACATCTTGCATTGTCATATAGCGCTTTGATTATATTCACATATTTTGTTGGAAAACCATAGATTGTAAGTATCTTCCACAATGATGGGCGGTGTAGACTATCAAAGGCTTTTTGAAAATCGACGAAGGTGATAATAAGTGGCGATTGCCTTTCCACTGATTCTTCTATAATAATTTGTATTATTATATAATAATAATAAAAATATAAAATTTTATTACATGATATAATTTTATATTTTATATATTTAAATTATATAATTTATATTATATAATTTAAAATTATATAGCTTATATAAAATATATAAACATATAAATATAAATATATATATATATAATCTTATAAATATAGAAGAGGTGTTAAGAATAGACAGACCTAGGGAACTGCATAATATAGTCAAACAATATTTATCACGAACAAATGTTAATATTAGTGTCTGGGAATGTGAAGGTCTGATGCTGTTCTTAAAATGCATATGACTTTTAACAGATGAAAGTCAATTAAATATCTGTTAAAGTCAGTTATATAACTGGAACCATCAGGCCTTTACACCCCTCCATTTTAATATAATTCTTGTTCAGAGTTTCTTCTTGGTTTTGTTTGTTTGTTTGGTTTTTTTTTTTTTTTTGTATTTATTCAAAGTATTAGCATAATTGTGATTGTCCCTATTTACAACGATTTGACAAATGTGATGCCAGTTTCTCATCAGCAGTTGTTCATATTATTTGGAATTAAAAACAATATATATCCTAATTATAACCCATCAGAGGTTGAACGGGATATTTTTCTTCATTAATTTTTAAAAAAAAATCTTACTCGACGCTTATTCCCGCTACTAGCCCTGGTATTGTCGAGCCCAAAATGGCGTCTACGTCGTTCAGCCTCGTTTTCGATTCTGACATAGTTGGCGTAACTCTTATAGAATCTAGGGCACTAGCTTGTCTATTTAACGGTCAGTGAGAAGGAAGGGGGGAGGGTTGTTGTAATAAGTTAATCTGTACCTGTTTATGCTATTGTTTTGTTTTCAATGTTGTAACATTTATGTTGGCAAGGTAATTATATATTTTTTAACATCATTTCATTTCAGCGAGAAACCGGTTAACTCCGACTGAGTTAAGGGAACTCTGAGCCATTGGCCGGGAGTGCCTTCCTGGAAAGGCAGGATAAATCATCAACCCATTTACATTGGGGCGTTCACAACAACTACAGTGTTCATTTTACCAGCACCCTAATACGGGTACATTCGTGATCTCCCGCGCTGGGAATTTTACGCCACCCTTGCAAAGTAAAGGGAGCGCCCATGCTCCACTGGCATCAACTTCGTAGAGCTACACATTATCGCCAGTTCTAACAGCTTAAACCTACTTTCAGCTCTACTTCATCCGTATTATCACGCGCCGCCACAGGAGTAGCGGGCTTGCACAAAGCATGGATTTATCACCTCCACCCGCATATGCAGTCCTGAGTGCCTTCATCGCCACCCATTTAGTTCCTGGATTTAAAGCACCCCTGTATATCACGAGGACTTATCATTTGTCCTGAAAATTCTTTTCCAGTGGGGGAGTTACAGCTTTGGGTCATTTCCACGGATTTGTTTAGCAACATCGGGAGAAAAACGGGTCACCATCGCTCCGTCTGCGATCTATCGATAGCTGTAACACCAAGCGGAATATAAACACAAGCGTGCCGACGAAGAAGGACTTTGGGGGAGTTGGACTCAGATAAATGTTGGGAGGGGGAGAGCTTGGGGTAAACAGCGGGATAGTGTTCATTAAGGTGGGTTGAACCAGCTGGATTGCTGACCAAAGAAGTCCGCGAGATTGTGCGTGGGTGGAGGGACTTCTTCATTTCAGGGTTCCATGCAGCAGGAGTAGTAGAATATCTAGCCAAACAATAGTGAGAGTTGAATCTAGGTTAATTATTCCTGGGCTTCACGCACTAATGATGATATTTTAAAATGGGAACAACAACATGTATTGCCAGTGTTGATACTACCAGAGCACATGCTCTTAAGCAGTTGCATTGCACGGTCACATGATCGGACTCTCAGTAACACAGTTTTGAGGGATGGTGATGTTAATAATGCAAAATTTCTTCCTCCCACCATTGAGGAGTCCCTTGATGATCTCCAAACTAATGAAGAATCATCAGATGACTATTTTGACTAGAGTGAAGCACTCGATGCTAATGATATGGACCAACCACATCCATCAGTGTTGATGTGATACCTAGCATTGATGATGACGATGGTGATCAGGTGTCTAGTTCACTTTGGTTATATAATTTTCAGTAAAAACGGTATATTTGGCTGCTTATTTTTCTTCTTTCCATTGTCTTTTTAGTATCTTGTTCTTCTTTTTTTTCATTTAGGAACTTCAAGGATATTAATATTACCGGTACTTTAGATTTTTTTCTTTCAGGTGCTTGTCACGAAGTGGTTTTAAGTTTATAGAGTTTGCCTGAATGAAAGCAAGACCCTTAGTATGAGAAAGTCTGAGAAGATAGAATTCAGATGAAAAATGACATGCCTGTGGACAGATGAGACTATTGACTCAAGGGATAGAACCAGGAGTTGACTCTCCCCTTGCCGCTTCGTGACTTCAGAAAAAGTTATAATCTCACTCCCTCTAGCTACCTTTAAACACAAGGAGATAAGGTGTATAAAACGACCACAGACACCACTATACAGACCACATGTAGGTATAGTATAGAATAGAAGCTGATCCAGTAAATAATATATGTATATATTTATTTACATACAAGAAAAACATAAAATGGCATCATACGTCATCAAGTCAGTCGATAGCGTGCACTGTTGCACGGCCTGAAAACAACGTACCAATTAGATTAGATAGACACTAGAAAGAAAAAAAAACCCAAATTACATTCACTCTTTCTGTCACCCTGCTGAGGAACAATAAAATGATTAGTGATTAAATAACTCTACTATTGTGGGGGCTGTCCACTTTAGCCTCCACTCTCTAATACAAATAAGATTCTACTGTCTCAGTCCGGTTGACTCTTCCTCAACGAAAACCTCTACACAGCTTCCATCTTGGTACGCGATATGCGCCGTTAACTAACACCACTGGCGATGCTAAAATAATAGACTTGGAGTAACCCAAAGGCTCAGTGTCTATCCTTCGAGTGAACACTGAACAGACCCTACTGGTCCTGTCTATTTTCTCCCTCCTTCTCTCTCTCTCTATTTCTCTCCCTCTTGGTCTCAGTGTCTCTCTAACACTCGACGACTGATGATGCGGCGTCTCCGTTACGCTCTTCTCTCGTTACTTTCAAGATCCAGGTATTTTAACCTTCTCACCTGTTCCTGAATTCTGCGATGATGATGATGAAGTTCTGGCGTCAAGCATGAGGTACTTGATGAACTGTCGACAAAACTTCTCTGCTGCTGAATAGCTTCCATCTTTTAACCCGCTCCGGAGTTATAGGAAAACACAGCCTTGATTTCCGGCTGTACGCAATTGAAACCAGTCTCACGGCCACCTGCCGTTGCTAGAGACTATAATAGCGATGCTCTCGGCTGTATGATAAATAAACCACAGTCCAGCTGAAGCATAGGGACTTCACTGCCAGAGACCATAGGTCTGACCCTTAAGATAGGTCCTGTTGCCGTGGGTAATTTTGCACATGGGCAAATTTAC
Organism: Oreohelix idahoensis; assembly: GCA_024509875.1. Taxonomy (NCBI): domain Eukaryota; kingdom Metazoa; phylum Mollusca; class Gastropoda; order Stylommatophora; family Oreohelicidae; genus Oreohelix; species Oreohelix idahoensis. The sequence continues at coordinate 163,922 of JAMPIV010006968.1, read as the reverse complement.
GCTCCCCACTGTTCTTGCCGTGACTCGCTGAAATTAAAATAAAATGCGTCTATTGTACACCAACTCCAACATAACGCATCTCTAACCTAACTCCTCTTACTCAATACTCCACTCGTCAGGTACAACAATACAAAAAAATAATATTACCCACGTGGCACTTAAATCTCTCTCCTCCTCCCCTTCTCTCTCTCGTTCTGCATAACAATACATAAAATATTTCTACCCACGTGGCACTTAAATCTCCCTCCTCCTCTCTCTTTCTCTCAACTAAAATCCGCCAGCCAAATAAACAAAACCTCTCTGACGGGCCACTTGGCCGTCACACATGGCTACCCACGTGTCAACATTTTCAACTCGGGAACTTCTTTTTTCCGAAATTCCGGGGTCTCACTTTTTTAACATTACCCATTGAGGTTTCCCGGCTTGCTCCAAAATTAAATTAAATCTCGCTATAGGAATAGTTTCCTCCCTTAAGCAGTATAATTCACTTACAACGTAAATCTGAACCCTCCGACAATATTTCTCACATTTAAGGCTCAGTAAAATTAACGAACACACCAGGGATTTCCCCATAAAATTACATTAGTAAATACACAGAAATAAATGGTGGTTTTACATAACATTCTACAAATATGGGCACACGTGTTTCTCACAACTTCACACACTCCTATCTACTGCCAAAATCATAGAAAGAATAAGCACACTATTACATTTACGACGTTCTTCAGAAATGATAATGGATGGCACTATCGTTTAGAACTAAAAAGTTAATAGATGGCACTATCGTTTAGAACTAAAAAGTTAATGTCCCCGAAGAAATTAACTACGGGCGAATTTCTTAAAAACCCACTAATAAGTAAAACGATTAATAAAAAGTTACATACCGATTATCGCTTTTTTTCCCCGCAATGGAGACAATAATGCGAAGCAGACGGCAGGCAATTATTTCTTCAAGAGATTTGTCCACAGTTCTAACTGGCTATTTATACACCCAGGGAACCACTCCTACGCATCATCGCGAAACCCGCGTGGCCCAAAATTGCGTCACGTTACGTGACGGCCGCGTGCTTCCGGACTCGTCATACCGCGTGCCGGAAATGGCGATTATTTCGTAAACAACGAAATCGCGGAAAATCTGAAGAAAGTAAAACTGGTCGAATGTAAAATAAACCTACCATCATAAAATGACCCCATTTAATTTACCTCCTCAAAAATACCAAACACGATATATATTCAAATGAGAAGAAATAAAATGGTGAAAATTCAAAATAAAAGAACAGGATCGGGCCGGTTGAAGGACAGAATTACAGTGCAGCATCACAGTGCTGCTATACCATGATTTCATGTGGTATGTACGAGTACTGGCCACTACATTGGTTAGTGTGGCGGCATTAACAGTATTGTTTCTTTCTACACGTGCTACAAGTCGTGTTACACTTTTTGCAGAACAAAATAGCTTAATATTTGTGCATTTACAGGGATGTCAATGTATTATTCATACTAATCATTTAAGTCTTTTACAGGAGTTCTTGTTTCCTATCTTTACTTATGATGAGGCTAGTAATGCTGTACACTTAATGGTCATTGTTATGAAGAATGCTTACAAAATGAGACTATACTTTGACTGTCGCAAACACATTCCTTTCTATGATGAGCCTCTAATTTTGTTAGATTTTTTGTTAGATAGACTATCTACAGCAACCTTTTTCAGTAAATTTGATTTATCTAATGGATACTGGCAAGTACCTCTGTCGGATAGAGCCGAACCTTTTACAGCTTTCGCTACACCTTTGGGATTGTTCAAATTTAATTTTATGTCTTTTGGTCTCATCAAAGCTTCTGCGACTTTTGTTTGTATGATGAGAAAAACTTTCTTTAGGCGTGATTATATCATCCCCTATATTGATGATATTTGCCTTTTCCATGAATATTGGGAAGAGCAAGTTCTTGGAATTTAGTCTTTATTGACTACTCCTTGTCTCCATCTTCTTACTGCGAGACCTTCTAAAACTCAAATAGGATTCACTGAAATTTCTTTTCTTGATCACAAAGTAGGAGGCGGTTTTCTTAAGCCTGAGGATTCTACTATCTCCAGGATCTTGAATCTAACAATTCCTATGACCAAAAAAAAAAAACAGGTTCGCAGCCTTTTAGGTCTTGTAGGATTCTACAGAAAGTTCTTACCTAATGTTTCAGAAATTATTTCAGTTCTGTCTTCGTTATTAAGGAAGAACTCTCCAAATAAGATTGTTTGGGCCCATTCGTGCAATGATTTATTAAATTCATTAAAACCTTATTTCTTTAAATCACCAATTTTAAGATTGCCTGATTCTAGGCTTCATTTTATCCTTAGTTTCGACGCCTTTGGTTCGGGTATCGGCGGTACACTTTTGCATGAATTCGATGATTGTCTTCATCCAATTCTGTATGTCAGTCGTAAATTGATGTTGTTTGTCCATCACGGGTGATGAAGACCACTCTGTTCATCCAATTATTTAGGAATATGTTAGGTTAGTCTATGGGTACGAAGGTGACTGATGAGCCCGATGCGGGCCTGAAAAGATCTCGGACAGTGTGGGCAGGGAATCTTTGCTTCATGTGAAGGTTTTATTACACGGTCCTTTCTAGCTTATCTCCGCTGTTCCATTGCTGCTCTTCTGGATGATTCGCATGCCGCTGCACCTTTACGAAGAGATGTGTGCCAAGCAGTTCGGTCTTGCGCAGCAGCTTCCCATGTGACTGGGTTTATGTCAAAGGTTTTCAATGACGTCTTTAACGTGTCTTTGAAGCGCTTCTTTCGGCCACCATGGGAGCGTTTACCCTTCTGCATCTCACCATAAAAGAGTATCTTTGGCAGTCGATACCAACAGAAAACACCCCATCGTCGAGCGGGAATTACTTGCGGTGGTGTATTGTTTTGCAAAATTGCAACGCTATCTTATTGGCGCGAAATTCGTACTGGAGACAGACCAACGGGCGTTATCGTATCTTAAAACTGCAAAATTTCGTAATAAGAAAGCAGCCAGAGCAGCACTTGCTCTCAAGCCCTATGAATATGAAGTTCGTGCCATCAAAGGCTGTCAGAACGTAGTCGCGGATGTGTTATCACCGTATATGAAATACCCACTGTCAGCTAACAACACTGCAAATGCAAGTCTGATGTGAACTTACAGCAAACCTATCAACTTACTTCTCCGCAAGTTGACCAATAGACAGTGTACCATATATGCACATATTTTGCTGACGATGCTTATTCTTGAGTGAATATAATGACATATTACTGCTACATAAAAACGATATATGAACATACCCTGTGATGAACACCAAGACTGAAATCTATCATATTGTTTCATCACAAAGTGAAAGAAATCGCTCTGTAACTCTCTTGACAGTGCTTACATGTATTGACCATGATCACTCAGCGCATGATGATGATGAATCCTAAGATCGTCAATTACATGACATACCTCTTTTTACCCAGCTCATCACATGGATGTCTTGAAACTTATTGACTATTTCCATACACGGTTTATGTGCATAAAACACGCATTAATTGATGGACTACGAATAATGTGATATTTGAGTCGTTTGAATGTGGAGATTGATTTATTCCAGTTTCTGAACATTGTACGAAAGTTAAGGGACTTAACTCATGAATACCTCACATGGACAAAGGGACATAACTTAATAAATCGTAACGTGCGATAATTAATATGTATCAGAGTGGACATTGAACAGTGGTGATTACCTTGAATTCATAAAGGAACCTGCACGATAACATGGAAGATTATCATGGACATGAGCTTTGTGCGCGATTATAAATATTTTCGCTGGACTTTATTTGGGTATTATTCTACTAGTACGGATGACAATAGAACATTGTTGCTTTAAATACGGTGCTTTAATTAGCTGTTGATTAGATTTAATTAGCTTGATGAGATTATGTCTTTGACATAAGACATTCCTACACTCACACTAATTATAAGTATAATTGAACATTTTAACTGTTCTCACAACAAGTTCGCAATTTATACCATACATCAGCGTGTTCTTACTTGATTGGAGACACAACTTCGTCATGTTAAAAATAATATATTTTTTTTTAATTGACACCACAGTATACTTTTTATTACAGGTACTTAAGATGTACATATGATTTTAATCTTTTCGCGTATGGTGATGCATTGATTCACATTACTAATATGATTGTCTGCCTAATTTCATCTAATTACGCTGTTAAAAATGTATATGTTCTATTATACTTTGCATTATTGTTGTTGATCAATAACTTAACTATTTGACAACTGATACTGGACTTGACGTATATGTGTTATTGGACGGTGTGAGGTATGTGATTGCATGTATTGCTACCATCATTTTTTAATGTGTTAGGAACACTTAGTCATGACGACCTCACGTTGCTGTTAAAAGGAATTTGTCCGTGAGTAGACATTGGCAATGGTCCTAAAAACCATTGTCCACACTTTGAGTGTTAAATTGTCTACCCTGGGGCAAAAACGTGGGTGCTATTTTAGTTCTTACGTACAGTGAAATTTGATGTTACCATATTTCACTCTGGTGATGTTATACTCACAACACGGAAATAATGATAACTGTTTTCATTTTTTTTTTGGGGGGGGGAGGGGTGGGGGGAGAGATGTTATGATTAAATTCATAATGATTATGTAGGTATTATAGTTAGCTCGACAGTGCTCCTTTTCTGATAATTTTATACGGACTTACTAATAAAGGAAGTGACGTCATACCGATATGGTGTAGAAGCAGACGCGAATATTTGAAGCAGAAGTGAGTAATCGTCTGCTAGAGAGATGCGGCTTGTGTTTTAATGTGAGCGGACGTATGTGTATTGAGCTCCCGAAGTGTACTGTGTTTTTCCTGCATTATTCCATCACTAGGGCATCAAGGTACTATGTTGATTTGACCCTAGCTTATTCTAGTCAAGAAGTATATATAGTTACGAAGATGTCTAAATAAAGACTGCATGAATGCCAGGATATATAATTCTCATTTTCTTTCCCTCCTGTCTCTTGTTTGTTTGTCCCTGACGAAGGCCTTGTGGCCGTAACGTAGGTTTTTCTTGTCCTTCTCCTTGTAAGACGTATTACTATTTGTGTGTGTGTGTGTGTTTGTTTTTTTTTTCAACTGAATGCCAGGATAGCGTTTGGCAGTGAACGGACTGGACGACTGACTATTACTGCATTTGCCATTGGGCCTTTATTCTATGTCATGGAGCTTTGTTTCCAGTAAAATAAACTGTGTATCGTATATTGTGAAGGAGGTGTTGTCAGCTCACTGAAGTTATGCTGATACGGGTTGTTTGACTACCCCTAGTGTGTACATTGGCCACGGAGACCTTCTCCGAACTTTTATATATTACGGCACGCATCAGCTGGTTTTTGACAAATGCTTTTCCTGCTGGGTGGGTCATTTCTTGTGCTATTTTGCTTCAATAATTTAATCTTATTTCTTTCCGTCTTAGACCAAGGAACGATATGCCAAGAGCTACTTCTAGTGCTTCTACTGGTGTTAATTTAAATGCGCCTGTAATGGTTCTCATGGCTGCATTTTTAATTCATTTTGAATTTTGCTTTGTTAGAAGCTGCAGCTGAGTCATAAACTATGCTGGCATAGTCTAGTTTCCCCCTGTAGAACATAAGTACTATTTTGTTGCTAGACCCCCATCCATTACCTTTTACTAACCTTAGTATACTTAGGAGTCCCCTACAGCTTTCTACTAAATTGTCTATATGTTTATTCCAATTTAGTTGTTTATCTAAAGTTATGCCCAGAAATCTAGTTGTTGAGGAGGTGCATATTTTCTTTTAAAAAATCCGTTGCTGAATATCATACCAACTGTTTAGTTTACATTAATTTGCTAAAATGGTAAATGTTACAAACATACCCATTGCCCGTTCCTTCCGAAAAGTAGTTGACATGTGTTCACTATAGTCACGACTTGCACGTGAAAAGCAAATTTCAGCAATGTTATCAACAGGCTTTGCCATAGGAAGCATTTTCAAACTTGCATTATTTCCCTTTCCACCACGTACATTTGATTGACCTTGGAGGTACACACACGTAACACAGATTTGATTTATTGTCAGATTAACAAACATTGTTTAAGCATGCAACAAAATGCAGCAAAACTTTTTTGACAAAGTGTTCAGGTTTTAAAAAAAAAACAGCTTAGTTGAAATGACCTAAAAATTGAAAGTGGCCTTTAACTTTTTTTGAGCAGTATATAGATAACAAAGGTTTCTTTTAATTTATATATTTTATTTTCAATACTGTTACAGCAGTAACAAACATATAGGATCATATATTGGAAAGGGGGAGGTGTGTGTACTTTTTATACGGTAACAAACATTATAGGAGCAGGTGTATATATTGGAAGACGGAAGGTCTGTACAATATTTTTCAAATAACATTATATGAGTAGGGGCACATATTGGAAGACGGAAAGAGGTAGGGGCCAAAGAGAGAGATTTAGGGGAGATGGCGTCACATTTTTTATGGAAAAATATAATAAATATATCACAGTTATGTTCTAGGCTGCAGCTGTAACAAATATAAATATATATAAATATATATAAATATATATAAATATATATAAATATATATTTATATATATTTATATATATATATATATATATATAGATATATATATATATATATATATATATATATATATATAAATATATATAAATATATATAAATATATATAAATATATATATATATATATATATATATATATATATATATATGTTGAGGGGAGATGTCGTCACATTCTCGTCGTGTCGTTGTAAAAATAGGACAGAGTTGCAATGTTGGGTGCGTGCGCATGTGTGGTATGGCTTTGGTTTGTGCTGTGTACAGAGATATTTTTTAGATGTTGAGGGGAGATGTGGTGACATTGTCAGCGTGTACCTGTCTTTTGATGTAAAAATATGACAGGGCATTTCTGTATTGTTCGTATGTGTGGATGGTGGAGTTGCGTGTTCTGAAACCTACATTTTCCCCACCCTGTGCTTTTTGCGTGTTGAGGACTTCTAAAAAGGTGTTTTTGTCTATTTTGTTGAGTTGTTTGCTCATGCCTTTAGTCGCAGTTTTGTCGTAATCGCCAAAACAGTGGTACGTTTTGCTACAGAGGGAAATCATCCCACTGCCCTCTTTTTCTAATTTAAAAAGACCCAGTGTCTGTTTGTCAAATAACTTTTGGGCGCGACATTTCTGACAAACCAGTCGCGTTTTACCCTCACTAGCTATGAATTTTTATCTATGTTCGGGACACACTTCGGCGGGGAACCATCGGTCGTAGTCGCTATAAAATTCTTGTCGCATAGCCGGCTTAACGGCGTCCGCTAGGTTATTCGTGCTAAGGGCCAAGTAAAGACAGTCGGTATCAGTCTCGCATAACTGAAAGTCCGCTCTATCTAAAAATCTATCTAGACAGTCATAATAAAATTATAACATTCTCAATTTGGCGTACTGGTAAACGAAAAAACCTATCTGCGCGGGTAGGTCCCAACTAATTTTCTTTTTAACCATTTCTACCTCGAAAATGTCATCAGTCACTAAACTCATCTTTCTAAACCGGGGGCAGTTTATCAATTTACACGTCCCCTCCCCCGTCGTGTACGAGACCTCTACATATTTCGCCTTATTGGTCAGGGTTTTGCCATAAGCAGCGTTCCCTAACTACTTCATAGTCTCGCTAGTTATAGCGTAAATATCATCTATATCTCCCTGTCGACGCGCATCGGAAACAGTATCCCCAAACTGTTTGAAACATGTCGCAGGCGTATACTCAATCACCTGGTATATACATGTGACTTCTAAGCCTTTGGCCAGGTACCAACGAAGCAGAGATGTCGCCAACAGAATTTTTTCACCCACGTAACTGCCGATAAACGTTCTTCTGGGGGTAGTCAGGAGTTTATTTTGTTCTGCGTACGCGCGCATGAAAGCTCTAATATCATCTCTCGTGATGTCAACATTTTTTAAAATGGGCGTCATTTCCGAAAAATGCTCTTTCAAGTTGTCGGGGACTCGAATGTCGCAATCGACTAAGCCAAATAAGGTCTCGTCTATCACAGAACCTAGAATCTGTTGTTATGTTAGAGGGTACCTAAATTTGGTATACGACGGTTTCACGCTCGAGAAGGTGGCGCTCAGAAATCGACCGATTGATCGCTCGGTTTTCTTCAAGCATTGCCACTCGCATTCCCACATTTCTACCAAGGTGACATCACACTTGTTCTTCAAATAACCACCAATTCCCCGCATCTTTTCGTACAACAGGGTTTCTTATTGACTTGATTAATGCCACGACTGGTGGTTAGTGGGCAGTTAAGGTGTCCATGGAACAGACAGCCATGAAACTGCTAGACTGTGCGAGACTCTTTGTCCCAGCCATCTACCCTAATGCGCCTATGCCCCAAAGCCATTTCACGGCCGTTGAACTGGGTTTTTAAAGACACATTATTTTTGTGCGATACCCAAGTCAACCAGTCGCGATACTGCACGGTGTATTTATTGACTTTGTGGTACCTGAAACCATCCTCCCTGTTTCTTCTAACGGGAATATCAGTGGCCATTTTCTGCATTAGCGCCCACAAATAAAGAGCGTTGACATCATAACCTTTAAGGCACTGAACCACTTTGCCGCCTCTAATGCGTGTTTTGTCTTTTTCGTGAAACCTATGAAAGATTATTGACGGACCCCCCAAATATATTTTGTTTCACCGTGTGGTGTAAATCTTGCTTCCGCTTCGAGCATAAAAAAAATATTTTTTTGACGGGAGAGTTTTGAAAAGATACTTTAAGGTTACCCTGGGGACCGAAAAAGCGTCTTTAAACATATCTTCCCCTAGACCCGCGTAAAAACCAACTAACTTGCTGTTCTAAAGCCGCTAAGAATGGGACCACGTCCTTGTTATTATACCACGTCACAAAATCGCGCAGCGTGCCTATGCGGTTATCGACCCACACCCTCTGACATTCGGCGTACTCGCCACTGGAAATGTTACAATTTTTCAGCGAGGAAAAAAAGCCGAGTGGGGTGGAAGCGACGTTTCGTTTAATTTGTCTAAATCGGTGACGTACTCGTAGCAGAAAACCTGAAACCGGGGGCTAGGTAATTGATTATATATAAAAATTTTAACTGGGGGTTGGCAATACACATAAAGTTATTGTTTCTTTTTACTAAATATTTAAACTCTTAGTCTAGAAAATACTTGATAAGGTAGGGTTTTATAACGTTTACGTCATATTTCCCTGAATTGAAACCTAAAACGGGCAGCTCTCGCAAATAATCATCGAGTCTCTCGATGAGGCCCTCCAAATCACAGAGTTGAGTGTACACCTGATCAAAACGCTCACGGAAGATAGGTTGTCCCCCAGTCCCCGTCCCTACAGAGGTATCGAAAAAACATTCATAATCAAATGTTGCGTGGTAGGGAAACACGAATTTTGTATCTACATCTATACCCTGCGCGGCGATAGATTCCCAAATGGTATCCGGTGGGGTATAAACCCCACCTTTAAATATTTCCACTCTTTTATCACCGGGACAAGTCTTCTCATGTCTGTCCATAAACCAAAAAAGTTTCCATAACTTGCCGCATTTGGGACACGAAAAGGAGTTTGCCACCCTATCTATATCAGCTATATACATGAAATGATTTGTATAAATTAAAAGACGCAACGTTTCCTGAAAACTAGCACTACCTCTGAGTTTGGGGGAAAGGGTTTGTGTATCGTCAAATTCGAAGATGTCAATGTTTATTTTAAAACATTTTTCTAAGGCGGGAAAATCGAGGAGGGACTCTATACCCTGATGTAATTGCCACTGGTCTACGAGATGGCGCGTGGTTTTTCTAACGTTCTTAACGGGAACCCCCCTAAAAACCGCCAGACATCTAAAAAAAGCAAAAGTTATCACTGTAAGGTTATGAAAGTGAGTTGTGTTGTAATGTGTTAATGTGTTTACTGTCGGTGATGTATGCTAGGATATCTTTTAAACAACACCGGATAGGATGTTCTTGGATGTGATAGATGTAAAATGAGGTGGCATGTATAGATTCGACATAATATTTTGTGTTGGGTCTGTTTAACTGTGCATTTGTAAGAATGTCGCTGTCGTGTAATTGACCTACAAAAGAGTTGAAATCTGTTATGTTATTTACAAGGTGAAGGTTTTCCAAGACACAGGCGTTATTGTGTAAGGCGTGGTAAAAGCGGAGTAAAATGGAGTGCTGGCTGTAATTAATTTTGAATCGTTTTGTTTGTTGATTAAAAATGGGGGTCAGACGAGAGAGCCAGTTTATTGGTTTTATGTTGTCTGGTCTGTGAGAAAATGTGAAGGTATACAAGTATTTGTTGGGGTTGGTGTGTATGTTGATGGCTGACCAGTTGTCATTGTATATCTGTCTAAAGTCAGACGATATGTCTCGTAAACTGTCGTGGCCAGAAGACAGACCAGGTTTTTTATTTGCCCCGTGGTGACTGGGCTTTGGGCGTTTGAGTGGGTTGGATGGGGTGTCCTGGCCTGCAGCTGGTCCCTTTGTTGAAGAGGATGAGGGGGTGAGCCAGGGTGGGATAGTTGGTGTCTGTGGATAGCGGTGCGCTGAGGTGGGAGGAATCGGTGTCTGCTGGTAGTGTTGATCCGCTGTGAAGGACCCTGTTGTTGCAGCTGATGATGATGAAGCGGGGCAGTGTAATGCAAATGTTTTGGTGCTGCTTCAGATGATGGTGATGGCATTCTCGAAGATACTGGGTACTGTGTTGAGGTAGTGCACCCTTTTGTTGAAGCAGGTGTTGTGAAGGACACGCCTGATGTCGAAATCTGCATAGGGACAGAGGGGTGTTGTAGCTGTAGGTGGACCCGCTTGTTATCAGCGCGCGTAAAGTTTTTGTCACAGATCTCACAAGAAAACTGAGTCAGAGAATGCACTGTGTTAATGTGGCGTGAGTAGTTATCACTTCGGGTTAACCCCTGCCCACACCGGGCACATATCAGGCTGTTTTGTCCCACTGAAGTTGGTAGTGTTTGTGGTGATTGTTCCGTGGTTGAGCCGGGCCCGTGTTTATTCTCTATGTGCCGTTTAAGGTTGGTCGCTAGGTTGAAGTTTTCACCACACAGAGAGCACGCGTATCTCTGCTCCCCATGCACCGTGTCCATATGACGAGTGAGATCGCTGTCCCTGGTGAAAGCTTGCTCACAATCCGAGCAAGCATATCGCCGTCTCTTGGGTTGAGACATCTGAGAAATAGAAATAAAATAGATTAAGACAACATTTAAAAAATAAATAACAATACATATGACAATCAATTAACCCAGGCAAAACAGACAAACTGGTAGACAGGTAGACACACGCACGCGCGAGCGCGCACACACGCACAGACACACACGCGCACACACACACATTCACACACACACTCACACACACACACGCGCGCACACACACAGACACCCACACACACACAGAACCACACACACACACACACACAAAGTTATAACAAGCGGACATCTCTTTCTGTTATCAAATGAAAGAAACTTTGTTTTTTTCTTCTGCGATGTTAACATATCAGAAATGTTCCACCCGCCGCTGTCTCGGCGTGTAACCAAATCAATTTATCGATTTGGACCTATATCCCAGCTTGTAAAGTATGTACGAGACAATGACAAGTGATGAGCCATATTGATCTACTCTCACGTCTTTTTTGTTATAACGAAGATATACGCAAAGTTATTTTATTTTTAAATTTTTATTAATATATTTGCTACTTTGTAACACGCCTCTTTCAACCACGGACATGGTGGTTGTTGGTTATAGCAGGGCGTCTGCCCTTTAATGTAATATGATTTTTTTGTTTATTTATTTATTTTAATTTATTTTTTTAATGTTAGTTATTTGAAATATAGTGTTTTAGCATTTGTAGTTACTTTGAGATTTTTCTAATCTTTTTTTTTTTGTTATCAGCCAGTTTCTGTATTTTTTATTCTGCGCTGTGAAGACATTCAGAAAACCCCCGCGTGCGTTGTAGTGACTTGGAAGCAAAGTTATGAAATTGATTTGGACCTCTCTTTTTTTGTTATAACGAGACATTCGCCCAGTATTCAAATATAATTATTTTCACAAGTTGTAATTTTCAGCGCAATTATGCTCGCGAGATTCATATCGATCTGCCCTCACGTCTGTCAACTAAAGTTGTAAGTTGCAAGTACCACGCCCGACCAAACAGTAATCCGACGTAATTATTTCAAAACCCAACCAATTATTTTAAACAGTCGAGATTGATTTTCTTTCTGTCTCTACAAGTTTAGAGTGGTAGAACTTGTTATTAAAAAATCTTTGTCTGTCGACTGTAGAAATTATGATTGAACCACTATCCGCAATCTCTATATCGATCCGAAGATGACTCATACTCAGAGACAGCACTCTCTCAGACAAAGGACAAAGCAAGGCGTGGATTCTAATAGTAGCATTAACAACGTAACATGTCGTTCATTCTCCAAGACTGACTTAACACGTCCTAGTGAAAAACAGACAATAACAGCCATATAAAAATATATATTATTTAGTTTAATAGAGAAATAAAAACGAGATAAAAAAATAATTTAGGGTATGTTTTAATTTCTACTTATCAAAAACAAAAACGAATACAGAAACAAACAAACACACATATAAAAATATTTTTTTTAAAATAGAGAAATGATATTTTAGAAATAAAATAATAATTTAGGTTATATATTTTAACTTCTACTTATCGAAAAAAGACAAAGAGTAAAGACACAATATACATATACCGAGTTTATATTTTTGTTAAATAAGTATGATATTTAGAAATAAAAACTTTGCGTAGGATATTTTTTACATTTTAAGAAATACGCCTAACGAAAATAAACAAACAAACAAACAGATAAAAATTTATATTTTTAAAAAAATAAGTAAGACATGCAGATATAAAACTAGGATAAAAAACATTTTTTGGCTATATATATTTTAAATGACTACGAGTTTTAGTGACTCTTTCTAGAGAAATAACAAATAATTTAGGTTATGTTTTAACTTTTAACTTCCTAACACAAAACACAAATACCGAAAAAATAAAACAGAATAAATCAAAGGTTTCTCTGTCAAAAACAGATCGGAGTACTGTTACGGTATTTTAATTGGCATCGTCTGCTAGAGGTTAGCAGCATGCGATTTTAGGGGTTACTGCGTTTAATGTAATGTAAAATATTAGTAGACTATTGAACGCTATGACGTTTCAGCGTTGGTAGGTCACGCACCGTGACCAAGAGACGGGACTCTTTCTTGAATGACCGTCGAACTGAGAAGACGTGTCCTTGGAGTCTTATAGTGTCGGGCATGGAGTGCCACACAAATTATATTGTATTTAAATATGGACATGGGTCAGTCCACTGTATACTATGAAAGAGATGAAATGTGTTGTTTCAGGTCAGTAATTGACTAAACCTAAGTCGGAATGTATCAACCGTCCTTATAGATTATATTTTTTGACAGACGCATAATCTCACTGTCGGTTGTTGGGATCACCAACCACGCGTACATATAGTTATGACGTTCTGTCTACAGTAATTCATGCTATTTGACAAGGACTGATTCGCAGATAAATCATAATCGAAGTATGAACAGAACTTAATATTTATGTGCTTCATGATAACCATGTGTGAACTATTTATGTATGAATTCAATGTATTAAATCTGTGCGGACTCAAGACATGACTTATCCCGTCTATGAACATTGGGAATTCAATTATTATTATCATGGTTGCAAAGCTTTTATTCCACTTTTCGCGTAACTGACTATTAACAGCACGATGCAAATGATGAACGGTAAAACCAATTACCACGATTGACTAGCCAGCTAGCAACAATCCACTGGGCTAACTCCGGTCGCAACAACTGGTAGGCCATTGCTAGGGAACGAAAGAAAAAAAAATTTCTTGTTTACATACTTTCACAAACTGTTTACGATTACAAGAAAGTCACATGATTTGCACAAATACGACGTGAAACACATGATTACGAAATGTCAATCTGACGTCACTACATCATGCGTAGATGCCCCACTTCGAAAGGACAACCTTCAACGCATTCCAAGTTTGATAAAAGATTACAGGATCAAGAAGACCAGACGATGGAATACTGTTATCAGCCAACGAGGAGCAAACCGTACTAGGCATTAATCTAGTCCGTTGATGAACTTGACATCGCCGGAGCATTTTAAAGATAAGTCTAGTTTTATGACTGTTGTCATTCAGATAACACAATACTGAGTCCATTTCGTCTGTGCAGGCATGTCTATTCTATTTTTCATATATCTATGTTATATCTGTTTTTACCGTTGTTGTTGTTCCTTATTCGTGGGCGGTAGGGCGGAGAATCGAAATCAATTCTCTGGCTCCCTGGATGCTCCGAATTGATTTTGATCGTTTCTTAAGGCCGTAAAACAATCGCATTTAGCGAAAGACCCTGTTCAAAATTCTGCCGACAGGCTCGTCTGTTCGTATTTGCTATTGTTTGACAATATACGTTAGTTGTGCAGTGTCGTAAATCAATGGTGTATTTGATCATATTCAGTTGGATTTTATTCAGTTGTGTGTCATGTTTGTAAACTATTTCGTCCCTTCTAATCTTACTATCTTTTCGTTATATATGTCCGTTAATGAGTCCTGTTACGTCATTACTTTTGCATTCATTTTTTTTTTTATGTATTCTGCATAGATTGAGGTCAACTTTGCCTTGGGTCAATCGTTGACCTTCCTTCTTTTTGTGGCACTTCCGTTTGTTCTATTTAGTTGATAAATTCATTTTTAATTGTGAAAATGTCTTGTTCGTATTGTACTACCGTTCTGTAATCCTTGGTTAACAAATTGTGTTGTTTGTCTTCATCTCATCCATTTATAATATAATAATAATACTATAATTTATTCATTAATGAGAGTGTAGATGAATATGATTAAATTTTTATGAATTTTGAGGGTAATTAGGAACTTAGCACCAATTTGCAGTGTTGGTTCAAGAAATTGGCGACGCACTTTATAGCTCATGATTAAGGCATAATATAATATAATATATATATATTGATAAAATAATTTGACTTCATAGTCTGCCCTGCATATAAGATACACATTACAGATCAATAATTACTTACAATTAGTGTAAGGGAACATGATAAGTGGTTGATTGATTATATGGAGTAACCATACATTATTGTATATATAAGTATATTGATTCAGGGAATCATATGTATAGTTACTATGGATATTTTTGATCATTTTCTCCGGGAGGAAGATAGATTACGTTTGGGTGGATGTAGCTGTGAGGAATATGCCATGGAACATTTTTTAATTCAAATGAGCGAGGATCTTAGGGATTTTGCTTGGTATAGGTGTGGATTTAGCCCTTCACAAGAGAAAGCAATGAGACTTTATAAATTACTATCCACTATTTTTTATAATGAAGGTAAAATGACTACTCAAGACAGTAGTAGCATGGAGTTGGATGAATTAAAGAAAACCATAACGAAGCATAAGGGTAGGGAGATTACCCTTACTAATGAGCTGAGACAGCAAAAAGGGGAATATGAGAAGAAGTTGACAGCAATGGATTTTGATAATGCTATATTGAAAAATTAAAGTAACCGTGCTAATGGAGGATAATAAGAAATTGGATGAAGTTTCTCTTAAGCAGAAGAAAGAATTGGAGATTATTGCCAGTCAAGAAAGGACTATAAATGACTTGCGAAATGAGGCGAATTTACTAAAATGTCAGACCAATACTGATAATTCGAGATTGAGGATACTGGAAGTGGAGCTTGCAAATTCTAGGACCTCGTTAGAATCCACAATGGAAAACAATAAAGCGTTGGAGTCTGAGGTTGAGAAACTTAAATTGAAAATTTTGCAAGACAATGCCGCAGCCTTAAAGCGAGAAACTCACACACAAGGTGATATGACAAAAGTGAAAAGATATCAGGTAGAATTAACTGATAATAAAATGAAACTAGATAAACTCAATGAGGAAAATAGTGAACTAAGGTCTGAAGTTAGTTCATTAAGAAAATTATTTGATCAATCAAAGAGTGTTGCTGATGAAAAATTAATTGCCTTTGATAAATTTCTGATTGATTCTCATAGAGATAATGAAACATGTAAGAAATTAATTGATGAAGTGAAAGCAAGATGTGAAAAACTAAGGTCAGATTATGACTCTTTGCTTTCGAAGTATGTTACGTTGAAATTAGAGAGGGAAAAAAGGGAAAATAGGAGTGTATCATTTGATGACAATAATATTTTGGATGTATGTCATACAGATAATGATAAATTTCAAGAATTTTGTTTTAGACAGGAAAAAGAGCTGGACGACGAGGTAATCTTAGTGAAACACCTGCTGAATGACCAGATGGGTAAAGTGAAATCTTCCACGCATGACTTGGCATTATCGCGTGAAGATTATAATACACTTATGGTTGATTCCCATAAAGATAATGAAACTTGCGTGGAATTAATGGATGAAATGCGATCAGAAAATGAAGAAAATAATACAGAATCTGGCATTAGTGTTACATTATCTACATCGAGTGATGATTGTTTCATTGATAACAGTGTGACTACATTAGAAGCATTACTGCTGAAGGAGAAAGATAGATATGCTGAATTGAAAAAGGAAACACAACAGCAAATCTATGAACTTGCAACTGCACTGAATACAGTTGATCCCTTGCTTGGTAAGGAGATGAATAAAACTACGAACTTGGAGAAAATAAATAAGAGGCAGAAACAGGAAATTACACTTCTAGATTTAGATGGTACAAAATTAAGAAATAGAGTCTATGGTCTGCTAGACATCGTGTTGAGCAAAAAGATACTGCTCAACAACACACATAATAAGTCTATTGCACGACATGCCTCAGGTACTAAGTGTGATACTGCAGTGTCAATACAACCTGTGAAGGTTAGAAAATCATTTCGAGGCAAGTATACCTTCCCTCGACAGGATACTACTGCCAATTCTGAAAATAAATGTTGGCGACAGGACCAGCCTACAACTGATCCTAAGAAAACTGTTGACGTTGCCAACATTGACAAAAACATTACGAGGAAGAATAATAGGTTGAAGAATAATGCTGGACTTAAACGGAACAGGGATAATAATGTTAAGACAAATAATTATGATGAAAAAGGTTTTACTTTGCCCAGCAACGACATGTCTACGACATGTAGGAAACTTAATACCTTTGGTCCAGTCAGGATGATACATCATCTAATAAAAAGACAGTGTCGGTGTTGAAAGGGAAGGTTAATTCTTTGACAAAGAATACATATCATCATTGTCCACAATTTCGTGACAATGATACTACATATATTGGGAAAAGTGCGTATTCTCGCACAGTGTTAGTGCGAAATCTGCCACAGGATACTACCTGGCAGGCACTTAGAAATTTCTTTGATTATACAGCAAACGTTAAGTTTGTTCGTCTTCTGCCATCATGCAATGGGCAGAATAGACAGGCGATGGTTACATTTCGTAATAATCGAGACGCTCGTTGGGTAATCGAGCGTGATAATGGTGTTTATTTTCATCACCGTTATCTAAAGTTACAATTAGTACCTGATTCTGCGTTACGCAGATAATGGTTTACTTTCACACTTGTGTTTTATTTCTTTGATGATTCAGCATAGTCAGTCATCGGGTTTTTCTTATCTTTCCTAACAATCTAGTCTTACATAGATTAGTTTATTGTAGGCGTTTGAGCTAGATGACACTTTCGTACCTACATGTCACTATTCTAATCTGTCTTTTATCCAGGAAGAAGAATCTTCTTTTCCTGAGGTACAGTTGGCGTTACCTGTACCTGTAGTACAACCTACGGAATCTTGGCGGGACGTAACCATTTCTTCGTCGGTTACACCGCAACAGCATCAACAGATTGCTGAACTTTTACAATCTTATCCAGATGTGTTGACCGACGTTCCAGGTCGCACATCATTTATTAGTCATGACATCACTCTTAATGATGATACTCCAATTCGGGTACATCCATATTCTGTTCCTCTACACTTTCTTACTAAAACTACTAAGGAACTTGAACAGATGTTATCTTTGGGAATTATTGAAACTAGTAATTCTCCGTTTTCTTCTCCATTAGTTATTGTCCGAAAGAAGGACAATAACATTCGACTATGCGTCGACTATAGAAAATTAAATGCACAAACTGTAGTTGATAGCGAACCACATCCACTTCTCGACGACTTACTGCCACGTCTATCCACCTCAACTATATTCACTAAGATAGACTTAACTAAAGGTTATTGGCAGATACCACTAACCGATAAGGCTAAATACTACACAGCGTTTTCCACTCCGCAAGGTCTATACCAGTGGAATGTGATGCCTTTTGGGCTTGTTAACGCTCCAGCTACCTTTGTTCGCATGATGCGACAGATGTTTTCAGGTAGACCAGACATTATTACATACATAGACGACATACGCTTGTTTAGTTCATCATTTGAGGAACATGTTTTGGGACTTAAATATGTTTTGGACACATTAAGAAAGCATAATTTAACTGCCAGACCTACAAAAGTACAAGTATCGTTTCATGAAATAACCTTTTTGGGACATATCATTGGAGCGGGGTATATCCAAACACTACCTAGTATGGTTTCTAAAATTTTAAACGTCTCCGTTCCTCAAACGAAGAAACAGGTTAGAAGCTTGTTAGGTCTAGTCCAATATTACAGCAGGTTCGTACCTAACTTGTCATCTATCACGGCTGTTTTATCATCGTTGTTAAAAAAGGACATGCCAGTGAAGGTGACATGGACTGGTGAGTGTAATAAAGTATTCCTTAAAATAATTGATATTTTTTCACACCCACCAATTTTGAGACTACCTGATGCTTCCAAAAGGTTTATTCTTCGTACAGATGCGAGTAATTACGGAATTGGCGCTTGTTTGCTCCAATATCATGACGACATCCTCCATCCATCCTTGTATGTCTCACGGAAACTGAAACCGCCAGAGGTCAAATACTCCACTGTCGACCGCGAATTTTTGGCAGTTGTATGGGCGATAACAAAATTGGAGAAATTTCTGCTGGGAGCCCCATTCGTGGTCCAGACAGATCAGAAGGCCGTAGCATCACTACGACGGGCGAATCATAAAAGTCCCAAGCTCACCAGATTCGCTATTCTCCTTCAGCATAGACACACACACAGATATTTACTAAGTCTAATAATATTAACAAATGTTATAATACACTGAACTAACTCAAGTGTATAAAATTTTTGATAGAAATTTTCTTACATTTATTTTGTTCTGGATCAAGTTTTATTTTGACCAGAACTTATAAAAGATTTAGGAATTATGAAAAAAATGCATGGAATATTACATAATAAATGCAAGAGTGTACATATGTATGTTACTAGACTATTTAGTTTTATTAATGTTTATAGTAGTCATCTAATTTGGGAGACCGTTTAATGGTTGTGCTGTTGGAGTGGCCTCATCACTCCAGTCTATATTGACTACACAGTGTCCAGTAAATTGCAGGAATTTTATGGGATTGTTAGTAACTATATTGAGTTGGTGAATTCTCATCAGACCAGAGGCTCACTCAACTTTGAAGATGTAGCTCTGGTGCTGAGGTCTGGTGGCCCCACCTCTCCGTGCTTGGGGGCAATAATAGTGTTCTAGTGGCCCCACCTCTCCGTGCTTGGGGCAATAATAGGCTGCTCTGACACAAGGTTACTGCACGGATCCACTCGGGTAAAATCAACAACTCGTTTGACACCACCTTGGTGCCAACTGAAACTCACAGCTCTGCAATCAAAGTATTGGCTATGTGTCAAAATTCCATTCTCTAACCATGTCTGGACACAACACTACACAACAACAACACCATATAGACAGGTCAGATCTCTCTGACCATACAGCACATTTTACCATGGTGGTTTCACATCAGATAGGTTCTCCCAGACTACAGATTCTGAAATATGTTTATTAGTTTCCTCCCCTAAAATAGGATAGGTAATATGTTTCATTGATCTCAACACTTGATCTGTCCTTCCTAATCCTTGCTGGAGTTTATGTATTTTATTTGTCTCTAGACCCTGAACTGGGGCGGGGGGTCTAGAGCGAACCCTTACTTGTTGTAAGGAACAGATTATGCTATTGCAGTATCAAATCAATAGCACTCGAACCTTAAACAAATATTACAATGTATAAAGAAATAAGTTTAGTCTTACCAGAAATATGAATATAGTACACAGTAAATAAGTGCTAGCAAAACTCTGCTGAGCTGCTGGCTATAGTATGGTGTCCCACTGAATATTATGTATTATTTCTGGGGAATCACCACTACAATTAATGACTGTGTTACTGGACAGACTTATGTCGAATGGCAAAAAATATGTGCGTCTCTATCCCGCTAATATAAAATGCGTTGGCCAATCAGATCAGAAGAATAAGCTTTTTTATTCAAAATTTGAAAATAAAGTCAAAATTACATCTTATTTTCTCAAATGTACGTCCGTCACATTTTATCTTTCCCAAAAAAGTCAAAAGTACATCTCAATTTTTAAAATGTACGTCGGTCACAATTTATCTTTTTCCCACAATTTCACTTTTTTTTTTTTTTTTGGACTAACACATTTAAAACTGCACGAACCCCCCTCCCAAGTTATTTTTAGCCACTATCTATCCGCTACTCCAGACCCTGTACCCCCTCTCTTGCATTCTAACTAGATTTGAAACACTTGAGTCTTATCGTCTCAAGGTTACGATTTTTGTGCAAATAGTGGCATGTTTGATTCAATGCAGTCTTTCGCTGATGTGAACAACCCCGTCTTTTGTCATTATCTTTCTTATTATCTGTCCGTCTGTATAAATGAAAGTATATTATTTCACTGCTCAGAATGGGCCATCCGGCCAGCTAATTTTTATATTCCTAACATTAATATTAAGAAAAAGTTACTTTTTGAATTTTGTAATATTTCAAACATCTGCGTTTAGCCGCTGAATTCAAATAAAAGGCTTGGTATCGCAAAAGCGTCCAATAAATGACTGTGGCGTATCATATCCAAGGTCCCTTCTGTCGAATTCCTTACTTTCTGTCAACTTGGGGGGGGGGGGGGGGAAAAACGTGACTTTTCCTCCTTGCCCCACCAATTTGCGTCCATTAACCTCGCTAGTTCAAGTACGCGTTCAGTCAGATTTTTGTCTTTTGATCCTCGTTCCGTTTTGCCTTCAATTTTAACACCTGATGACCCGCGGCACGGGCGATCATGTATTCCAGCAGCTTACGCATTGGTTTTTTATCCCTACGTTGTATCATTGGAGATATTTTGACGTTGCATCACTGTTAATTTTTACGACATATTTGATAATTATATTGACACATTACTTATTAGTTTATTATTTAGTTAGTTAAGTTAGATAGTTCTTAACCACTTAACACATATGATTATTGTCAAACACACATAACTAAGTTAAAATTATACATTATTTTTTTTTCTTTCTTTCTCAGAACATTGTCTTTCATTTTTTTTTTGCATTAGATAACTTGACTCCTAATACACACTTAATATAATTAATTATTTTAATTTTAATTAGTTAGTTTAGTCTTGACATGACATTTCATTACGACAGACTTTAAGTTAATTAAGTAATTAGATATCAGCATTACATCTTTTCTTTTAATTACTATAACACTTAATTATAACAGTTATGTATAACATGATCGTTAATATATTATATGACTATTAGTTAGTTGACATGACCGCGACACTGTTCTAGTCAGAACATCGTAGGCCATATGTCGCATTTTTTGTTAAATTTTTGAGATTATTCACTCAGATAGGTTTTCAACAACAACAACAAAAAAAATCTATCGAATATATTTTTTTCCCCCGGTGGACAGGGAATTTTTACGGTATTTTAATTGGCATCGTCTGCTAGAGGTTAGCAGCATGCGATTTTAGGGGTTACTGCGTTTGATGTAATGTAAAATATTAGTAGACTATTGAACGCTATGACGTTTCAGCGTTGGTAGGTCACGCACCGTGACCAAGAGACGGGACTCTTTCTTGAATGACCGTCGAACTGAGAAGACGTGTCCTTGGAGTCTTATAGTGTCGGGCATGGAGTGCCACACAAATTATATTGTATTTAAATATGGACATGGGTCAGTCCACTGTATACTATGAAAGAGATGAAATGTGTTGTTTCAGGTTAGTAATTGACTAAACCTAAGTCGGAATGTATCAACCGTCCTTATAGATTATATTTTTTGACAGACGCATAATCTCACTGTCGGTTGTTGGGATCACCAACCACGCGTACATATAGTTATGACGTTCTGTCTACAGTAATTCATGCTATTTGACAAGGACTGATTCGCAGATAAATCATAATCGAAGTATGAACAGAACTTAATATTTATGTGCTTCATGATAACCATGTGTGAACTATTTATGTATGAATTCAATGTATTAAATCTGTGCGGACTCAAGACATGACTTATCCCGTCTATGAACATTGGGAATTCAATTATTATTATCATGGTTGCAAAGCTTTTATTCCACTTTTCGCGTAACTGACTATTAACAGCACGATGCAAATGATGAACGGTAAAACCAATTACCACGATTGACTAGCCAGCTAGCAACAATCCGTTGGGCTAACTCCGGTCGCAACAAGTACGCGCAATCTGTCACATGCGCACAATCGATAATTTGTTGACGTTGCCACAAAATTTATCACGCTTCTTATCTTTATCACAATGGTCGGAAAGTATGGAACACCGTTATCATCGATTATATAATTATGTTCAGCTTTTCGTGGATTGTCACAAAAAACATGGTAAAAACTACAAAGCGAAGTTTCTTACGATAATTATTTTGTCGATGTGTCGCACTTGGTGGAAAAAAGTTAATTGCATGTTAAGAATGAAAGTTGAACAGAGGAGGGACATTCACAAAACCAGATTTCAAATTAGATATTTTGTGTACCCGTTTGTCAGTGTGTCAGTGTTTGTTAGTGTGACAGTATGTAAAATATATGTTCAGTGGAAAAAACGGGTAACACTTTATTGTAAAAAAATGATGTTGTATATTAAAAGCGCCTGTATATTAAACGCTATTTTATTATATTAGAGCTATTTTAGATAGCTATGTAAAGGTAGAAACAGAACAAATACAAAACAAATGCTATCTTTAAAAAAAATGAATAATGGAAGATATAACAAGGGGATACTACACATGTTAATATTATTATGGTCTGTTGACTTTATCCAAACAATAAAATAATGTGGCAAAAACAGTCGAGTATGAGTGATATTTGTTGTGAATGGTAAAAACTTCACGCGAGTAACGATTTTTAGAACGGGGCAGTGATTCTCGTGATGTTGAAAACAACCAGACTTTTGCTCGTGGTTGGGTTTACTCCAATAGGGGGTTACATCAAGAGTGATTCTCACATTGTTGAAAAAAATATAATAACTGCATGTGAGTGTAATTTATCATTACTAGTCATGGATCCCAGGTGGCCACATCCCTTCACAGCCCTGATAGCTGGACCGACCGGTAGTGGGAAAACTGTCTTTGTACAAAGGTTCCTGCAACGTCTAGGTGAGTTGGTGGTCCCTAAACCTGACAAAATTATATGGTGTTATGGTGAATGGCAGTCAATGTATAATTCGATGACCGGAGTCCAGTGTATTGAAGGACTGCCGGACATGGACCAGTGGTCAGGAGATAAGAAACGCCTGCTCGTTATAGATGATCTGATGAGTGAGAAGGATGATAGAATAACTAAACTATTCACGAAGGGCAGCCACCATCGTAATATTAGCGAGACCTACATCGTGCAAAATTTATTTGGCAAGAACAAAGAACCATTAGCTTGAATTCTCATTATAAAGTGCTTTTCAAAAATTCACGAGATTACGAATCTAGCCAAGCAGATGTATCCAGGTCGTACTGCCTATGTCCAAGAAAGTGTTAAAGACGCGACGGCGGCCCCACACGGTTATTTGCTAATGAACCTGCGCCAGGCAACACTGGATGCTTTGAGATTGCGCAGTCATATATTTCCACACGAAAAACAAGTCGTTTACGTCCACACATAACGAGATGGGGGAAAAGGTGAGACGCCACGCAGAAATGTTGAAATTTTTAGGCAGTGCCAAACCGCGAGCCATCAAGGCTATTATGAAAACAGCGTCACCCGACCTCATAGGAACACTCTGCGAATGTTGTCACAATGTATTGAAAGGTAACGTTCCACTTACACCCCCTCAGAAGAAGCGTGTGCGTTGTTAAAAAAACACCCTGAGAGCGCTCACCCAAAAGAAATTGTCGCTCAAAAGACGGAAACAGTTTTTTACAAAACGGGGGTTTTTTTGGGCGCCCTGTTAACTCCAATACTAACCGTGTTAAAAGGTGTCTTAGGTGTGCAACTAGTCTTGGATCGAGAAGATTTACCGGTGGGTGACAAAGCTAGATTATATCAGCGAACACTGCAGCGCTATTTGACTCGACTAGAACAGTACTGTCACGTGCCTCTCGGCCTCGTGGACATTAAACAACCAACACAATTACAATCTACCGACCAGCCAGGTTCACCAACTGTACTTAAAGACGAGGTCGTGGACAAAACCCTTCAGTCGCCGACTGAACAAGTCACACCCGCTAATCGAAATAAGGTGGTTGACAGTAAATTGCAAGAAACATCGTCGTATTCGCTTGTGGTGAAGTGGGATGTTATAAATATTTATAGGGGACTTAGTGTACTGACTGAGATCAGCTGTGAAGGTATCTATATCTATTAAAAGTAGTGTATTATAGATAACCTTACTTGCTACCACATATCTCTTTATCTCAGTCAGAATTATTCTGGAATAGTGTGATGCTACGTTATGTGTCTAGGGTATGAGTATGGTGAAGTGTAAGTCACAACAACAGACAGATAAACAATTTAATTTAATCCACTACTCTTGACAACACTGTGACACTCACATACATATAACACTCTACGAGAATAGCTTAAAGAAGTCACTCGTAACGGTTCAAATAACAATATGTATTCATTACTAGCATGAATGAATATGTGTCCTGATTCAACTACAAGGGAACCAGGAATCACAATCAATTTAAATTACAAGTTATGTACAGAATGTATTTAATATGAATATTGTAGTGACATATATTATTACAAATGTTCTATGTGTGTCAATTGTGTAGGGGTAAAATGAGGTAATACTGGTTTTGTTTTGTTCAAGCTCTGTTGGTATTTGTCATCATGACTTCAATAGTTTGTCTTTAGGGACCATTATTGTAGATGTTCACAGTTCCTGATTTTAAGACAAGTAAATTCCCCTCTTAATGTTAATTTTAAAAAATCAGTTCAAGATGAGGGGACATAATGTTGAGCTCAGCTGGCCAACTCTGCTTATCTTTAGTGATGGCGGCAGGAAAGGACTCCTCTGCTCGAATTCTCCTCTGGGCTCAGGAGACACCTCACTGATAGCTAAAAAGACCAAGGAGTATGCTGTCCGACTCTGGATTCAGCAAATCTCTGACCAGATGCTGCTCACTACCATCAAGATCACTGTCCCTGAAATCAAGAAGGATGTACCTTCTACTTCATAACTAATTTATATTCTCTTTTACACTGATCACAATACAGCACAAACATTGCGTTCAGAGCGTTAGGCCAACAGTCAGCTTCATTTGAAATACTTTATTCCAGTATTACCCTTCTTAATGGTTACTACGCCTCTGCACTTCCAGCATTATTTCTTTCTAGTCCATCATCCAGGTGTCAGTGTACTACTTGGCCATTCCATGCCGTTTTACTTCTCTCCGACACCCTCTGTTCAGGCTGGAGCATTATAGGCTTTACCTCACGTTTGCCACTGAACTACACATATATATACAGGCATAAATCAACAATTCACATTCAATTTTTCATTAAAAGATACTGAATGGTTCAAGCTTACCACAATTTCATGGAAATAAACACAGATACGTTGATTAGCAATGAATTCTGGCACAAACTGGCACAAATTCCGTTCTGCCTATGTTCCAGGCTTTTATTTTAGCAAAAATGTGAGCTGGCTTCAACGTACTGTCGCTTTATCAAGCTTATTTGAATTAGTGGTCTCGAACTAACGCTCCCAAGTGTGTATATCAGCGAGACTGGCCAATGAGCCACGTTTCGACAAGTGTTTGAAAAAATGTTATCTTTTCCCGTCTCCCCCAACAACCAAGATAGTATTTATAACCCGACCAATCGTGGTTAGGCTTTCATTTGTTGCGCTCCAATCAATTTGGAGTTTACATGGTAGGCTATTTATGTAACGTAAGGTTTTTTCAAACACGTTATAAAAAAAATTTTATGAGCAGAAATGATTTTATGCTGTCAGGCACCCCCAATATTTTATTTTGGGTATAATTTATTAATTCCTGGACTATTTGCGTAACGTTTTACATATTATTTGTCAGCAAACCCTAAGGAACCCAAAAATACTAATTTAAAGGAGCTACGTGGCTGCGTTCAAAATATGCAATTTCTTCTATCTCCTGTTTAGAAGATGTGCTGTCTGGGTACTGTTATGTGTTCAAACGTAAACCCATATAATGTTGTCTTTTTCTAATAAGAGTCTGTTATGATTTATAAACCTAACTCTGGGAAAGGGTAGTGTATTTTATCACTGTCCGTCTGAAAAAAAATTAGTGCATGTAGACTTACACGCGTGATGGTAGTAATTGTGTATCGCGCGAAGCGGGTTTAGTGTTCGGCTTTCTGCCTCTCCCTTCTCTTTTTATCCCTTTAATCCATCTGTTCGTTCGTTTTGGTAACGCAGTATAATTAATGTTAGGGTTAATTTAGGTCATTACGCAGTACGTCTCAATGCTTTTCCAAGAAATACAGCACACGTTTCATTGAAGAAGGCGGGTAATAATACAGTAAGCTTTACTATCAACGTGAAAGCGTTACAATTTGCAGACGAAGCAGAAAACAAGGGGGATTTCGAGTACATTCTTTGTGACAGCACTGTCATTTTCCCATTGCTCTTCTCTTTATTAATTTTATTTGTTAGGCTTTATATTTACTTAATAATTTATATATGTGGATTAGAATATTTCATGACATCGCTCAGAAGAAGGAAAAAGATTAAAAATCCAAAGTGGGAAGCATGGCCAAAGAAGTGAATAAGCTTTTAAAACAACATTACTACGAGTCGAAGCTACCCGGTTCTTATGGGGGCGCGGGTGCCTCGCAACGTAGCACCAAACTTACTCATAAAAAATCGAAGAGTGATTAAGCCATCCGGATATGTACACCTTACACAAACCGGTGCGTAGAAAATATAAAGACGCCCGACCATCGCGGGTGGTATCGATGAAAAGTTCCAGGCGGATCTAATAGACTTGCGAGGTTTAAGAAAATTCAACGATGGGTTTTCCTATCTCGTGACGTGTATCGATGTGTTTAGTAAATTTGCGTGGGCGGTTCCCCTGAAAAACAAAACTGAAAAAGCCTTAGTAGAAGCGGTGACGATAATTTTTAACAGTCGCAAACCGATAAATTTTCAAACAGACAAAGGCAGTGAGTTCGTCAACAAAACATTCTTAAAGAAAAAGGTGTCCATTTCTTCACTACGGAGAATGAGAATACCAAGGCAGCTATAGTGGAGAGGTTTAATCGAACCCTCAAAGAAAAAACGTGGCGTTACTTTACCAAAACCAACAGTCTTCGCTACGTCGACGTGATAAAGCAACTGATCCACAACTACAATTATTCGTATCATCGGAGTATTAAGATGGCACCGTCGGAAGTTAACCCGATCAATCAAGAAGAGGTGTGGCATACGTTGTATTCGACCCCTGACGTCACCGGAAGAAAAGTCTATTTTAAACAGGTGATCGCGTGCGACTCGCGCAAGCCAAACAAACTTTTAAAAAGGGTTATACGCCGGCGTGGACAGAAGAACTGTTTACGGTCAGCCGACTAAACCAGACAAGACTGGTCACGTATGTCTTTAAAGATGATTCGGGTGAGGAATTGAAAGGGTTTTTTACCAAGAAGAGCTGCAGCAGGTCGGTGACAAAATAGTTTATCGAATCGAGTCCATTTTGCAAGAACGGCGAGGTGTAAGAGGTGTTAAAAAGTATTTAGTCAAATGGTTCGGTTATAACTCGTCATTCAACAGCTGGATTTCCTCCAAACAACTAGCGAGATATCGAGACTGATGGAGATAGAAGAAGTGAGCACCCCAGTTTTGCGGTCACCCCTTCCCAAGGCCACGAGAACCTCGTTCTGGTATTTTTTGGGAAACTAGTCCCGCGGCTAGAGATCGTTTTCATCTGTCAGATGATCGTTATATATGTCGTCATCCATGTCTCGTTATTCAATCTGAGTCGGAGCAACGCCGAGGGCCCTGACGGCAAGTTTTAGATCGCATTAATGAGCAGTTGTCTGGGTTACATGTCACCTAACCCTAAGATAGGATGAGTTTTTACGTGACTTTACCGAGCAATGCCTCGATGAAAATATACCCGAACAATAACGCCGGTCACTTTTTCGTCAAATTGCCACAGACTAAAGAATTGACTTCCCGTTACGAGGTTGGGTTGGTTGAGATTCAATTCCCCAAAAGTTATTATAACGTGCTAGAGGATGAAGTATGGATACATTACTTCCCAAACAAAGACGAGGGAAAAACACCTATAATACTCACGTTACCCACCGGTCTATTCACCTCTACCGATACACTTATTGACGAGTTGAATCGATTGCTGGTAGGTACGGATGTGAATGAAAAAGCCCGAGTTAGAATCCATTTTAACAATAATAAGGCCACCTTGAATCTGTATGAAACGGGGGCTGAAGTTAGAATTAAAATCAGAGGCACATCTCCAATCCAACGTGCAAGTCTGGAAGGAAAAGCTGGAGAAGAGAGGGATGGTCATAAGTAGCTCTAAAACAAAATCCATGGTGATATCACGAGAAGACAGAAGACATCAGATTAAGCTGGGAGAACAGGTCCTGGAGCAGGTCGACCACTTTAAATATCTTGGAGCTATTATAGACCGAAAGGGAGGCATCAAAGAAGAGTTAACCACTCGAAAAGCAGGAACTGGGAGACTTTTTCAGGCCATAAATCGAGGATTCCTCAGCAAGAGACAGGTTGGTAAGAATACGAAGATGGCTGAATACCGCTCCACCTATGTCCCAACATAATGCGACATGGGCAAGATGGCAAGAAGAGACATGGTCCGCAACCAGACGATGTTTTAGGCTTGCCCGCCTCGATCGCAACAGACGTCGACCCAATACTATGAGGAGAGACTGAAGTACAAATGGATAGCGACATGAAAAATGTATACGTGTACTGCGACCTCGTAGCGGCGAGTCCGGTTGGGGATGCCTCTGTCCCTTTGTTACGGATTGTCCCTATTTTGGACAGGATTACCGCTTCGGCTTTTAGGATTTACGACAAACCCCACTACGTACCCCTGAGTCGTTTTTCATTTGACACCGTGGAAATACTTTTAACTAATGACCAGGGTAGACTATTCCATTCACTAGCGGAGCTTCGGTGATGACGCTACATTTCCGAACGCACAGACGATTTGATTTTGAATAGACGACAAAATGGTTAGACACGTGCTAATACGACGAAACCCCAAAATGTACGAGGCGTTTTACTGCAACCAAGCTGGACACGGGATGCCAGTGTTTATCGGAGGCAGAAGTCAAGGAGGGCATGGCTTAGGGAGTTTTTTCAGAGGGCTCGGTCGCATGGTTCTCCCGTGGTTAAAACCTGGAGGTAAAGCTTTACTCAGAGAAGGGGTTGGCACCGGTCTACAGGTCGAAAGCGATGCGTTAGCCGGAAGAAACGTTGAAGAATCATTTCGTGAGAGAGCCAAAGAATCGGATCAGCGTTTATTACAGGGCACTGTTGACCACCTCACCACTAATCAATTGGGTAGCGGTATTAGAAGAAAAAGAACGAGAAAAGGGAAAGCTGCCCCACCTGGCGAGCCGAAAAGAATAAAACGAACTATCCGAGCTCGCCCTTCTCATTCCCAGAAGAACAATCGACGGCACCCTGATATATTTGAATGATGTCGCTTATTCACCCCAGCTCGTGCGAGTGTCTTCACAGTATCTAGATTTGTTTAGCGTGCCACCAACGCAGACAGCCGTAAAAGAGGGTCAATTTGTGGAGATACACCCGTTGGCCACCTTAGCGCCCGGAGCACCGATGGAATTTGTAATATCGGGAAACGGTAAAGAATATCTAGATTTGTTCAATACTTTTCTACACGTGCGCGCCAAAATCACGTTAGATAATGGCGATAAATTACCCGCTGATGCGGATGTGGCACCGGTCAACTATTACCTGCACAGTTTATTCTCCCAAGTCGACGTTTCCCTAAACGACACGCTGATTACACCCAGCTGGCCTAATCACTTCGACCGCTTTTAACGGGTCGTACACGGCTAACCCGTTCAACTTTGCTACTTTTGGTCTGATATATTTAAATGTCAGCGCGGATGGAAGAACAGTTAGTGGCAAGCCTTTGTCAATGGATTATGACCACAACCAGTACGTGAGAGCCTTCTTCGGCACGAATCTAGCCATGGGGCTGATTGGCAAAGAAGCCGGCAACGATCTTGAATATAGACATTTTAAGAATGGGTATGCCTTATGCGCATTTGACCTCACCCCCAGTCTACTGGATGGTGACCAGTTTGAGATGGCCAAGTCGGGACCTCTCACAATAAAACTTAAATTTTCCGAGATCACACCCGAACCATTACAGGTCATCGTCTACGCCGAGCAAGACTCGATCTTGGAGATCTCGAAATCGCACCAAGTTTTGACAGACTACACCACTTAAACGATGAATACAGACGAGATACGGACCATACTCCTGTCGGATATATTTGTTAAACGAACTGGGGTCGTTAAAGTTTTAGCTCGTCACCACTTACCTCTGCGTATCGATCCGAGCAAGACGGCTGCTTTGGTCATCAACACTGAAAGAGTTGCTCAGCCTAGGAACTGCCCAGCATCACGCAAGAAACCAAGTAAACGAGCAGGAGAAATGAGCATTAGGACCTACAAGCTGAGAGAGCCAGAAATTAAGACCAGATATCAGGGGCTTATTGCTACAGCAGTGAGCAACACAGAAGAACGACCTGATGACTTGGAAACCCTCTGGAATAAATTCAAGGATATCATAAAGACAGCTGCTGCAGAAGCATGCGGTGAAGTCCGACTTGGGAACCAGAGAAAGAGGACACCTTGGTGGACAGAGGAAGTCAAAGAGAAAATGAGAGAGAAGAAAATGGCATGGAAACAATACTTAGGAGCTAAAAACACAACAGGACAAATGGAAAAATATAGAGAATATGTGATACTCAGAACAGAAGCAAAGAACAAAGTGCTAGCAGCAAAACAGAAGTCCTGGGAAGAATTTGGAGAAAAGCTAGAAAAAGATGCACAAGAAAACCAGAAATTGTTCTATAAGACCCTAAAGAACATGAGGAAGGAAAAACAATGCCCTCTCAAATTTATAAAGGACAAGCAAGGCAAATTGCTTACTGCCCCGAAGGAAGTAATGGAAAGATGGAAAGAATATTTCTCAGAACTCCTGGATGGTGAGCATGGTGAAGCAACAGAAATGATAACCACTAGCACAGAAGAGAAAACTAATGATGGTGAAGATGACATAAAGATGGAAGAACTGAGGGCAGCACTAGAGAAAATCAAGATGGTCAAAGCAGCAGGGCATGATGGTATAACACCAGAAATGGTTAAGTACATGGGAGCATCAGGCGACCTATTACTCTTAAAGGTCCTACAGGCAGCATGGTGCAACAAGACCATACCAAAAGATTGGGAGATTGCCATCATAACACCAATTTTCAAACAGGGTGACAATCGACAATGTGGAAACCATAGAGGCATATCCCTTCTCAGTGTCCCTGGTAAAATCTACTCTAGAATCCTAGAGCAGAGACTCCGACGCCTAGCTGAGCCACAATTGGATGAGGTCCAGTGCGGATTCCGAGCAAACCGAAGTACTCAAGACCTAATCTTCACACTCAGACAGTTGAGTGAAAAGGCCTTTGAGTATAAGAGTGAGATCCATCATTGTTTCATAGATCTGGAAAAGGCGTTTGACAGAGTCCCCTGGAGCAAACTTTGGGACTGTTTGGCAAGGAAGAATATTCCAGCACCTCTGATTCATGCTATATAGAGCTTCTACAAGTCTTGCAGAAATTATGTGAGGACAGCAAACCATAAGTCAGAAGAGTTCAGGACCACCACTGGTGTAAGACAAGGTGATATCCCGTCACCTTATCTTTTCATACTCCTTATGGACGATGTCATCAAGGCATGTAAGGAGAGAACAAGAAAGTATTCAGTGGGGTACTGGAAGATGAGACAGGTCTATATTTCGGAGCTGGCATTTGCTGATGATGTTGCCCTGATTGCTAAATCAGAGGCACATCTCCAATCCAACCTGCAAGTCTGGAAGGAAGAGCTGGAGAAGAGAGGGATGGTCATAAGCAGCTCTAAAACAAAATCCATGGTGATATCACGAGAAGAAAGAAAACATCAGATTAAGTTGGGAGAACAGGTCCTGGAGCAGGTCGACCACTTTAAATATCTCGGAGCTATTATAGACCGAAAGGGAGGCATCAAAGAAGAGTTGGCCACTCGAAAAGCAGCGGCTGGGAGACTTTTTCAGGCCATAAATCGTGGATTCCTCAGCAAGAAAGAGGTTGGTAAGAAAACGAAGATGGCTGTATACCGCTCCACCTATGTCCCAGTTTTGACATATGGATGCGAGTCGTGGGCAATGACTACAACCCACAAAAGCCAGATCCAAACCTCAGAAATGAGGTATCTGAGGAAAGTGGTTGAAGTAACAAGACGAGACATGGTCCGCAACCAGACGATACGTCAAGGCCTGAAATCCCATCCGCTGCAGACCCAAATAGAACAGTCCCAACTAAGATGGTTTGGCCATGTCTGCAGAATGGGAGAAGATCGGCTACCACGACAAGCATGGGAAACAAAGAGCCAGGGATCCAGACCTCCAGGACGACCCAGAGTTCGCTGGGAGGACAACATTAGACAATCTTTGAAGGACCGAGGACTAGAATGGAACCAGGCCAGGAAGAAGACAGCTGATAGAATGGTCTGGCGCTCTCTCTTCCAAACCTCTACACCTCACGGTAGAAGGGGAACGACTAAGTAAGTAAGTACCATTACAGGTCATCGTCTACGCCGAGCAAGACTCGATCTTGGAGATCTCGAAATCGCACCACGTTTTGACAGACTACACCACTTAAACGATGAATACAGACGAGATACGGACCATACTCCTGTCGGATATATTTGTTAAACGAACTGGGGTCGTTAAAGTTTTAGCTCGTGACCAATTACCTCTGCGTATCGATCCGAGCAAGACGGCTGCTTTGGTCATCAACACTGACCCTAGCTATCGACCTGGTGACCACTGGGTCGCTCTATATTATAATGGATGTGGAACTTTTGACTATTTTGATTCTTTCGGACTACCACCTAGACACCCGGACCTTGTAGATTTTATAGCGAGAAACTCTAACCGGCCTTTTAACTACAATGCTAGACATTTACAAGATGTAGTTACCAACGTTTGTGGTCTCTACGCCATTTATTTCGTATTGATCAAAGCTCGCGGTGGTACTATGCGGCGCGTCCTGCTGCCCTTTTCACATAGACAACACCTAAACGATCGCTTAGGTTTTAGACTAATCAGGCCCTGGTTAGCGCACAACAAGTCTGGACACGTTTTCCGTTCATAGACACTTGTGAGACCAACAGCAACACACTCACACCTCGTTGACTACTCCCGTTCCTACCAACTGGCTGTACATGTATAGAGGTGATGATATCAATAAACTATTATAGTTACAGTTTCGCCAAGTAATCCGAAACGACTGTGCTCGGACTCTGAGAGCTCCTAGTGGTATGACCGGCACGACCGTAGTAGTGAGGTTAGATGTCAGTGACCCTATCCCACATCAATCATAGACCATCACGCCAACCGCTAACGCAGTGTTTTTCTTTGTCACTAAAGATATAAAATGTATTTAGTGTTTTTTCTTTATCTTTTATATGTATAACCATTGTGTGTAAAATATATATTGTAACACCTGTTTTTTGTAATATATGTATAACTGTTGTAACATATGGTGTAATATGTATAAACAACACACCACACAACAACCTACACGCCCGCCTTTATTGAGCTGAGTATTTTACTATATAAAAAGACATGCGCATCCTCCTGAATCGAGCGGAGTATTTCCTTATAAAAAAGTCAGCGCATCCTTCTGAATCGACCGTAGTATTTTGCTATATAAAAAGCACGCGCATCCTCCTGAATGATACCCGTAAAAACATACTATACTACTCACCCTTAGGTCGATCAGTGTAGACGGCCAGACCTAACAGTATTTGTTACGCATGTTTCTGCCAGTACGGGTTGCCACGAGTGGGTTATATAACAGTCTATCTGTGACCAGAGCCAAGGTCTGGGTGATGTCAGAGACAAGACAAAAGAGTGTGCGAGATATCTGAGGTGATAGATAAGAGATTCTGTTGATGGTGGATGATGTGACTTATAGTGATCGAGATTGAGAACATAACATGACTCTCCCCTCGCCACTTGTGACCTTTTGTTCAACTACTGTCACACCGCCTCCTACTAAATTAAGAGGTAAGGTTTTATACACTACGATGTATCCACACACAGCAATACAGTACAAGTGAAAAGTACAGATCCAGTGAGGAAAGTAAAAGAAATCTGATCTGGTTATATATATATATATATATATATATATATATATATATATATATATATATATATATATATATATATATATATATATATATATATATATATATATATATATATATATATAATTGAAACAATACCTAAATAGCTGATGGAAAACAGAAAAATAATAACATAAATATCCAGATGAAATACAATTACAATGCAGGTCTCTAATTACGAGACACAAAAAAACCTATAGCGACCGGTAGTATACAAATATATGGACTACCGCAGGGAAAAACAAACAAAGGTTACCCGCTCCCACAAGTATGGGGTTGTACTTTAAGTCTAATAATCCGTGGTTGGAAAAAGAACCTGCAATACACACTAGTCACAGTTATGCCTACACACTAAGCCTGCTAACTTGTCCATGTCAGCGACTTTGCTCACAAACTAGACTAACCAGTCTTGTACACAGTTTCGAAAAACAAATCTACCCTAATTTCGAGTGCACTCTTTTCCCCAACTCCTTCTTCGTTGGCACACGTACTTTACTCCCCAGGGATTACAGTTAGCCTTTGGAGAAATTGTTTAATGCTGGACACTACGCAGCTGACCCATATTCCAGGTGTGGTCGTATGCCCTGCTGGTAAACGTTACTAAGTATTTTCCCGCTGGCTCCCCATGTGGTTCCACTTAGTTTTCTCAGGATGGCTAACTTCCTCCTGGCCTTTGTTGTTGCCTTGTTGATGTGCTGCTTCCATGTCAGCCTGTCATCGAATGTAACTCCGAGATAGGTGGGTTGTTTATCTTCTCTCGGGAGCTCTTCATTTATCTTGATGACACCAGCTTTTTGTTTGGGAGAGAGGGTGAAGAGCATAGTGCTGCACTTGTCTGTGTTGATGCTGACACACCATCTATTTGGCCACGAATATAAGGCATCTATAACTCTTTGTAGCAGTTTGGTGGCCAAAGTTGCATGCTTATCTTTGCACCATATTACCAGGTCATCAGCGTACATTGCCAATTTCATTCCATATGGTAGTTCAGCAACCAGGTCGTTGATGTAGACTAGGAAAGGTGTGGGGGACAGAACCCCTCCCTGAGGGACGCCATGACGCAGTAGAATTTTCTTACTCTTGAGGCCATCTAGTTTACTCGGGCTCTTCTGTTATGCAAGTACTCGGGGTAAGTGATAAATAATCCTTAGAAAGAGATCTGCACCCGGCTGTAAATCCAGGCAGTTGCGGGATGAAACACTCAAATGAATTTTATGCTGAGAACTAATTCACCTGTGGATTGGGTCCACTGCTTTGTTGCAGCCCTTAAAAACAAGAATAAACGAGATGGCTTTATGAACTCTGAAGCCACAGGAGCAGGGCGCTCCTCTTGGTACTAGATTTTCCGAAGAAATGCTATTTCCGAATCACGGGAAACACAACGATGACCCGTAATAGGGTGATGAACTGGACACGCCTATATCTACGTGCAACCCAGCTGTAAATGGGTCGTTGGCTGGAGCAACCTTCCATTGAAGGCAAAGTCTCCACAGAAGGCGTTAACCACAGAAGGCGAAGTCCGACCTACGACTAAGTGATTGCCGGAGAAAGCCGACGTATGTGAACGAAGGTCAGAATTTCTCACTAAACTCACAAGCGGGAAAACTATCTTATGTTGCTATTTCCCCGGCAAGAATTTCCAAGACTGAAGCAATATACAGACAGACAAGGACCTCTTTTATAATATCAACTACTGTCGCAAATGTTCAACCAGACGTGAACACGTGCACAGAACAACAGCCAAGAACATGTAATACTTGACCAAAACTTGCTCTAAAAAAGCAACTACCAAAAGATTTTGTGTAACGGGTTGATGGTCGTCTCTGGTAAAATCGAAAACAACACCACCTGCATGACACGTGCTTCTGGTACCAACGTAAGACTAACGTAACAGGAGCGCTAGAAACCGAGAAACAACCGTAACTGCCACCGGTGTCAAAGAACAAGACATGAATACCCGCCGAAGTTTCTACGTAACGTGATGTCATTCAACAAAGCTACTGAGACGGGTCTCCGGGGAGAAACTGCACTCAAAGACCAAGCCGCCTCTACAGAAATGCAAGAGGGGTATTCACGTGGACAGTGAATTGACGTTTCAAACGAAAGCAGGAAAGGATTACCACTCGTGTTCAAATATGTTTACGAGCGGCGAAGAATCCCTCCCGCTGTCCGATGCTAGATGCTCTTACGCATCCTTACGTCAATTGTTGTTGGCCTAATGAACACGAAATCAAAAGAACCCAGCCACTCTGCGGGGTGGGTGTCTAACCGAGTAATAATGGGGGTTACTGCCCCGTAGAACCACATGAAAAAAACGAAATACAGAGAGTCATTGACTCTAGAAAAACAAAGAGAAAAAAACGAAGGGGCGGTGTTACGTGCAGTCTTTGATATCTTACAATATAATACATTTGTATGCTTGTTATGTTCGCAAATATTTTGTAAACAAAATAGATACTTTTTAGTGCTTAAGGAAAAGTCATTATTGAGTTACTTCCCTTGAAAGGAGTGTCGTCACTTTCAATCGAACTCCGCGGATGAATCCAGTTTTACTGCGATTTATTCTTTGTTTGGGTAGAAATAGGTTGTTCTTGCTTCAGTGTATCTATGGCCTGAATTTATGTGTATTGTTTGTCTGGGTAGGACGAGTCTGTCTTATATCTGTATATCTTTACATATCTAAGTCGAACTATATGGTCTTTTGTCGTTAGAAAAGTCAAAGGGCTGTTCGGCGGATGTGTCGCTAGAGAGGTGTGATTTGGCTTCGTCCTGATGGGGCTGTGATTTTTCTGTAGCGGCTTGTCGCCGGAAAAAGTGATCTCAGTATTTATGGGGAAAGTGATAGTCGTCTAGACCTATCGTGTATGCTTTACCCCAGTGTTTATTCTTATTGCCAAGGAATGGCAGAATCATATTTCTGATACCAAGGTAACAAAAGATTCTCCTCTTACGAAGCCACCGTTTTTCGATAGGCACGATTTGTACGTCTGAGAGAATATATTTAACTAGATGAAGATGACATTCACTCCTAGCAGCACTATATCTTGTATGATGAAGTCAATTGTATCATGATAGAATCTACAGAGCTATGAGAACATTTAATGAATGACTAACTTTAATACAGATTCTTTATCTGTATCCAAACGTGAGTGACAGCTCACGAGAGAAGCCATCTTGTATCCAAATATTTTGTGACTTTCAAGAAGAGAAAGGAATACCCCGTATTATCGCTTGATGAGTCCAGAGATCACTGCTACACATGAGAACCCAGTACTAGCGGTTCAATATGATTATATGAAAAATATGTGCTGAATATTATTTCAAGGAATCTTCGCTAGACGAGGTTAGGTCTAGAAGCCATCTTGAATGTTGTTTATAATCTGACGTGCTTTGTCAGTAAACTCAGATGATATATATATATGGGCAATACTGAGTGCTTGTCTACTGACAGTCCATTATGCTATTATTCTACATGAGTGCCCATGTATCATTGCAAGACCATTTATCCACTGTACTATGATGTATTATGCCAACCTGTGATTTGTCACTATTCGTGCTGTCGAGTGTGTACGTCCAATTAAACTGTAGCAAAGGTACACAGTCGTTGGTGTCGATGACTTCCAGCCATACATGAGTGTGAGAAAAAGACCATTTGTCAACACCACGAACTCTTTTTATCATTCGCATATTATACTCACAATCTATGTCTACACACCACTGCGTAGGTCGAGTTGACATTCCATACTCAAACCACAAGCAACACAACAACACGGCATGTAGCTCTGGTGATGTTCTAGTGAGCTTATATTTATCAACTGATGATGAGCAAAGAAAATAGAGTTATCAACTAGAGAGACTTTATCAGGCGGGTTGGAAAATAGGGAGTTACAGCCATTTCGCCACAATACTCCCCTCTTCCGAGATCGTGCCTCACGGACTAAGAGCTGTACTTTGATTTTCAACATTTGCCCTTATCCAACCTGCACAAATTCCTGTGAGCACTAAACTTAGGGTCAGAAATTTTGGACACGTCAACCTAACTCAGTTTCTTCCTCCTCTGTCCTCTCCTCTCACGTTTCCTCCAGCGTCTGTCCAATTTATGACTCAGGCTAGCGCACTCCCATTTACCTGGGTACGACTCCAGGTCACTGTTGTCTGCAACTGAAAGAGGCCGCGAATCTGGCGGTTTATCTTTCAGCGAGGTCAATGCACGGACCGGTACAACTTTACCGCCGGTTACTTCATCTCGGGGCGGGTAACGGAGGCGATAGCCATTCATCCCCTCAGGCTTGTTTTGGTCGGCGTAATTAAGCAGTGTTGTCTCCGGTCTAGATGAGACAAAGAAGTGGCCTTTCGGAGTTATATCTCGCAAGTTGGTTTTATGCCTCAATCGGCCAGTTAAGCTATCTACTGATAAGAAATCAGAAT
This sequence comes from Oreohelix idahoensis, assembly GCA_024509875.1. Taxonomy (NCBI): domain Eukaryota; kingdom Metazoa; phylum Mollusca; class Gastropoda; order Stylommatophora; family Oreohelicidae; genus Oreohelix; species Oreohelix idahoensis. Next base: position 124,522 of record JAMPIV010006968.1, on the reverse strand, counting down.
GAGGGGATCTTCTCTCGTCAAAATTCAGGGACCCCGAGTTATCGTGCTCCGAAGAAAAAGCAGATAGAGATAGACAAGATACAGACTAACAAGAAGGGGCCGCTACCGATTTTGCCTCTCTGGCCTATTCCCTCTCTGGGTATAGATCTCGCGTCTAATATCCGACAAGTGCCATCCCATGGGTGGTCTCTTCTCTTATATTACCACCACCAGATTCGGCTGGGGTAATTGGAGTATCTATCTTCTTCGGTAAAACATCAAGCAATTTCGTGCCCTCCGATACACGAAGGTGATGACTAGAGATTTCTACTTTCTCTCCCGCGCACCACGGGTTCTCACTGGGTTGCGCCTGACCTCAGCGACTTCTACATCAGCTAAAAGGTAGGGTGTATCTGGTTGCACTTTCGCTTCTCATCCCTTCGCGAGGTTCACGTTCCGAAAGCGAGATATTCGGATGGTGGGGCCCAACTCCGATTATAGGCGGACGGTCGCTCAGACCACTGTCCTCTTCCTTACGAGGAGAGTACCGGTCGTATGGGGCTCTGGGGCTGTTCGGAAACATATGTTCGCTCAGTCTGCGGTCTTCTGCCCTATGAAGAGTGCGCGGGTCAGTTACAAACGTAATACCGCTCTTGTGAGCATTGCCCTCACTTGTGGGAGTCAATGCCATCGGGTGCCTATTTCCCAACAACAAAGAAGGTACTTCCAATGTCATAGGCGTCGCCACTGCTTTGCCATTAGGCTGACCAGGTCTCTAAAAGGGGTACGCCTCTGCAATACAATGTCGCTGCCATTCGGGGTCTCCAACCCATCATTCTGCAGACAGTTCTTTTGGTGCACCCGCTCAGCACCGTGAATTAGGGAATCTGCCCTTTTACTCGTAGGGCCTGTTGTGTGCCCCTTAGCGTTAGCAAGGATAGGCGCGGGTGGGGGTTCCCAGATCCAAATAAGGGCTATCAAGTATGCAATCATAGTCGAGCCGGGTCACAACTGCGGCCTTAACCGTGCCACACACAAATTTGCTCTTAACCTCAATGTTCGCTATGGGAAGGCGCTACGAGGTATCTCCCCTCAAAACACCACAGATGTCGACTTTTTCCCTTGTCATTGGCCACGGCTTGACGAGATGTTGGGCCACTGTACACGGGAACGTGAGACCGCTGTCAAGAAAACACTGCGTCAGAGTTCCATTAACTTCCACCGGCCCACTGTTAGAGAACAACGCCTCTGGCCGATAAGGTTCCCAAGTGTTACCTCTCTTCACGTGGGTGAAATACGCCACATGCTGCCAGGCAGGTCTCTTAGCACAAAGGCTTGCCCAATGGGACGCAACTCGACAAAACCTACACCACCTATCATTCTCCCCCTGTTTCTAGCGGGGTCATGGGAGGTCGCTCCCTGCTATCTGTTATGAGGCTGGGGTTTCGTATTATGATAATTTAAAGAAAGGGTCTCCTTGCGTGAAAGCCCTGGCTGCTGATTAGCAGGAGAAGAAGACGAATGAGAGGAGGAAGCTACTTTTCCTGGGGTTAGCATGTAGGGTGTCCTACGTTTATGCCCTTGAGTTTCAGCAATAGCATTATGGAATCTTTCTGCATAAACGATAATCTGATCGAGTACCTGAGCGCCATGCTCAGCCATAAACTGACGAATGTCAGGTGTTATGGTTGTCTTTAATTGCTCCACCATTAGTAATTCTGCCAGTGCTTCAAAAGTCTTTGGTAATCCAGCCAATTCTCTTCATTTGGCAAGGTACCCCTCTACCCTTGTGGCAAATTGCGAAAAAGACTCTGCCTTTTCTATCCGACTCTCTCTTAACAACGTTTGGAACTTGCGTGGGGTCCACTGGAAACGTTGTAACAATGCGTTTCGAAGGGCACCAAAACAATGTTGATCTTCGCCCGTCATCTTGCTAAAAACGTCGTATGCCGGACCTTTTAAGGACTCCGACAGCGTCAGGGACCATTTACTTACATCTAACCCGTAGGCGTTCGCCATTCTTTCAAGTTTCTCCAGGAAGACCCCTATTTTCTCATTCCCACTGGGGATTGATTCAAACTGGAAGTTCATGGCAGTGAGATGTGAAGCCGAACCTCCTGAGTGGTCTGCAGCCGCTGATCGAGGAGAGTCGCCATTAGCTGAACTGCTGTCCCAGGACCGGCTCTGTAATTCCAGATTCTGCATGGCCAATTCATATTGTAACTCTACTGTCCTCTTTCTGTTCTCCGCTTCTATCCTGCGCATTTCTAACTCCCCCGAAATCCGCAATTTTTCCAACTCGGCCTGCCTGTCTCTCTCTCTCTCTCTCTCTCTCTCTCTCTCTCTCTCTCTCTCTCTCTCTCTCTCTCTCTCTCTGCTCCTGCCTGTCTTTTTCCTCTTTCTCTCTGCTCCTGTCTGTCTTTTTCCTCTCTCTCTCTCTGCTCCTGTTTATCCTTCTCACTTATCATGTATGCCTTAGTCTCAGCCTCATCTATGCCCATATATTTAGCTGCCTCACGCCATGTAGCTCGCAACTTGGCCATTTCAGCCATCTTACCTGTACAATCTACAGTAAGCACAAAAATACAGAGAACGAAAGAAGGGAAAAGGTAAAAAACAAAATATCCGTTACCTCCCGGAAATACTCCCCCACTATACCCGCTGTGTCGCGAACGCAAACAATTTATACTAGCGCCTAATCTGGGTGATAAATACCACCTATAAAAATCAGTTACCCTCTAGTAAGCTGAAAAATAATATAGCTTATCTGTTACAAATAAAGCTACTGCTTGACTTCGCCTTCCTGAAAATAAAATCAATTTTAGCAATCATTCAACTATTAATTTTTTTTTCCACCAAGCTTCACATCAACCGCTACCTGTTTTCCTGTATTATATGTCTAATATTATCTGTGGAAAGAAACTTATCCGGATTAGATTTATAGCTCGGATGCTAGGGGTGTTAGAAAGAAAAATCTATTCTCAGAAGACTCATTCAACAAGAATCAATCTATGAATCTTAGGCAAGAATCCAAACTACTCCTGGAGAGCTACCCAATTTGTCACGAGTGGGTAATATAAGAGTCTGCCTGTGACCAAAGACAAAACAAGAGTCTGAGAGATATCTGAGGTGATAGATAAGAGATTCTGTTGATGGTGGATGATGTGACTTACAGTTATCGAGAGAGAGAACATAACATTACTCTCCCCTCGCCACTCAGTGACCTTTTGTTCAACTACTGTCACACCGCCTCCTACTCAATTAAGAGGTAAGGTTTTATACACTACGATGTATCCACACACAACAATACAGTACAAGTGAATAGTACAGAGGAAAGTAAAAGAAATCTTATATAATTTCATTTTCTTCTTTTAGTACAGTCAGTTTAGCTACATCCTGAGCAATTTGGTGCTGTATGGCTTTCGCTTCTTGAAGCACTGCCTCTGCACTTTTCCGCGCATTCACATTTTCCAATGTTGTAGCTGAGCCGTCTGGCTGACTGTTTTCTTTTGTTTTGTTAGTTACTTTCAGATCTTTTTCTTTCGACAGCTGCGTTTTAATAGTTTTAATTTCTTCTTTCACAGGATTTATTTATGCAATAACTTTAGTGTTTGTGTTTGTGGTGTTTTCTTTTATTTCTGTAATCACTGTTTTTGAATGGTGTTCTTGTTATGATGGATTCTTTTTGGCGCTAGTTTGATTTGCTGGTACACTGGACAGCCATGGAACCTGGCACTGCGGTATCCTTTGAGTTGATTCACTTTCTGTTTACATTCGCCTTTTTGTAGTCGGTATCTGCCTTTGCCTTTCATACTGCGCAGATGGGTGAGTACCGGCGCAGTATCTGCAAACTGTTTTCCCCTTACAGTTATTTCTTCTGTGGCCGAATTTCAAACAGTTGGAGCATTGTAGCACAGGGGGAATGAAAGCTTCTGTATTCTGCTTTGTTTTCCCAAATAGTAGTGTTTTAGTGGGTTTCCTCTGTTAAGTGCTTTTAACAGGGGGAGTAATATGTTTGAGATCTTCACATGTGAGTCTAGTATTTTATAGACGGACGTGTGAGCGCATCTATGTTAATTGTATGTTTAAGTCTTTGCGTACGACCGTGCACTATTATTGAACGGTTATGACGCGATTTGTCGCGGTGATTTGTTGCTATTCAACATACGTACTTGAGGCAGATTATTAGATCCTTCGTCTCGAATAGACGTGATTTTGCCCAGGATCTTATCCCAAGTCTAGGGAGGACATGGCCTTGATTTATTTTATGATCATCTGTGAGATGATAATATTGTTCCTTGTGCCCGACGTGCCAAGAAGAATATACGATGAATATTCAGCAACAATCGGCTCGTAACTATACTAAGCCTCAGGTATAGTCTCCTCCAGTGCTGTTTATTGTAGAGCTTCAATCGACCAGTGGTGTCGATTGCTAGTGCGTCAATACAACGCTTGGAGATTTCATTTGATCATCAGTGAATATATCTGTTACCGATGATGAATATTTAACGGTGTATGGGTGGCGTAGGTGTGCCGTCGTATCTGTGTTAGGTATGTATTAGTGAGTGTGTGGTAGAACAGTCACTCACAACACAGGTACGTAAATAATAGTCATGGATGGCCGTAAACATCTGGTGTAATTTAAAGGTCGATTTATTAAGTCACAGCACGATCACGTTTACATTGATATACACACAGTCACATTACAAGTCATTGCAATACAATACTCTTCAACATTCATCAGCAGATCTATATCAAGGCCTAAAGTCCTCACGACTCATCTCTGCGCTATAACACTGCGCTATAATACTGCACCCAGCAGTTCACATAAATTATGGCCTAAAGTCCTCATGACTCACTTATAATACTGCAACCAGCAGTTCACATAAATTATGGCCTAAAGTCCTCATGACTCACTTATAATACTGCACCCAGCAGTTCACATAAACTATGGCCTAAAGTCCTCATGACTCACTTATAATACTGCACCCAGCAGTTCACATAAATAATGGCCTAAAGTCCTCACGACTCATCTCTGCGCTAGACTTATAATACTGCACTATAATACTGCACCCAGCAGTTCACATAAATTATGGCCTAAAGTCCTCACGACTCACTTATAATACTGCACCCAGCAGTTCACATAAATAATGGTCTAAAGTCCTCACGACTCATCTCTGCGCTAGACTTATAATACTGCACCCAGCAGTTCACATAAATTATGGCCTTAAGTCCTCACGACTCATAATAGCTTCCTCAAAGCTTCACAAATACTTAATATGGCCTGTCCCAATCCTGGACTCATAATAGCTTCCTCAAAGCTTCACAAATACTTAATATGGCCTGTCCCAATCCTGGACTCATAATAGCTTCCTCAAAGCTTCACAAATACATAATATGGTCTGTCCCAATCCTGGACTCATAATAGCTTCCTCAAAGCTTCAAAAATACATAATATGGCCTATCCACACAGCAAAAACATTAAGTCGACATTATTCAAAGCACTACGTAGGCATACATCCTCGAAAAACACACACAGACAGCGTTGACCACCCCCGGTCCAACGCTCCGAATCCCTCTTCTCCTCTCCGGGATCACACACTCTAGTCCCGCCAAAAAAACCCAAAACGAGACTCCGCTGTTTTTGAACACAGCTCAAAAACAGTACAGAATAAATACATCTCAGCATTTGAGATAAAAGCGTTCGCACGCTTTCCTGTACTCTGTCACTCAAAATAAAAAGATATGTTTCTATTATAACGTTAAACAAACCTCAGCTTAATCAGGTATACAAGTATTGTAACTCATAATCTACTTTGCCCAAAAACATATTCCGAATTACTGCCCTTTCAAAGGATCAACTTGTTACAGTTTCCCACACACCCAGGAGAAAAAAAATGATTCTATCATTTTTTTGAAAATTAACTCCCAAAACGAAGAAATTTAAAAGATAATGGAGTTCTAACCTATGTTTTACAAAATTCATCTTATGATAAGTCAGAAATAGTGTATCTACAAAATATTAGCAGTAAATGTAAAGTAAATAACAATCATCCAACGTATGATTACTAAAATTAATCTATTAGAAAACCAAGCTAAGTATCTCAAAATTAATCTATTACAGAACTAAGTTAAGTTAAGCATATACAATAATACTCAAACAAGCAACAAACAATCGTACTAGAAATGACAATATCAAACTAACGAAGTATAATTCGTAAAGAAGTAAAATATGAAATCATCATATGAAAAACAACAAATAATATCACAATGTCAAACTATGTGAAACAAATATAACTATCCCTGATCTAAAGTTACCTCATTACATGAACAATACAAAGAATGAAAGTCTAAGTAGCGTAACAGAAAAAAGAATACACGACGCATAAAGTGAGACAAAGATGAAACACGGAAGTATAAACAACATATCAGATCATGCTGAAAAGACAACAGAAAAGATGTAAAGGGATGACGAACAGTCAACAAAAACAGATAAAAAGTAAAGATGCACATGTAGAAAAAGTAGTAACAATACGTTATAACTATCTAAATTAAACATCATATTGTCTAACTTAATACAATCATAATCAAAAATTACAAAACAAAATACCAAAGTATATCTATACTAACAACACAAAGTAAAAACTTATGACAAAAAGAATAGTAAGTAATTTAGCCAAATTATAAAACTTATACATAACTAATAATAAATTATACAAGATATCACAGAAACAAAAATAAAACGCTATCAAAAGGTTTGCACTGACTCAAAGTCACGCGCTAAATACAGAAAAATACATCAAACATTAAAAAACAATTTCAAGGAACTAATGACACTACACATTACTAACCATAATATACAGACTAGCATTGGCGCAGAAAAAATATTACAACGTTCAAAAAATACATTTTCAAAAAAAATACAAAAAAGTTTCGTATCACTAAGTTGCATAAAAATAGTATTACATTTACAACCAATTCAAAGCTATAATGAATAAACTAACAAAGAAATCGACCTTTAAAAAAAAAAAATAAAGGACGTATGAACAATCTATCTCTAAACAGACACACATTAACAAATGTAAGTTTTTTTTTTTTTTTTTTTTCAAAAAATATACATCACATAAAACACATGAGAAAAAAATTCAAGTGCTCATGAATTATCTAAAAGTAATTATTGCACCATTACAACTAATGAGTTTTGTGCATAGGGCTGGCAAACTCAACATGTACAAAAGTTGTCTTAACAAAACTGCTACAAAAACAAAAAACCAAAACAAACAACTGCAAGTTCAACAGTGGAATATAACTAACAATAGAAACACAAAATCGTGGCAATCAAATAATGCATTAAATATTTCAAACGAAATTACATGTTATTGCAAAACAAGAACATATCATTTATTATACTAACAAATACAAAAAATATTTACTGTTTTAATAAATAAAAAATCAGATGTAAATCTATAGCTTTCCTTTCCTGACAACATTTCTTGACCCTGAGCAAGTAAAACATCCGATGTTTAATGAGACGCTGAAAAAGTTACGCTTGAACGCACACAATGACCCAAAGTTGACCTCCTTTTCTCACAGTTAATATGTCACAGGAGCCTTGACTGTTATCGTAAAGTCGCTTCTGTCAAAATATATGAATGAAAATTTCCATTTTAATGAATGGTGAAATCTAATGAGAAAAAACGTAGAAGTCACAATGACAATTACCCTGTACTTTGGTCCTTGTAAAGCAATGGTCCTTTCATGATGCCTTCAGCTCTTCTTTTATAATCTCTAGACATCACAGAAGACATTACTGCCGTAGGCTGAAACAAAATGTTACATTCACAACACCGAGACACTTTCTCGTGATGAACAACATTATCAGACATAGTATTTAAAACACCAGTGTTATTGTTACCTTGTTTATCTCTATTACAATTGACTCTGGGCTCATGTTGAGCAAAGTTAGCATACTTGCGCTTATTATTTGTTACATGATGAAAATATTTATTACTACAGTTGCTTTGTTTACAAACAATGACTCTAGACTTTTGCTGAGTCAAGTTATGTAGAGAAACATGTGAAGAGCTATTATCTCTCTTTATATTCTTGTCAATTCTTCTATTATGACAAATGTTATGTCTATAACCCAAGTTAGCATTGTTGTTGTTAACATATCTTCTTTGACAAAAATGTCCACTAGACAAGACTTGCTTTCTAGTAGCAAAATCATTACCAGATTGATAGTTTTTCTTACAGTTATTTCTACTATAACTTACAGAATTCTTCGGATCAAAATGTTGAAATCCGCTAAATTGTTTACAATTCCTTGGAGAATCAAAATTACCACTTGATAAACTCCCTTGGTACTGTCTAATCTTGTTATTATATCTCTTACTATCAATGTTCTTCTTTTCACCTATGGGAATATGTTTACCAATCCCGTCAAATTGGCTGTGCTGAGTTTGACAAGTAACTGAACCCTTAGAATGTTTATTTTCCTGCCCATAGTGGGTTTCATTCCTGGAAAATATAGTACTATGTTTATTCCCTGTTACAAGTTTATCAGAATCTGCAACAGTAAACACGTGATTGATTTTAGGAGCCTTAACTTGCAATTTCTTTTATTTCTCTTTGTAATTACTAGAACTGGCTGAAACACAAGAATCTTTCTTAGCCTGACGCCAAGAATTATCACTAGAGTCACTAGTACCACTAGCACTGGAAAAGTTGTATCTCCCACGAAAAGTTCTATGTTTACCATGTATGGCCTCTCTATGAGCAAAAAGTGTATGGGGCTGACTTTTCGCAACTTTCTGTCTATCACTGTCAACATAGACAGAAGACCACATTTTTTTTATCCAAGACGATGTCAAGCAGGCCATTTACCCGTTTTCTGGCCTCTGCAATTTCAATATCTCTATGCGCAATCTCTTGACTAAGTTTCTTATTTAAATCATTAAGAGCCAAAACTCTGCAACCTTTTTCTGCTAGCAATTTCTCAATCTTAGCAACCTTCTCTTTCTCAGAGGTCAACTCTACCAATGTCTCTTTTCCATCTTGCTCTTTATTTACCTTTATTGACTGTGTTTCATTCTCACCATTATTATTATTCACTAACTCATCGACTTCCCCTGGAAATACAGTATTCTTCTCTTCAAGTTTATCAAAACATACATCATGTATCATTACATTGTATAATCCTTCTCGCTCATTGGTTTCCGCTTTTAATTTTTCATACATGTCTTTCCTTCGTTGGATCTCTTGTGTAAGGTTTTCCACCTCAACATGCTTAACTTTTATCTGGACCTCCAATTCTTTAACCTTCAATAGTGAAGAATCCAAACTTGCTTGTACTCTAGCAAGTTCCAGGTTTGATCTATCTAAATCACTTGTAAGTTTAGCTAATTTTTCCTTAAGTTCATTCTCTTCAGCTTTACCCTTTAAGCAATTTTTCCTTCCTGTCTGTTGACTCTTACTTCCTCATCTTCTAGCTTCTTTTCCTGATTGTCAGCAATTATATTGTGTATACCCTTCAATATATTGTCGTGTTCAACATGAATATTATTATACACAAATACACGAAGGTCGAGCAGCAGCAACTTTGCTAAATTCCTAGCCATTCTTAAATGAGGGATGGACTGAAATCTATTCTCAGCAAAATCTCTTAGTGCGCTCGACGCACTGACCAACAATCCGTCCATCACATGTGCTTCCAGTTCTGGTCCTTTTAATCTATGAAAATTTTTACCCTCTTGAAATAAATACTCCAATAAAGGCCACATATTATCAGGATCCATTTCGTCATCATCCATAGTGATTTACTTATTGAGATCACTGTATATGTATCAATAAACCTTTTACTCCTGACAGCTAAATAACCATACAATAAATTGCAACTATTCCTAATTACTGTCAGATCAATTTCTGTACAAAGAACCTTTATATGGTCATATCATATCATGGTAGTCAATACCACATGTTAATAGCCATAAACTACTTATGCATTAAATTCCACTCATATGTCACTATAGACATAAACAACATCAACAACAGAATTAAAAAGAAATGCATAGAATTCAGAAGGCCTGAGGACATGAGTGACATGACACACTTTACAGAACAAAAAAAATCACTTATCTGTCAATTTTCCATTCCCTTCCGCCAAGACTTTAAATATCACATAATTCTGACGCTAAAACAGTCTATCGCCGAAAGGTACTGGATCTTGACTTTCTTCCGTTCAGGTCCTCGCTTTAGTAAGGTATGTGCTCGAATACTGCATAGGAGCACATGATGATCGTAACAGGAACACAGCAAACCCGCTCTTGACTCGAGTTATACTTGCAAAATGACTGGTACAACTGCACATACACTCGACTTGTACACGCTATCCTTCAGACGTTGTATCACCTCATAAACTGCTGGCTCGCTGCTTGATAATTTCGCTGCACATCTGATAGGAAATGTAGACTACAGACGTTGTTGTTTTCTACAGGCACGACACAGGACGTCAACTGACAGTGCTATAAAGCTGATTATTCCCACGAATAAGGCGTTTCCCAAATGCGCTCCACAGGCAGACTACAAACCAGGTCACGGTTTGAAGCACATGAGATTCAGGTCACGCATGAAGTTCTCTCAAAACGACTGTTGCGGGTGTCAGAACCCGAAAACAAATCTATCAAATGATACAGATATGTGGACTGTATCGATAACGATTTTATCCTTCCGTCTGTTAAATACTCTCTCAGGTTAGAGAAACTCTTGATACGCGAATGTCATATCCATTCGTTCCAATTTGAACCGGTCCACCACTGTTACCGATGATGAACATATTAAACGGTGTATGGGTGGCGTAGGTGTGCCGTCGTATCTGTGTTAGGTATGTATTAGTGAGTGTGTGGTAGAACAGTCACTCACAACACAGGTACGTAAATAATAGTCATGGATGGCCGTAAACATCTGGTGTAATTTAAATGTCGATTTATTAAGTCACAGCACGATCACGTTTACATTGATATACACACAGTCACATTACAAGTCATTGCAATACAATACTCTTCAACATTCATCAGCAGATCTATATCAAGGCCTAAAGTCCTCACGACTCACTTATAATACTGCACCCAGCAGTTCACATAAATTATGGCCTAAAGTCCTCATGACTCACTTATAATACTGCACCCAGCAGTTCACATAAAGTATGGCCTAAAGTCCTCATGACTCACTTATAATACTGCACCCAGCAGTTCACATAAATTATGGCCTAAAGTCCTCATGACTCACTTATAATACTGCACCCAGCAGTTCACATAAATAATGGCCTAAAGTCCTCACGACTCATCTCTGCGCTAGACTTATAATACTGCACTATAATACTGCACCCAGCAGTTCACATAAATTATGGCCTAAAGTCCTCACGACTCACTTATAATACTGCACCCAGCAGTTCACATAAATAATGGCCTAAAGTCCTCACGACTCATCTCTGCGCTAGACTTATAATACTGCACCCAGCAGTTCACATAAATTATGGCCTAAAGTCCTCACGACTCATAATAGCTTCCTCAAAGCTTCACAAATACTTAATATGGCCTGTCCCAATCCTGGACTCATAATAGCTTCCTCAAAGCTTCACAAATACTTAATATGGCCTGTCCCAATCCTGGACTCATAATAGCTTCCTCAAAGCTTCACAAATACATAATATGGCCTGTCCCAATCCTGGACTCATAATAGCTTCCTCAAAGCTTCACAAATACATAATATGGCCTATCCACACAGCAAAAACATTAAGTCGACATTATTCAAAGCACTACGTAGGCATACATCCTCGAAAAACACACACAGACAGCGTTGACCACCCCCTGTCCAACGCTCCGAATCCCTCTTCTCCTCTCCGGGATCACACACTCTAGTCCCGCCAAAAAACCCAAAACGAGACTCCGCTGTTTTTGAACACAGCTCAAAAACAGTACAGAATAAATACATCTCAGCATTTGAGATAAAAGCGTTCGCACGCTTTCCTGTACTCTGTCACTCAAAATAAAAAGATATGTTTCTATTATAACGTTAAACAAACCTCAGCTTAATCAGGTATACAAGTATTATAACTCATAATCTACTTTGCCCAAAAACATATTCCGAATTACTGCCCTTTCAAAGGATCAACTTGTTACAATATCTATGCTCACGCTTTTAACATGGTTCATTTTATAAACCCATGCATCCTACAACTTTGTTGCGGACGAACTTCCGTTAACCTTCATGTGGTAACGGCTATTGCGGTTGATCAACGCCCACGTTGATTATTATATATATGATGTCTAAACCACATTAACTCCACGTCTTCATATAATAAATCGTATCGTCATGCATATCCAACCAAGGGTCCAGGATTTATTACTTACCAGTTGGTCAGCCTTACGACCCAGTCGTTGCTGTTGCATTCGTATTGTCTTCATCATCCTTAACGAATCGACGGCCCACACAAAACATTCGCATAAGTCACCCCTACAAGAAAGTACAGCGGTAACACCCTCCCTTCCGTCGTTACGACTACCACTGGTGTTACAACACTCCCTTTCACTGTTATTCTGTCCACGTGTACCACCTTTATGTCTGGGTTCTGTTTTGCAAGGTTGTTCATAACTTCTTCGCTTGACAGGGTGGTGTTTATCCACTTTACCACACAACTAATGATCTCTTTGGCTAGTTCTATCTTTACTTTGATGTCGTGCGCAAGAGTCACTGTTTTAGCTTCTACTTTAAGGCCTTCTATCATCTTTTTTAATCTGTCACTTTCATTTGGGGTAATGATTACACCAAAATGGGTTTTTGAAATTGTGGCTATCGCCTTTTTGCCTAACACAGGTTGAAAAATGGTTATAATTTTGTCTTCATCTAGTGCCTTGATCTTGACAGCCTCACCAGCTACTTGCGTTAACTTTAAACGACATCTGTTTCTACGCGCTCATTTTTGTTTTTTTTGAATCTGCATGGGTTGCTTTATGTCTTAAGTTTTCTTTAGTACTTTCTGTGCTTTCTTTGTTAGTTTTTTCTTCTACGAGGTCCTGATTATTATCTTCTATTTTATCGTGTCTGGTGTCCCTATCTTTGGTTTTAACTGCCTCTGCCCACTTTTTGCCTGCACCTGACTGTGCTCTAGTTATAGGTGGCATGTTTGGTTATGAGCTTTGTCCTAATTTCCTATTTGAATTTATTTATATTTTGTTCTTTCCTATTTCTTTTAGCTCCCTTTCTTTTCTTTTGTTATTATTATTTTACTTATTTGATTGGGATATCTTGTTCTTAGTTTTTATTCTTAGAAGTTTTGTCTATTTTGGTACACTCTTTTTGAAACTACCATATCATGATGTACCTATCCTATGAATTGTATTACTTTCCACGCTATAATCACTTTATTTAATACTTAAATATCACTAGTTATCATCCAATTTGGGTGTGCTAAATTAAGAATGATTAAGTTTAGCTATTGAATTAAATTATCAATAGTTATCTTTAATAGTACAACAACAATGAGTGCTGTGCCACGCAAAAGAAAGCATGTGGCGCCTGGGCCTATTTAAATAATTCCGTTTTTTTTTTATATTCCTAATTTATACTAATACTCCTAGCTAGCATCTAGAAATTAACAAATACTAATTATATTCAACTGCTTACATTGGCTACAGAATAGAAATAGCAATCAACTTATCTCGCTTGTGTATTTCTCACGATGCGTCGTCTCAAAAAACACCACGTGGACAGGTCAAGGTTGTGGCACGTCTGATCGCTCTGGAAGTCAAAAGTGAAGTCGCACTACCTGTTTACTATTTCGTGTTTTCTGTGCTTGTCTATTTGTCTATGTATGTCTGTTTATATTTCTCTCTATCCATAACAACGACACACGTTTACACTGGAAAACCAATTCTGAACAGATTTTAATACGTATTTTATTAATTAAAATCAATCATGTTAATTTTTCATTTATGTTTACTACCAAATCGTGCTACTTAAATATGTGGGAACTTGATAGTTGCTTTCATCATTATGACAAACTTTCAACCGAAAATACGCAGCACCAAAAATGTATTTTATGTAAATCAAAGAAAATTTATCATATAAGCTTACGTTTTTAATAAATAAACCGAGATCACGATCCTATAGACATTAGTTCCTCCTAAGAAAGACAGATCCTGCGACACTCTCCGAGACTCCAGAATCTATTTTGATTCCCGCCGCAGCCTCCGTATACAAAACTTAAGCATTCTTGTCGATTAGTGTCGTAATAATAGCTAACACGATGGTCGTGACACAAGCCGCGTTCTTTCGGCAGAAAGCACCGCGAAGCTGTGGAAACGAAAGAAAAAAAACATAATGTTTTTGTTTTAAGTTAAACCATATTAAAGGATTAACCTTATACTGGGAATTATAATAAGCGGTAGGTGCTGGTCATAGACATCGACATGTTGTTAAAGTTCTACAGAGATTAGTTGTAATGGTTCCTACACAAAGATGCATCTGACACTTTGGACAGTGAGAAAACCAACATGAAAAGCTCACAATCAAACAGAAGGAAATCATCAATGGACCAACATGATCAGGCGCAGACAATAAAAGATACTTTGATACGTCATTGAAAGAGAACAATTTTGGTAACAAGTTGTAAACTCAGCTCAAAAAGAAGAAAAAAAACAGACAGAATGATAGACAGACAAACAGATAGATAGATAGATAGATAGATAGATAGATAGATAGATAGATAGATAGATAGATAGATAGATAGATAGATAGATAGATAGATAGATAGATAGATAGATAGATAGATAGATAGATAGAAGACACAACTGAGTCAAGACAGCCAAGACCGTAGGAATTGAATATATGATCACTGACTCTAGCTGCCTTAGCTCTCAATGTATAAATACTACCTAAATCACATGGGTGAGTTCTATGATAACACACACACACAGACACACACACAAACACAGACACACACACACAGACACACACACACATATTCTTCTTCTTTGATCCTTAGCCGCCGACCGACAAAGCAGTCAGTGGCCATCACGCCTAGTGGCGTCTTGTAGGGCAAAAACAAATTGATTCCACTTTGCTCGGTCGGTGGCCATCCTTCGTACAGTGCCCCAACTCTGGTTCATTCTTTGCATCTCAGCCTCCACAGTCCTCCGCCAGGTTGTTTTTGGTCGGCCTCTCTTTCGTTTTCCTTCAGGGGTCCAAAGCATAGCTGTTCTTGTGATGGCATCGGGGTCTCTTCTGAGTACATGGCCAACCAAGCTCCAGCGTCTGCCAGCTATGATGGTGTGCATGTCCTCTTGCTTGCTCCGAGTAAGCAGATCTTGGTTGGTGATGGTATTCGGCCAAAAGATTCGGTAAATTTTTCTTAGGCATGTTGTGTGAAAAGAGGACAATTTCGACATTTCCTTCTCTGTAACTCTCCAGCATTCTGCAGCATAGAGAAGCACAGAAAGCACACAGCTCTGATATAATCTTAATTTTGTGCTTGTGCTGTATTGAGAGGACTTCCAGATGTTGTTTAGGTTAAAAAAGGCTGTTCTTGCCTTATTTATTCTGATGTTGATGTCTTTGCCTGCCCCGCCTTCTGGTGTTACTATGAATCCTAGGTATGTGAAGGTGTCTGTTTGTACCAGTTGCTGATTCCTTACTGATATGGGCTCAAGGTTGCTCACATTGAGCGTCATGACCTCTGACTTCCTTAAATTAATGTTCAAGCCCACCTGCTGGCCAAAATTATTAAGTCACACACACACACACACACACACACACACACACACACACATACACACACACACACACACACACACACATATATATGGCGACCAGGTGTTCATGGTTCAAACCAGGGCATCGGCGTTTGAAGAAATGTTTACGGCCGGACATTTGACTGAATAACCTGAACGGCTCCAGTGATAAACCCTCTGTGGATGGGAAGGAGCGAAGCTCCTGACCGGGTTGGAAGGAAAGTCCTCAGGTTCCCCAGCCTCGCAATGACATGTCATTGGGTCGAAGGGCTAAAAGCCCAAGTGCCGCTGGTTAAGGAAATATATATATATATATATATATATATATATATATATATATATATATATATATATATATATATATATATATATATTTACGAGTATATGCAAGGTATATATACTTGTATATACTGAAGCACATTAAAAACGCACCACCTGTATAATCCAGGAACTGAGTGTGAAATGTAAATATTAGTGTTTACAAGTTTACATATTTGGAATCTTTATTCATTTTCCTATGAATCCATGCTGGTTATTAATTTGTACATTTGATTGTTATGGAATTCATTGCATTCTGTGCAGGAAAGGGAGAAAACCAAAAATGCAACAAATTAAAAAATTCATTCACACTATCCTCAGTATCTGGTATGTCCACCGTGTGCTTGCAAACAAGCTTGGCAGCGGCTACGCATGTAACGCACAAGTCTCTGAAGGAAATTCCGGGGAATCAAGTCACATTTACGTGTAAGAGCAGCTTCGAGCTTTTGCAGATTAGCTGGAGAACCTTGCTTGTAGACTCTGCGTCCAAGCTCGTCCCACAGATGTTCTATAGAGGATATGTCTGGTGATAGGGCAGGCCAATCAATCGTCACAATGTTCTGCTGCTGTAGATATTGCTGCGTAATTCATGCGGTGTGCGCATGTACTAGCATTGACCGAACAAACGGCACAGAACGTTTACTAGTTAGCTAAGAACAAACATTTTCTAGATGAGAAGACAAGGAAGATGTTCTATATATCCCAAATATAAACACGCCTAGACTATTGCTCCAAAATCTGGGATGGCTGCTCCATGTCCAACACAAAGAGACTCCATTCATTACAAAAACGTGGAGTGCGCCTAGTTTCTGACAAACACCTAACACACTTAGTAGATCTACATATACATCTTAACATATTACCTCTAAGAAAGCGCTTCCTCTTCAACAAAGCCAATTCAAAAAACAAAATCCTATCACAGAAGGCTCCAACGTACCTGTGGATTATTTTCAAATACAACGGAAGACACGGCCAACGCTTAAACATATTACACGTGCCCAAGCCAAGGCTTGACTTATTCAAGAAAAGTTTGGCATTTTCTGCCGCTCATCTGTGGAACAATCTTCCACACGACCTAAAAAGCACGCTTAGTCCATATTCATACAATCGCAGACTTTTCAAATACATCATGAGTGCAGATTATATGCCACTCTAATTTAGTTATGTTCTCAAATCATTTTCTAATGTGATGTGTATTTTTTAAGGATTATTTGCCCTGTTCATTATTGTTTATGAGAAAGTCCTGTAATTGCGTGTAACTGTTACACTTTTACAATGTTGGATTTTTACTTTGTTTTAATGCAGATTTAAAAAAAAATGATATTGCAAATGAATGTGTAGGATAAATGAATCCAGTATGGGAGACGAGAGAAAGGATGGGCAGAATGTTAGACAGGCCTGCGTGCCAAATTCTAAACCATTTGAACATAAAGTTCGTACGTTAGTTCTATCTGATTCTGCTCTTAAGTTAGGGAGAGCAAAGAAAAACACAGAGTTCCCAATCACTCAATTGCAGACTGTTCAAATATTTATGGAGTTCAGATTCTATACTACCTCAATGTGATCATACTCAAATTATTGTCTGATTTACCGTATAGATGTTTTGGATTTGTTTGTTTGGGTTTTTTTTTTCCATTACGTTCTTCTTTGCTTAAACAAATACTTTATTTTGATTATGATTGGGTAATGTCATTGTATGCTGTTATATAACGTTTATAATGTTTTATGCCTTTAATTTAATGCTTAAAGTAACATGTGGGAATGTATGTGGGAAATGTGTACTATGCAAGATAAGTGAGAATGGAAGGGCAGAATGTTAGACGGGCCTGCGCGCCCAATTCTTAACCCTTTGAAAATAAAGTTCGTTCTATCTATCTATCTATCTATCTATCTATCTATCTATCTATCTATCTATCTATCTATCTATCTATCTATCTATCTATCTATCTATCTATCTATCTATCTATCTATCTATCTATCTATCTATCTATCTATCTATCTATCTATCTATCTATCTACCTACCTACCTACCTATCTATCTATCTATCTATCTATCTATCTATCTATCTATCTATCTATCTATCTATCTATCTATCTATCTATCTATCTATCTATCTATCTATCTATATGTCTGTCTGTCTGTCTATCTGTCTGTCTGTCTGTCTGTCTGTCTGTTTATCTATCTATCTATCTATTCTTCTTCTTCTTTTTTCGTCCTTAGCCATCGACCGACCAAGCAGTCTGTGGCCATTACGCCTTGTGGCGTCTTGGGGCAACAAGAAATTATCCATTGTTCCGTTACGCCTAAAGGCGTTTATTGGCACAACAGAATATTAATTGTTGTTTCCGTAATCAATGTGACTAGCAAGCGGATGATCAGTCCGCTGTGATCTATCTATTGTTCAGAGCAAAAAAACAGTAAAGAGATATGGAAGGCAATCAACACTTTAGTGAACAAACGAAATTTTCCAGACCCACATACTCCCAGTACGCCACTTACTTGTACAGACTACAGCAATCATTTTTCAGGCAGACATCAACAATATAAAATCCACCATTCCGCCTCCCCCTTGTGACTTAAGCAAATTATCAACGTTCTGTGAGAACAAATGTACTAACACAATTCCACCCGACATCCCTTTTATAACAGTTAACGAAGTTCATAACTATATTACTGGCCTTAAAGATAATAACTCATCGGGACTTGATGGAATCAGTAATCGAATACTGCGCTTTGCCGCACCAGCCATTAGTGATTCACTGACATACATATATAATCAATGTATCGCAAGGAGTTAATTTCCATCTGCTTTTAAAAGCGCTAAAGTATACCCACTTCTCAAACCAGGTTCATCTGATAGTAGTAAACTTGGTAATCACAGCCCATTTCTCTTATATCTTCGCTGTCCAAACCACTGGAAAAACATCCACAAAACAACATTACAACACCTAGTCAATAATGACCTGCTAATCGGCAGTCAATCGGGTTTTAGACCAAAGCATTCATGCCACACAGCCTTAACAAAGATGATAGACAATTGGCACCTAAACATCAATAACGATAATATATGTGGAGCAATATTTGCAGACTTCAAAGATAGATAGATAGATAGATAGATAGATAGATAGATAGATAGATAGATAGATAGATAGATAGATAGATAGATAGATAGATAGATAGATAGATAGATAGATAGATAGATAGATAGATAGATAGATAGATAGATAGATAGATAGATAGATAGATAGATAGATAGATAGATAGATAGATAGATAGATAGATAGATAGATATTTATTTTCAAAGGGTTAAGAATTGGGCGCGCAGGCCCGTCTAACATTCTGCCCTTCCATTCTCACTTATCTTGCATAGTAAACATGTCCCACATACATTCCCACATGTTACTTTAAGCATTAAATTAAAGGCATAAAACATTATAAACGTTATATAACAGCATACAATGACATTACCCAATCATAATCAAAATAAAGTATTTGTTTAAGCAAACAAGAACGTAATGGAAAAAAAAAACCCCAAACAAACAAATCCAAAACATCTATACGGTAAATCAGACAATAATTTGAGTATGATCACATTGGGGTAGTATAGAATCTGAACTCCATAAATATTTGAACAGTCTGCAATTGAGTGATTGGGAACTCCGTGTTTTTCTTTGCTCTCCCTAACTTAAGAGCAGAATCAGATAGAACGAACGTACGAACTTTATGTTCAAATGGTTTAGAATTTGGCACGCAGGCCTGTCTAACATTCTGCCCATCCTTTCTCTCGTCTCCCATACTGGATTCATTTATCCTACACATTCATTTGCAATATCATTTTTTTTAAATCTGCAATAAAACAAAGTAAAATTCCAACATTGTAAAAGTGTAACAGTTACACGCATTTACAGGACATTCTCATAAACAATAATGAACAGGGCAAATAATCCTTAAAAAATACACATCACGTTAGAAAATGATTTGAGAACATAACTAAATTAGAGTGGCATATAATCTGCACTCATGATGTATTTGAAAAGTCTGCGATTGTATGAATATGGACTAAGCGTGCTTTTTAGGTCGTGTGGAAGATTGTTCCACAGATGAGCTGCAGAAAATGCCAAACTTTTCTTGAATAAGTCAAGCCTTGGCTTGGGCACGTGTAGTATGTTTAAGCGTTGGCCGTGTCTTCCGTTGTATTTGAAAATAATCCACAGGTACGTTGAAGCCTTCTGTGATAGGATTTTGTTTTTTGAATTGGCTTTGTTGAAGAGGACGCGCTTTCTTAGAGGTAATATGTTAAGATGTATATGTAGATCTACTAAGTGTGTTAGGTGTTTGTCAGAAACTAGGCGCACTCCACGTTTTTTTAATGAATGGAGTCTCTTTGTGTTGGACATGGAGCAGCCTACCCAGATTGTGGAACAATAGTCTACGCGTGTTTATATTTGGGATATATAGAACATCTTCCTTGTCTTCTCATCTAGAAAATGTTTGTTCTTAGCTAACTAGTAAACTTTCTGTGCCGTTTGTTCGGTCAGTGCTAGTACATGCGAATTCCAACTTAAATGTTGGTCAACTATGAGTCCTAAATTTTTGTGTTCATTTACATTATCAATTAGTGAGGTGCCAATTTAGAGCTGAAGTGTTGTTTTCCGTCAGTTTTGTAACTTTTGCCTAGTTGATATTATTGTCGTGGAATATTCTAATCCACATATATAAATTATCAAGTAAATATAAAGCCTAATAAATACATATAATAAATAAAGGAAGAAGAATGGTAAAGAACAGTGCTGTCACAATGACAGTACTCGAAATCCCCCTTCTTTTCTACTTCGTCGGCAAATTGTAACGTTTCACGTTGATATTAAAGGCCTTCGGCAACATACACGCGTTTCCCAAACACACAATAAAATGTGCTGCCTTTCTAAGAAAAACCTTGAAATATGCAAGTTGACCTAAATTTTAAATTCCATTCATGTCTTTTTCTACACTATGTTACCAAAAACAAAAGACAGATGGACTAAAGGATAGCGAGAAGGGAGAGGCAGAAAGCCGAACACTAAACACGCGTCGCGCGATACACAAATGCTGCCATCACGCGTGTAAGACTACATGCACTAACTTTTTTTCAGACGGACAGTGATAAATTCACTACCCTTCCCAGAGTTAGGTTTTAAAATCTGAGAAACGCTTATTGGGGAAACCTGACATTCTACTGTTTTATGTCCGAAATCCTGACATTAGTCTGACAGTACAGCAGGACAGGTGGCGGTTCTCACATAAAAAATAAAACAACTACACGACTATCCTAGAAATTGCATATTTTGAACGCAGCCACTTAGCTCTTTTAAATTTGGATATTTGGGTTCCTTAGGGTTTGCTGACAAAGAATATGTACAACGTTATGCAAATAGTCTAGGAATTAACAAGTTATAGCCAAAATAAAATGATAGTGCTGTCAGACAACACCCAAAATCAGAATCGCTCAGTGGTAGATTTTTTTTCTCCACCATTGTACGGGAAATGGGCCACAAGTTACATTTGAACTGATTGGCTGGAATGATATGTAAGGCTAAACACGATTAGTCGGGCTATAAATGCTATCCTGGTTGTTAGGGGAGACGTAGGAAGTTAAAATTTTTTCAAACCCTTGTCGAAACGTGGCTCGATTGGCCAGACTCGCTGATATACTCACTTAGAAGCGTTAGTTCGAGACCACGAGTGCAAATAAGCTTGATAAAGCAACAGTGCGTTGAAGCCAGCTCATATTTTTGCTAAATAAAAGCCTGGAACATAAGCAGATGGGAATTTGTGCCAGTAATTGTGCCAGAATTCATTGCTAATCAACGTATCTGTGTTTGTTTCCATGAATTGTGGGACAGTGGTCTTGATGGTATTGAGCAGCACCTGGTCAGAGCTTTGCTGAATCCAGAGTCGGACAGCATACTCCTTGGTCCATTTAGCTATCAGTGAGGTGTCTCCAGAGCCGAGGGGAGAGTCGAGCAGAGGAGTCTGTTCCTGCCGCCAGATAAGCTGATGTGGCCAGCTGAGCTCAAAATTATGTACCCCCAGCTTAAAATGACCTTGTAAAAATAAAATTAAGAGGGGAATGGTTGCCAGTCCCTTTGCCTCTGAGGCCATTGCAGCTATGAATTTTCATTTAGATCATGAGAAGGACGATAAAGAGCATCCTAAATAGGTGGTTTTTTTTGCTTGATGAAACTATTAGCTACCACGTATGGGTTAGAGAGAGAAAGTGGAGCTTAAAGTTAGGGACTTCGTGGGGCTCAAGCTAAAAGCTGGAAAAAATTTAGGAATGCTAAATACTAACTGTGATTTCTAGAGACATGAAAAACCAAGATATCCAAAAAAAAGGTAACAGTTGGATAACTGAACTTTAATAAATTTGATGCTGATAAAATGGTCTGACATGAAAAGGAATGCAGTTTTATAGGGGGGTGTGAAATTGGACTTGTAAATATCCAAAGGATTTAAGGGGATACAATCTCTTGTAAGTAGAAAGTGGGGATTGAACAATATAATAAGGTCTTAGTTCCCAGATGATAGGAATAAGATGAAAGAAAAATCTTTCAACAAGGAAAAAGCTAAAAACAAACTAGTGAAGTCATGATGGCTAAGGGAGATTTTTACACAAATACTCCTAAAAATATAGGGCAGACTTAATAAGGAGCCTACATGTGAAACCAGATGGGGACCATGAGAGAAAATAGGTACAGATTATTATATTGGCCCAAAAGCAAGATGGGACTTGAGAATTTTGTGAACAAAACAAAACCGAAAAATTGGGACTTAAACAAACTGGAGGAAGAAGATGTAGAGAGGAAATCTCTCATCAAGAATTAGCGGTCGTTTTGTGAATGATAATTCTGGGAGGAAAAATTCCTCATATTACCACACAATTAAAGGTACTACACAACTGACACATTGACAAATTGGATGGCAGGGGTCCACTATATACAGTTTTAGAGCACAACAGATTTATAAGATAGATAAGAAGGGGAAAGAAAAAATCTATCATGTGAATCTCCTGAAGAAATATTTGGAAAGAGAACATCAGGAAGAGACACACTTGTTGACCTTGTCCATCGCCATGGAGATGAAAAAGGAACACCTTTCATCATTTGAATATCCATTACACCCCTGTGAGACAGCAGCACAGGTATTCCGTTTGCTATGGAAGAGAATAGACTATCTATTGAAGGAGGGAATTATTTTCACACAGTACTCATATATTCATTTTGATACAAATCAGCTAAATTCTTTCTCAAAAGTACATATCAGATAACTTGTAAGTAAAATTGATTGTGATTCCTGGTTCCCTTTGTTTTTGAATCAGGACACATATTCATTCATAACAGCAATGAATACATATTGTTATTTGAAAAGTTATCAGTGACTCCTTTAAGTTATCCTTTAGAGTGTTATATGTATGTGAGTGTCACAGTGTTGTCAAGTGTGGTGGAATAAATTAAATTGTTTATCTGTCTGTTGTTGTTATGACTTACACTTCATCATACACATACCCTAGACATACAACGTAGTCATCACACTATTCCAGAATAATTCTGACTGAGATATATATATATATGTGGCAGCAAGTAAGGTTATCTATAATACACTACTCTTATTAGATATAGATACCTTCACAGCTGATCTCAGTCAGTACACTAAGTCCCCTATAAATATTTATAACATCCCACTTCACCACAATTATCATACGTTTTGTTTTAATGATATTTATTTGCATACGATTTTTGTTGCTCCATTTGATAAGATTGTCTACATCAGTTTGTAATAATACTTCTAGTGTGTTGCAACTTTTATCACTTGTGTAAATGGTACAGTCATCGGCAAATAGGTCGCGAGATGAGTGCTTGATGTGTAGTGGCAGGTCATTTATGTGTACGGCAAAAAGTAAGAGGCCTAGAATTGAACCCTGAGGAACTCCAGTATTGATCATGTTTGGGCTTGACAATGAATTATTGTAACACACTACTTGTTGTCTGTCGGAGATGAATGATTTAAATAATGACACTAGTTTAAAGTTAACTTTCATTGTTTCTAATTTTCATATTAAAATAACGTGGTCTATCAAATCGAATGCTTTTCTAAAGTCTACATAGATTGCTCCACATATGTTATCGTTATTGATGTTGAGGTGCCAATTGTCTATCATCTTTGTTAAGGCTGTGTGGCATGAATGATGTTGTCTTAATCCTGACTGACTGTCAATTAGCAAGTTATTGCTAGCTAGGTACTGTGGTGTTGTTTTATGTATGTGTTTTTCTAGTGGTTTAGATAGCGATGATGAAAGAGAAATTGATCTATAGTTGCCGAGATTACTATTATCTGATGAACCAGGTTTGAAAAGGGGATATACTTTGGCGATTTTTAAGGCCGAAGGAAAATAACTCTTAGCGATACATTGATATATATATATATATATATATATATATATATATATATATATATATATATATATATATATATATATATATATATATATATATATATATATATATATATATATATATATATGTGTGGGTGTGTGTGTGTGTGTGTGATTCACTAAAAGCTGGTGCAGCATAACGCAGTATTCGATGGCTAAGTCCATCAAGCCCTAATGAGCTATTATCTTTAAGGCTAAAAAGATAATTATACACTTCATTAACTGTCATCAAGAGAATGTCGGGTGGAACTGGGTTTGCACATTTTTTCTCATAGAATGCTGAATGTTTGTCTAAGTCACTAGAGGAAGGTGGTATTGTGGATTTCAGACTATCTATTTCTGCCTGAAAGTGATTTCTGAAGTCTGTGCAAGTAAATGAAGTGTTGGGAGTTAATGAGTCTGATGCATTACGTTTTTCTGCTAAAATGTTGATTGCCTTCCATATCTCCTTACAATTTGATTTGTTCTCAACCAGATTTCTAAAGTGATTTTTCTTTTCTTTGCGAATTAAATATTGTACCTTGTTCCTTAGTACCCTATATGTGCTGAGGTCCTTATTTGTGTGCGCTTGATCTCTCTGCCTCATAGTTTCCAGCACTTCTTGCGTGACCCACGGAGAATTTATTTATCGTTTGACGCGACTTTCCTTAGCTGGTACGTGCTTGTCAAACACACTATAAAAAATCTCCGTCCAGTATGCAATAGCGTCGTCCGGATCAGGAAGTTGATAAACACTGAGAGAGGGGCAGTTAGCAAGTGGTTTGAAAAATAATTCCCTATTGAAATTTTTGAAACTTCTAAATGTAATGCTTATATGTTTATTTTTGAGAATTTTATATTTATTCTTTGACCATGTGCAGCATAATGGATAGTGGTCACTCATTGCAATAGTAGGGACACAACATTCTATGATGTTTTCTGGGCAAGTTACGTAGATGTGGTCGATTAGTGTTGATGATGCTTGTGTTACTCTGGATGTTAACTATTTGTTTTAAGTTGTACGATAATATTATATTTTTCCATGTTAGATTTGAATTGTGTATATCGAAATTAAAATCACCAAGAAGAATAACCTCCTTGATGGTGGCAAATATACTGTCCATCATGATGGGGAAATCTTCGTACCAGATAGGTTCTGCACTGGGATTTCGATAAATATACCCAACTAGAAGTGGTCCCTGGTTTGGTAGCTTTATTTCCAACCATACGCACTCTATCTCTGCTGTCTCTAAATCGTTTCTGCGGCGAAAGTTAAGGGAATTGGAAATATAAACTGCTATACCTGTCTCTAGTTTTTGGTTTGAGTCTCGCCGAATAGTTTTAAAACCATTTAATGCAATGTAATCGACTGTTATTTTGTCATTAAGACGACTTTCTGAAAGTCCAAAAACATGAAAATTCTTATTTAGAATGTATGTAAGTTCGGGTAGATTACTTAGAAGATGGTAGATATTCAGATGGCCAAGTCGAAGACCATCCTTATGAAGCCACTATACATTATTATCAGCCATTATTGTAATAAAAAAAAAATAAAAAACAAGTTAAAAAGTGCAGTTACAAACAAAAAATAATC
Source organism: Oreohelix idahoensis (assembly GCA_024509875.1). Taxonomy (NCBI): domain Eukaryota; kingdom Metazoa; phylum Mollusca; class Gastropoda; order Stylommatophora; family Oreohelicidae; genus Oreohelix; species Oreohelix idahoensis. Next base: position 98,393 of record JAMPIV010006968.1, on the reverse strand, counting down.
GCAAAGAATTTAAACTAATTGTACTTCCATAAGGAAGTCGAATTTAAGGGGGAAAAATGCAGGAAATACAATATTTAAATAAATAAAAAATTGATTCAACTAAAACTAATACAATTTAAACTCAGTGAATTGTCTGCAGTATATAAAATTGTCACAAAACAATCAGGCATTCAACTTACCAAACCATTACTGCTCAACAAAACAAACTGAGGTTATACGTGAAATGTAAAAGAGAATTGTGAGCGTAGGAATGAGAGGAATAAGCACAGAGATAATAATAAGAAGAAAACAATAGTATAATCATCATCATTTCAACCCGTAACCCGTCATAGGTCGTAGGGGTGCCATGGTGGAAGCATCAACAGACAGGGTCATCCACTGCTCTCTATCCTCAGCAATGCGTACAAGTGTGGAAAAACCGTGTACTGCCCATTCTTTGATGTCATCAGCCCAGGATTTTCTTTGCCTTCTGTGGCGAGAGGTATTATTTGGCTCTTGGATCAGTATAGTACTGACAATTACAGAAATAGAATTTCTGCAGAAAATGGTGAAGTCCCAGTGTCTGAGAGGACTACTGGTATCACAAATTAGTTACGGCTGTGAATGATCTGATCTCGAAACAATAGTATAGAGGAGACCGACATAAAGCGCCACCTCTGCTGTGTAACTAATTGTGATATTAAACAAAGCAAGGAAACAGATTTTTACTTAACAATGATAAAATTGACAAGTCGTTCAAAATACAATTTCCTTATATTTTATTTAGTATATATATATATACACTATCTACTCTTGTGCTGAAAGGTGAATGTTGCAAAAAAATGGAATGAAATGAATTGGTAAGTTTACATATGATTTACAAATATTTATATTTATAAATATTACAACACGTTTTCCAATTATAGGAACAAAAATTATATCAGCTGTGCTGTTAATTAAGGATATAACGTTTATCAGCTATGCTGTTATTTACGTATAATTTATCCACTATGATCTTATTATTGTCTCTTGCTACGCTAATTCACGTTTTCTTCATTGACAGTTCTATGCTCACAATGCCGACAGAAATGGTACTAATGTGTACTCATCTCTCTTAAGTCTGTTCTTCTTTGTTTGGTTCACACCACCGGCAGAGTATCGTTCCTTTAGCCCACCCAAGACTGAGGGGGACCAAAGATGTAGAGTCTGGTCAACCTCTATGCTCCTGCGGAGTTCCAGGCAGCGGGATTGACTCGAACATACGACCTCAGGTTTTTAGGACACAATTAAACCCTCCTAAGATTTTAAACTGGCCAGGTTTTGACGCGACTTAGTGAAGTAGGTTGCAGGTCGATGCCCTCAGGTAAGTTACCATAAATCAAGGTGACAGCTTCTCCCTCTTCAGTCTGTATCTCTGGCGTCAAGTTCGGGGTTGCGTGGTTAGCATAAAATCCGCCCGATTATATAGTCAAGTAACTACTTGAGGAAAGCTTTCGGTTGGTTCCTGGCGGAGCAAGTTGATTGGTTTCCTCCGGTTTTGTACCTGGTCTCATACAGCCTAATTTTATTCAGTTTTCATCGGCCATCTTGCGTGAACAAGATGGCCGTTAATTTATTCTGTCTCAGAGACTGGTGAACGTTGATCGTTGATTGGTTGAAGCAAATCTGTATCTCGACATAGTGATTAACAAAGTAGTGGGTTACACTTCGTTTCACGACATAGCCCCCTCCTTTCCTAGCTGTGACTTGTCATAGCTGACGTGTAAACCCCTGCTGTGGTTAATCCTTTTGCGTCTGTCCTTCCAGAGTACTAGGGTGTCGACTTAAAAAATCAGCTCCTACATTGTCTCTTCCCGTAATGTAATTCACGGTAAAGGAATAAGGCGCAAGAAGCAGACTCCAACTTAACAATCTCGAATTTAGTTTTTTAGATGCAGCCAAGAATGTTAAAGGTTGATGATCGCTTTGGACAATGAAGTGTGTCCCATACAGATAAGGTGAAAATTTGTTGATGGACCAAATTAGAGCTAAACATTCCTTCTCTATGGTCGAGTAGTTCAACTCAGCTGCATTCAGCTTCCTACTGGCGTAGGCGACTGGTAAAAGTTTCTCCGGCTGGGCTTTTGATTTCTGCAAGAGAGTTGCACCAATACCTATACTGCTAGCGTCCGTTCTTAATACAAATTCCTGTGTGATATCGGGTAGTGTAAGGATGGGTTTGCTGGTGAGTTTTGCTTTTAGCTCTGTGTAAGCTTTTTCACAATCAGCATTCCATTGGATTTTGTCAGGCTGTCCTTTCTTCGTTAAGTTAGTTAATGGTGCACACAGAGAGTTAAAAATGGGGTATGTACTTCTGATAGAACCCACATAAAGACACGAATGATCTCACATCTTTCTTCGTTTGAGGTCTGGGTGCCTTCTTTAGCTTCTCTATATTCTTTGGGTCAGGAGACATATGACCTGTAGAAATAGTGTGACCTAAGAATTCCAACTCCTTACAACCGATATAGCACTTGGTTGGACGTGCAGTCAATCCAGTTTCTCTCAGTCTGTCAAACAACATGGAGAGCGCTACTATATGCTCTTCAAATGTGTTTGTAGCAACAAGAATGTCATCCATAAAGTTAGTGATATGGGGATTTTGTAGAGGTTCCAATAATTTCCTCATCATTCTTGAAAAGATACTTGGAGCATTTTTCAGCCCAAAGGGTAGTACATTAAACTCGTAGTGTCCGTCTGATGTACTGAATGCCAGCATTTTCCTAACTTCTGGTTTCACTGGTATTTGGTAGTATCCCTTGCTTAGATCTACCTTCGATAAATACCTAGCCTTACTCAGTGTAGAGAACAGCTGGTTGGTGTCAGGTAATGGGTCCACCTGAGATTCTGTGATCGCATTAAGCTTCCGGTAGTCAATACATAACCTGTGTTCACCACTCGGTTTTCTCAATAGCACCACACTTGAGCTATAGGGAGAGTCTGACTTCGAGATAATTTTCTCCTTCAACAGATAATCAACTTCCTCCCTTAGTGCTTGGGCTTTCGCATAGGGTATAGGGTATGTTTCTCATGCATACTGGGGTAGGGTCGGTAACCTTCATGTCGTACTCTAACAGATTCGTCCGACCTGGCTTATCTGTGAGCACATCAGCATGGGTTTCCAACACTTTCTGAACCCTCTTCTTCTGCTCTGGAGTTAAATGTTCACTAATATTTACTTGAACATAATCCTCTGTAGTTGTGAGTGGATACTCCATAGAGTGAAGTGGTTCACCGTGCATTTCTGTTGCAATGGCTAGGGTCATAATATGTGCAACTTCTGATGATTCCTTGTCATAGTATTTTTTAAGAAGATTGACATGATATACCTTCTCCTTTCCTTTCTTGTCAATCTTATAATTGGTCCTGGAAAGTTTCTCCAGTATGACATAGGGTCCCTGCCATCCAATCTGCAATTTATTATTGCTGCTTGGCAACAGTAATAACACCTTTTCACCCACCTCCAGTTCCCTATCCTTTGCTTTTTTGTTGTAGTACGCAGCATGCTTCCTCCTGGCCTGTCTTAAGTTATCATTGGCCAGTTTCCAACCTGCTTTCAATCGAGATGTCAACTCGTTGACGTACTGGTATGCGGAAGTCACTGTTTCCTCTGCCTTTTCATCAGTCCATGTCCGCAGCAATGCTTCCAGTGGACCTTTTATTGGTCTTCCAAACAACAATGTAGCTGGAGCCAATCCAGTTGAGTTGTGGGGTACTTCCCTATATGCAAATAGTGCAGCGGGTAAGTATGTATCCCAAGTATCAGGTTTTTCACTCGCCAGCTTTCTAAGGATTGAAATTAGCGTACCATTGAACCGCTCTACTTGACCGTTCCCTTGGGCATGGTAGGGACTACAATGATAGTGCCTGGCTTGAAATATCCTGAATACTTCTTGTGTTAGCTTTCCCTTAAACTGAGACCCATTGTCAGTCAATATCTGATGCGGGAAACCTAATCGGGTAAATATTGTCAACAGGGCCTCTGCCACGTGCTTTGAATCTATAGCTGACATGGCCACTGCTTCTCCCCACATAGAGCAAGTATCAACCAAGGTTAAGATGTAAGCATTTCTCTTCTTGGTCCTAGTGAGGGGTCCAACAATATCTACTGCAACACGTTCAAAAGGGGTTCCCATAATAGGCATTTCTCCCAGTGTTGCTGGTGCAGTCCTATGCTTAGGAGCTACTCTTTGGCATTCTGGACAAGATCTTACATATCTTTTTATGTCCTCTGTAATTCCTGGCCAGAAGTAGTGACAGGCTATCCTTTGTCCAGTGGCCCCTATTCCCATATGTCCACTGAAGGGTATAGCATGTCCTAGCGTCATAACCTTCTCCCTGTAAGATTTTGGCACTACAAGCTGTCCATGCCCTTTAGGTCCTGTTCCAGCTTTTCTGTATAGTAGGCCATTCTTCATATACAAGTCTCCTTTCTCTGGAGGGTTATGGGCTTTAGGCAATTTGCCAAAACAAGGCTTCAATGTGCTGTCTGCTGCTTGAGCCTTTTTCATCTCTTCTGGATGAGTATTGATAGGATTCTCCTCCATTTTCCTGGAGCTTTCCCTGGTCTGGACTGTTGCCATAACTACAGGTTTTATAGGTTCTCCAAGGAAAACATACCTACACCCCAAAATCAAAGGGTAAATAGGGTCGTCCATCACTGCTGCTTTGATTTCTCCTTCCACATAGCGAGAACTTATGTTGATTCGAGCTATGGGTAGTGTCATGGTTCTTGCTCCCTTGATCGGTCCTCTGATTTCCACTGTTTCTGTGGTTATCTGGTCAGGACTCACTAAAGAAGAGCACACAACTGAATCAAAGTCCAATCCTGTGTCATATAAACACAGTACTTGAGTGCCATTCACGGTCACTTCCTCACAGACAGGGGGATGATGGAAGTCTTTCTGACTTACTGCCATTTCCTTCCTTCCCTGATTCCCTGTTGTAAGACATGCAGCATGATGAGGAGGATTCTTCCTTCTGCAGTCCGCAGTATTGTGGTTACTCATTAGACAAGTTTTACACCACTTTCCTTCCTTCCGGTAAGGTGTCTTATCCGATCTTAGAGGGTTTTTGTCCTTTTGGTCAAATCTTTGTTTGTTCCTTGTGGCATGGTCCTTTTGTTCATATTTGGTATAGTTTTGTGATGATTTGAAGTTTTCACCCTGCTTCTTCTTATTTCCTAATAATTCTGCCTGAGCTGCTTGATATCTCTCAGCAACAGTTACAATATCTCCCAATCTCTCTGCTCCTTGTTCCATGATAAACTTCCTCATTTCTTGAGGCATGGACTCTTTCACTTGCTCCATCATTATCATTTCTTTCAGGTCCTGACACTTTCCTAAACTACACCATTTTTCCAAATAGGTTTCCAATCTAGCAGAGAACTGGTGATAGTTTTCTCCTGGAAGAAGTTTAGCTGTTCGGAATTTCTTTCTATATGATTCTGAGTTCTTTTCATATCTCACAAGCAGTGCCTGTTTCAGGATTTCATAATCTTCCTGGTCATCTCTTGAGAGCTTCAAATATACATCGTAGGCAACACCTCTCAATCCCTGAGATAGTTTAAGACTCCACTTTTCTTTCACTAAGCCATAGGTAGTGGCAAGTCTTTCGTATCTATCCAGGTACGACTCAATGGCGTCTTCTTTCTCAACAAATGGGTCCAGATGAAAATTCATGGCCCCACTTGAGGTGCTCTGGCTGGAGCTACTCTCAGAGTGAGGTGAGCTCCCACCATTATTGCCAGTATTTGCCTGAATTTCAAGCTCTTTTAATCTCAACTGATGGTCTCTCTCTGCTTGTAATTTCCTTTCCTCAGCTTCAATTTTCTTTGCCTCATTTTCAGCCTCCCATTTCTTGGCTTCCATTTCTAATCTTTTGTCTTCTCTCTCAGCTTCTGCTTGCAACCGCCTTTCCTCAGCCTCAAATTTCTTTGCTTCTCTATCAGCCTCTAATTTCCTTGCTTCAGTCTCTAATTGCAACTTTCTTTCTTCCCTATCCATGTGTTTGTCCACTTCTGTTGTGACATACTGAGTAAGAGCATCACCTGTCATATTTAATTCCTTACCCATCTGCATGACCGCAGTCCTGAACTTCACTAGATCAGCCATGGCGTTACTTAGAGAGGGTATGTAAATTTACTATAACCAAATTATTGTAATTAAAATTAATTACTTTAAATGAACAAAAAATTTCCGTGCAACTTTGTGAGCATCAACTATTTACTGAGTACTAAATGGTACTCCTCCTAAGAAAATATTGTTTTAAAAATCCTAAAATAGAAATTTTTTTTCAAAAAATAAAAATTTATTTTCTTATGTTACCTATGGGTGGCACTAGATAGAGTGTAGATAGATGAATAGACTAAGTATGGCTCAAGATATACAGAAATATCCCAGGAACGAGCCCCCAGTGTGGCGAGAGGTTTTATTTGGCTCTTGGATCAGTATAGTACTGACAATTACAGAAATAGAATTTCTGCAGAAAATGGTGAAGTCCCAGTGTCTGAGAGGACTACTGGTATCACAAATTAGTTACGGCTGTGAATGATCTGATCTCGAAACAATAGTATAGAGGAGACCGACATAAAGCGCCACCTCTGCTGTGTAACTAATTGTGATATTAAACAAAGCAAGGAAACAGATTTTTACTTAACAATGATAAAATTGACAAGTCGTTCAAAATACAATTTCCTTATATTTTATTTAGTATATATACACTATTTACTCTTGTGCTGAAAGGTGAATGTTGCAAAAAAATGGAATGAAATGAATTGGTAAGTTTACATATGATTTACAAATATTTATATTTATAAATATTACAACACGTTTTCCAATTATAGGAACAAAAATTATATCAGCTGTGCGGTTAATTAAGGATATAACGTTTATCAGCTATGCTGTTATTTACGTATAATTTATCCACTATGATCTTATTATTGTCTCTTGCTACGCTAATTCACGTTTTCTTCATTGACAGTTCTATGCTCACAATGCCGACAGAAATGGTACTAATGTGTACTCATCTCTCTTAAGTCTGTTCTTCTTTGTTTGGTTCACACCACCGGCAGAGTATCGTTCCTTTAGCCCACCCAAGACTGAGGGGGACCAAAGATGTAGAGTCTGGTCAACCTCTATGCTCCTGCGGAGTTCCAGGCAGCGGGATTGACTCGAACATACGACCTCAGGTTTTTAGGACACAATTAAACCCTCCTAAGATTTTAAACTGGCCAGGTTTTGACGCGACTTAGTGAAGTAGGTTGCAGGTCGATGCCCTCAGGTAAGTTACCATAAATCAAGGTGACAGCTTCTCCCTCTTCAGTCTGTATCTCTGGCGTCAAGTTCGGGGTTGCGTGGTTAGCATAAAATCCGCCCGATTATATAGTCAAGTAACTACTTGAGGAAAGCTTTCGGTTGGTTCCTGGCGGAGCAAGTTGGTTGGTTTCCTCCGGTTTTGTACCTGGTCTCATACAGCCTAATTTTATTCAGTTTTCATCGGCCATCTTGCGTGAACAAGATGGTCGTTAATTTATTCTGTCTCAGAGACTGGTGAACGTTGATCGTTGATTGGTTGAAGCAAATCTGTATCTTGACATAGTGATTAACAAAGTAGTGGGTTACACTTCGTTTCACGACACCTTCCTCTTCTCCGTTTACCTTCGACTGTTCCCTGGATAATCGTTTTTGAAAGGGAGTCATGACGAGTTACATGCCCAAACCAGGCAAGCTTTCGACGTTTCACTACTGACAAAGTGGTTCTTGGTGGCCTGCATAGGTGTTTATCTTCTCTCTAACATTTGTTTTGTGTTCTTTATAGCAAATGCGCAAAATTCTTCTATAACATTTATGCTCGAAAGCCTGAAACCTTCGCTCCGTATCTGCAGTGAGTGTCCAGCCCTCACACCCATTCAAGAGAATAGATAATACAAGTGATTTGTATAATTTGATCTTAACAGGAAAACTGATGTTACTTTTCCAGATCACATTCAGCCTTGTCATGGCAGCTGAGGCCATTTCAAGTCTTGTCTTGATTTCTTTACTTGATCTTCCATCACTACATATAGTGGACCCGAGATATTTAAAGGTGTTAACTTCTTCTAACGTTTGCCCATTTAACGTAATGTTGGTCGGGACATGTTTCTTATGGCTATTCACAAATATCTTGCTTTTTTCTATATTAATTTCCATCCCATACGTTCTTGTTACTTTCTCCAGTACAGAGGTAAGGTCTTTAAGTTCTGATTCTGTTCCAGCTATCAGATCGATATCATCAGCAAAACGTAGATTGCAAAGAGGCCTCCAATCGATATGGTTGTTTTATAATCGTAGAGAGCCTATAGTATAATAGTTTAATACGATAGAGTTATTACAAAATTGGAAACAAATTTAGATACACACTACTCTAAAGGGAGCAGTTTACTCTAACTTGATTCTTGCACACACATAAAAATCAGTTTACTTGCTATAAGCACAATCTGTTTCCAACAGAAGGAAATGTTTGTATTTTAAAAACAGACAATGTAAGGAAAATAAAATTAACATCTAAACGTAACAGTTAAAGTTCCACGCTGATACTCAGCTATGTGAAATTGTCTTTTACCTCAGGACAAAAAACACTAACGTGCTCGCGAAGAGAACGCGTCAGGTCGAGTATTAAACTGCAAACTTGTTTTAAAAACAGTTTTAAGTTAGTAGATTAGGCATTAATAATAATAATAATAAATTCTTTAAGCACCAAACACGGCGCATAAGGCAGAAATCAGTGCTCTCCAGATTGTTCGTTGTGACGCCACTCCTCTTAGCTCTTGCACATTATTTAATCCCAACGTTCTTCTTTCTCTTATTATTGTTCTTCTAATGGTTTCTTTTGGTCTTCCTTTTTTCTTCTTACCCTCAGGAACCCAAGTGAGCGCCTGCTGTGGTATTCTGTTGTTTTGCATTCGTAGGACATGACCGATATATGATCATCGTCTTTTCCTTATATAGTCGGAGACATATTTCTGCCTAGTCTTCTCTTATTTGTCGATTAGTCTTGAATTCTTTATAACTGATGTTCATGAGTTTTCTAAGACATTTGTTCTCGAATGTATTCAGCTTGTTCTCCAATGATTTTGTTATTTTCCAACTTTCACAACCGTTTGTTAACTCTGAGATAACATTTGAATTAAACAGACGAAGCTTGGTATGTATATTCTTCTTCTTCTTCTTCTTCGTTCACCCTGAAAAGGACGGTGGTTGCGTCGTGTCTGTTTACAACGTAGCTGTGATATCTGCACCTTTCGGTCGACACATCCGACTTCTGCACGGCATTTTTTAGGACCGGGTTTGCCTTCCCATTGCGATCCGTGCTCACTCAGCCAGCCTGCACTGCTGCAGACTGTTTCCAGGACCACCACGTGGAGGTGGAGCACGGTCTTGACCAGCTCTGGTTCGCTGGTCCTGACGCAGGCAGTCAAGCTATGAGTCGTTGACTGCGGTCTCTATTGCTGCGTCTTGAGGTCCCTAATGTATATTCAGTGATCGTAATTTCCAAATGTTAGATAACACTGGTCAACAAATTTTCAAAAGTTATTTGTACCAGAAATTAAATATACCATTTCTTATTGATTTTGACATGCTGATTTCAAATATCATAATGAAATTCACCAACTGGCTCTGGGTTTTTTTTTTAATGATGAATTTACATTACAGTAATACAAATAATGTATGCTTGTTTAATTCTCTGGTGTGAACAGCTAGTCTTTCTACTTTAGCATTATAAAAATTGTGGTTACATACTCAATTAATTGATATTTCAACATAAAATGATAGAAAAAATAAAAACATTATTTAAAGTTCACATATCATGTTTTAAAAAGGCACATTTGTACCCATTCCTTCATTATTCAGTCGCTGTTTGAGCTTTTTTTTTTTTGCTTGCTTCTTGTAGTCAATCGATGAGGTGTCTCTTGTCACAGTCCAACAGTAATCAGCAAGCATTGAAGGGCTCCAATTGCCTTGATACCTTGTCTCCATAGCAGCAATGTCCTGGTGAAATCGTTCACCATGCTCATCACTGACCGCTCCACAGTTTGACGTAAAGAAATCCAGATAAGAATCCAGAAAATGAATTTTCAAAGACATGTTGCAGCCAAGACTCTTATACTTCAGAAGGAGATTTTCTACAATTTCATTGTAATTATCAGACCTGTTGTTTCCAAGAAAATTGTCCGCCACTGACTTAAATGCTAGCCATGCTGCTTTTTCCTTGCCATGCAACACGCAAAGAAACTCGTCATCATGAAGAAGTTTTCGAATTTGCGGACCAACAAATACTCCCTTTCTTATTTTAGCTTCACTCAGTCTTGGAAATTTTCTGATGAGGTATTTGAAAGCCTCATCTGTTTTCTGCATTGCCTTGACAAAGTTTTTCATGAGACCCAGCTTAATGTGCAAGGGTGGCAACAAAATCTTGCTGGTGTCGACAAGTGCTGGGTTCTCAACGTTCTTACTGCCAGGCTGCAATGACTGCCTGATTGGCCAATGTCTTCTGATGTAATGGTCACTTCGTGCACGGCTATCCCACTCACAGAGAAAGCAACAGTACTTGGTGTATCCACCCTGTAGTCCAAGCAAAAGAGCGACCACTTTTAAGTCACCGCAAAGTGACCAACAATGATGATCGTAGTTTATACACTTCAAAAGCTGCTTAATGTTTTCATAAGTTTCTTTCATATGAACTGCGTGACCAACTAAAATTGACGGTAACACATTACCATTATTCAACAAAACAGCTTTAAGACTCGTCTTGGATGAATTAATGAAAAGCCTCCAATCTTCCGGTATGTAATTGATTTTGAGAGCTGCCATTAAACCAGAAATGTTGTGGCACGCAGAAAGGTCACCCTCTTTGAAAAAGAATGTAAATAGCGGCTTCTGGCGCTTCCTATACACAGAAATTGTAACATCTTCTGCCAGGAGATTCCACTGTTGCAATCTGGAACCCAAAAGCTCCGCCTTGTTCTTCGGTAAATTCAGATCTCTTATAAGATCATTCAGTTCCCCTTGGGTTATTAAGTGTGGTTTAGTGGATGTAGTTTTCTCAAAATCTGGGTCGCTTGAGGTTGATGGTTCAGGACCACCAATGTCCTCTTCTTCATCAGTGGAAGCAGCTGAAAATGATTCTGGCACTTTGGGAACTGGTAAGTCATCGCCATGTGGTACCGGACGTATTGCAGGGGGGATGTTTGGATATTCCAGAGTCCATTTTTTCTTCTTTGATATGCCTTTCCCAATTGGATGGACCATGCAAAAGTAACAGTTGTTGAGATGATCAGTGGGCTCTCTCCAAATCATTGGGACTGCAAAAGGCATAGCTTGCCTTTTGCCAGTTAACCACAGTTTAAGATGGGCTGCACATGTATTGCAGCATATGTGTGGCGCCCAGCTCTTATCTTGATCTCCTATTCTGCAGCCAAAATACAAACTGTACGCCTTCTTAATCACTTTAGTTATATTTCGTTTTTGTGATACAAATGTCACCTCACCACATATATAACAGAAATTATTAGCACTGTTCACACATGTCCTAGGCATTTCTAACTACGATACTTTTGATAAGGGCAAATGCACTAACTAATGGCAAAATTTTATCAGAGATAAGATATTTATACACAAAGGTGATGTAATCAAGGTAGGATTGCATCATCAACTTCTAGTTACATTTTTATTGGTCATTAGAAAAAATTATGCAATCGCCCACAACAGTTGCGTCATATATATAAATTGACCATAATTAAATAAACTAGTAGCATATATCTTGAAAACTAGAGCCAATCAACATTTTTTAATGTCATTTTCGTTTTCAGCACACCAAAATTAGTTACATTTTGGTTGTTGACTAGTGTAATCTATTGAAGGCACTGGCTGCTAAAGCAATTCTAGTATGAATTTCTCTTGTTGTGTCACCATCCTGAGTCATTTTACTGCCTAAATAATTGAAGCTTTCAACTTTCTGTAATTTTTCCCCGTTCAGGATGATATTAAAGGTCTCGTTGGAAAAGTTCATAACTTTAGTTTTAGAGGAATTTATTTGGAGACCTATTTTAACCGAGAGATGACACAGATTATTTACTGCTTCTTGGGATTGTCTGGGTTTTTAACTTAAGAATGCTAAATCATCTGCAAAATCCAGGTCCCCCAGGAATTTTCCATTTGTCCATTTTATACCTAATTGTTCATTGTGGGTATAGTTTCTCATAACCCAATCAATAGCTATTCCAAAAAGTAGTGGTGACATAATACAGCCTTGTTTCACCCCTGTTTCTACTGTAAACCATTCTGTATTCCCTTTATTTGTTCTAACACAACATCTTGCATTGTCATATAGCGCTTTGATTATATTCACATATTTTGTTGGAAAACCATAGATTGCAAGAATCTTCCACAGTGATGTGCGGTGTAGACTATCAAAGGCTTTTTGAAAATCAACGAAGGTGATAATAAGTGGTGATTGCATTTCCACTGATTCTTCTATAATTGTTCTTAGTGTGAATATTTGATCAATACATGATCGTTTCGGCCTGAAACCCGCTTGTTCTTCTCTGATCTTTTCGTCAGCATGCAATTTAAGTCTTTCTAACATCATACAACACAATAATTTTCTAGGTACTGATAATAGAGATATACCACGGCAATTATTACAGTCTGATAGATCACCTTCTTCGGCAACTTTACAATAATACTGTCTTTCCATTGCTGTGGTGGTTGTTCTTCTCTCCAAACTTCATTTATAATATCTAAAATTCTCAAGAGGTTATTATCATTAACTGCTTTAATCATTTCGCCTGCAATTTCGTCAACTCCAGCAGCCTTAAAATTTTTTAATCTTTTAACGGCTTGTTTGATCTCGTCCAGCGTGAATTCATCGCAAGTTATTGGCAAGGTAGTTGTAGGTGTTTCATTATTAAAATCAGGTGTTACCATTGGTGGTGGTCTGTTTAGCACCTCCATGAAGTGCTCAGCCCATCTCTTCATTTGTTCTTTTTCTGTTGGTATTAAATTCCCTAATTTGTCTTTAACAGGTGTTTCCATATCAGTAGGCTGGTGACATAGTTGTTTTGTAATTTGATAAAGGCACCTACTATTACCAGTTCTTGCAGCATTTTCAGCTTCTATGGCCAGTTCATTGATGAAATGTCTTTTATCTCTTCGAGTTTTTGTCTTCACTTCTTTATTTAACAAGTTATACGTTAGTTTGCAAGATTCAACTGTGCTTTGAGTACTTGCCGCTAGTAGTTTAAGTTTTGCTGTTTTTCTTTCTTGTATTTTATCCCAAGTATCTTCTTTCATCCATTTTTTCTTTTTATGTACTAGGTATCCGGTGGTCGCTACAGCTGCTTCTGTCATTGCTGTTCTCAGTTGTTCCCACTTAGTATCGATTGTCTTGGTGGTGATATCGTTGTCAATTTTGACTAAAGCATCGAAATAGTTGTTCATTTTGACATTATATTCCTCTTTTATATCATTTGATTGCAGTCTGTGTACATCTATTCTTCTTTTTTTATTCGGTTGGTATAACTTCTTCAGTTTAATTCTCAGTTTAGCTATGCAGAGGTTATGATCGCTTCCGATCTCTGCACCTCTGTATGCTCTGACGTCTTGAACTGATGAGCGAAATTTTGTGCTTATGCAGAAGTGATCTATTTGGTTCTTAGTTCTGCCATCATCAGGTGAATTCCATGTTATTTTGTGGATATTCTTATGTGGAAAGATGGTGTCTGCTACAACAAGGTTTGATATTTCACAAAGTTCTAGAAGTCTTTCACCATTTTGATTTATACAGCCTATGCCATGAGTACCGATATATCTTTGTACTCCATCGTTGTTGTCACCAACTTTGGCGTTAAAATCGCCCATGACTACTATTATGTCATGCTTGGGTATTGTGTTGATGGTACTTAGAAGTGCTTCATATAAGTCATCTTTTGTGGTATCAAGCGCGTCGTTAGTTGGTGCATAACATTGTACAGTTGAGAGCTTGAAAAATCTTGTTTGAAATCTAGCTAATATTAGCCTCTCATTAATGGGTACCCAGCTGATGAGCGATGCTGCTGCTTTCTGTGTCATTAAGATGGCTACTCTCTCTGTGTGACGATTATCATTACTACCAGAGTATATAATTTGCTTTTTTCCTTCTGAAATATATTTTATGCCCTTCCCCGTCCATCTACACTCGCTGACACCCAATATGTCCAACTTATAATTGTCCATTTCTTTAATTATTTCTTCCATTTTTCCGTCTTGATACATAGTTCTTACATTCCAGTATCCAATTTTAAAAATCTCCTTAGCCCCTAAGATATTAGAATGAGTCATGTTTACTGTCATGTACACTGTCGAGCCTGGTTCTGTTTCGATAACAATCGCTTGTTTTACGATAGTGACTTGTTAATTTTCTGATCAACCCTCCTATCCGACCGACCGATTTGAGGGTTTCGAGGTCGGTTATCGGAGAATATCTACACCACTAGATACTCTGATGTATCTTTTATTCTATAATTTAACATATCATTGTACTATCCATCGAAATATACACATTCCTGATGTTTTTCTCCCGGCGTCTAAGGTGAGAAAAGAATTTCACCTCCATTTTGGAAGGGTGGATAACAATTAGGCATTGCTTGGTCTTAATCTTGTTCTGTAGATCCGTATATAGACATCTGAAGAGCCTTTCGTGGTGTTGACAAAAAAAATGTTCTTTTCTCACACTCATGTATGGCTGGAAGTCATCGACACCAACGACTGTGTACCTTTTTCTAAAGTTTAATTGGACGTACACACTCGACAGCACAGATAGTGACAAATCACAGGTTGCCATAATACATCATAGTACAGTGGATAAATGGTCTTGCAATGTTACATGGGCACTCATGTAGAATAAGTGTATAATGGACTGTCAGTAGCCAAGCACTCAGTATCGCCCATACATATATCATCTGACTTCACTGACTGAGCACGTCAGCTTATAAACAATATTTCAGATGGCTTCTAAACCTAATCTCGTCTAGCGACGATTCTTCAACATAATGTTCAGCACATATTTTTCCATATAATAATATTGAACCGCTAATAACGGGTTCTCATGTGTAGCAGTGATCTCTGGACTAAACAAGCGATAATACGGGCATCCATTTTCTCTTCTTGAAAGTCACTACATGTTTTGGTTCCAAGATGGCTTCACTCGTGAGCTGTCACTCACGTTTGGATACAGATAATGAATCTGTCCTAAAGTTAGTCATTCATAAAACATTTCATTGCTCTGTAGATTTGATCATGAACAATTGACTGCAATCTACAGGATATAGTGCTGCTAGGAATCGAAGTCGTTTTCATCGAGTCAAATATATTCTCTTAGACATTCAAATCGTAACTATCGAAAATGGTGGCTTCGATCGAGAGTTCATAAGAGTATCTTTGATTACCTTGGTATAGGAAATATGAAACTGCCATTCCTTGGCAATACGACTAAACACTGGGGTAAAGCATACACGATAGGTTTAGACGACTATCACCTTCCCCACAAATACTGAGATCACTTTTTCCCCGGCGACAGGCCGACATGGAAAACACACAGTCCCTATCGGGACGAAGCCAAATCACACCACACTCTAGCGACACATCCGCCGAATAGCCTTCGACCTCTCTAGAGACAACAGAACATATAGTTCGACTTAGATATGTAAAGATATACAGATATAAGACAGACTCGTCCTACTCAGACAAACAATACACATAAATTCAGGCCATAGATATTCTGAAGCAAGAACAATCTATTATTACCCAAACAACGAATAAATCGCAGTAAAATGGATTTATCCGCGGAGTTTGATCGAAAGAGCCGACACAACTTTCAAGGGAAGTAACTCAATAATGACTTTCCCTTAAGCACTAAAAAATTACCTATGTATAATATTGTAAGATATCAAAGACTGCACGTAACAGTCTTACCACACCTCCCGGGAAAAAAAAAAAATGGAACATTTTTTTTTTTTTTGGAAATACATCTAGGAGCAACGTACAATAGGCTCACAACGCATGAATAATGCGCAGATGAAAATATCAGGAATACCTATAACGCCTAATATGAGGCTAAGTCGACTTATGGAGCGACTGGTGAGAATGTGTCTCATAAACTGAGAGAAATTATTTCTCTACAAGTATATTTTTCCAGGAAGGTGTCATCAAAGTATAATACAATTCTGGCAATTACACAATGCCTAAAAAATTCATATCATCATTTCGCATTAGATATCTTAAATTTATGATTTATGAAGAAAAAAATCATCAAAGCACAGCGGTGAATAAACATCAATGAACCGCTATGTAGTGATACAATCATTATATTATTAAATTACAAATGTGTATCTATCATGATATAGAAAAGGAACTACTATAGAACTAGACATATCAAGAAGTCTAAGCCCTAATAGTTATGTGGAATCATGTGGGCATCTTGACAGAATGTCTGCCATCACATTATCTGATCCACGAATAGCTCGCACAGAGAAATGAAAAGGTTGAAGAGCAATTGCATATCGAGTAGACCTCGAGCTCTTCAAATTCTTACTCTGTATAGCAGTAAGAGCTTTTTGGTCGGTTTCTACTATGAAATGTGCGCCTAGAAGGAATCTCTGTAGTTTGAGGATCGACCAAACCATAGCTAATAGCTCACGGTCTAAAACCGAATAATTCCTTTCTGCCGCATTAAGTTTTCTGGAAATATACATTACAGGATGCAGAGTTCCAGAGTACTCTTGCATTAGTGCCGCTCCAATCCCAGTGGATGAAGCGTCACTACGAAGAACGAATGTCTTATCTTTAGTGGGTAGCACTAAAATAGGTGGTGTTGAAAACAGTGTTTTAATCTTATCCAGAGAGCATTGGCATTCCTGAGACCAGTGGACCACATTAGGCGAACCTTTCTTTAGAAGTGTTGAGAGAGGTGCCATGATAGAGGATAGATTCTGAATGAATCTGCCATAAAATTGAATAAGACCTAACAGACTTCTCACCTGTTTTTTAGTCTTAGGGATTGAGATGTTAAGTATCTTACTAGTATTATGGTCCTCTGTCTTTAGGAAACCATGACCAACTCGGTGGCCTAGGAAAGAAATTTCGCTAAAACCAATATAGGCTTTAGAGGGTTTCGCTGTCAGGTTGTGCTCACGCAAAGTAGACAGCAATTCATCTAACCCTGAATAGTGATCTTCCCAAGTATCGCTGAAAAGACAGATGTCGTCTAGATATGCAATGACATCTGACCGATAAGATAGGATTCGGCGCATCATGCGTACGAACGTAGCTGGTGCGTTCATAAGACCGAAAGGCATAAAATTCCATTGGAACAAACCTCTAGGTGTTGAAAAAGCCGTGAGAGGTTTGGCGCGTTCAGATAAAGGAACTTGCCAATATCCTTTAGACAAATCAAGTTTAGTGAAAAAATGAGATTTGGAGAGTCGAGTAAGTAGCTCTTCCAGTAAAGGCATAAGTTCGGCATCGAACTTAGTTACTTGATTCAATTTTCGATAGTCAACGCAAAGACGTATGTTATTGTCTTTTTTACGCACAATAACCATCGGCGAAGAATATGCAGAGGTGGATGGTTCGATTATTTTCAAATCTATCATCTCATCCAACTCTTTCTCGACCTGTGCTTGAAAATGTATAGGTACAGGATAAGGTCTAATCCTAATAGGAGTATGGTCAGTTAGAACAATGTCATGTTGAATGACATTCGTTTGTCCAGGGATGTCAGTGAGTACATCCTGAAATGTTTGCAACATAGTTGAAACTTGTCGCTGTTCTCCTAGAGACAAATCAGGAGAGACAGTAACGTTCTTCCATGATTCACTGGAATGAAGTGGGATCATTGGAAGAGGAAGATTTACATCTGAAAAACTTGTTTCCTCATCCTGTATCACGGACAGTGATGAGTAATGACCATGTGGTACTGGAGAATTGTCCGTTGCTTGGAAAATGGGTTGCAAATAATCCGGACGTTCATGGAATTCAGTAAGCATATTGATGTGGAAGGTTTTATGCTTCCCATCAATATCGACAATATAGTCGACATCGGAAATTTTCGATATTATATCGTACGGACCTTTCCAAGAAATAAATAATCTGTTTTCCCTACAAGGTAGTAATACAAATGCTTTGTCACCAGGACAAAGTTGTCGTAAGCATCTCTTCTTATTGGCAAATTGCCTTGCCTTCTGTTTCGCAAATTCAGAAGAAGAAGTTGCTAATTTGCATGCTTCGATAATCTTTTGTCTCAACGCGATGACATATTCGTAGGATGACTTTGTGTCATCGTCAATATTGTCAGATGTTATGAGATCGTGAAGCAACGACATAGGGCCACGCGGACGCGCGCCAAAGACGAGTTCAAAGGGAGAAAATCCCGTATGTTCATTGGGTACCTCTCTGTAAGCGAAGAGGGCCGCAGGTAAAACTCTGTCCCAGTCCTGAGGATGATCCTCAGTTATCTTCCCCAGTAAGTTTTTTAAGTGTTCTATTAAGGCGTTCGACCATACCATTAGACATTGGATGGTAGATACTACTTAAAGATCTATCTATCTGCAGAGTAGACATTACTTGAGACATGGTATCTGATATTAGTTGGGTGCCATGGTCTGACAATATCTCTCCGGGGAACCCCAGACGAGAAAATATAAGCCAAAGAGCATCTGCAATATCAGCAGTAGTAATGCTCTTCAGAGGAATAGCCTCTGGCCAACGTGTGCACATATCAACACACGTCAAGATAAACTGATGTCCTCTGGCAGACTTGATCTTAAATGGACCAATTATGTCTATGGCCATTTTTTGGAACGGCCGAATAGGAATGTCCGCCGCCTGAATGGGTGCAGCATGCCGTGGACCTTTGGATTTAACTTCCTGACATACTTTACAAGATCGACAATAAATCCGTATGTCCTTGTTTACCAATGGCCAAAAGAAAGCCGCAAGGACTCTTGACTTAGTACGGGAAAAACCCATGTGTCCAGCACACTGAGAGTCGTGAGCGTGCTGCAAAATTTTAACTCTCAAATTCTTGGGAACCAGGATTTGAGAATGACTTGACGTAATGGAGTCTTGAACCATACGTACAAGTACGCCATTCTTCTTTGTAATCCACGATTTACGACTTGTGTCTTTATTCGGATCACCTTTAGTTGCAAGAATGAAGAATTTCTTCAGAGTGGGATCATCTTCTTGATGTTTTATAAACGAGTCACGAGAAATTACCAAGGGATTATCTTGGTTATGCACTTCATTATTTTCAATAGATGAAGTTTGAGGCATATTAAGAGCCTGAGCTCTAGTGACTACAGCGTTAGCAATCTGCATGTTTTGCCTTTCCCACGTGGAAATTTGTTGCGGAGTGCATTCTTTGACTCCATGAATGCGACCAATGATGAGGTCAGCGATCGGAAGAAGACATGCGTGTACATCTCCTGTAAAGAAAGGAGTAGCAATCCTAATGATAGCAGTAGAGTATTTCTCTAATGTGCCGCCAAATGTTACACATTTGACTACTTGTCCAGTGGCACGGGAAGGATCTACGAGTGACTGCCTAACACCAATTGTGGTGCATCCAGAATCAAATAGCACAGAGACTGGATTGTTATTCACTAAACCCTTATGTAAGACAAGAGAACCTCTTCCATCATGCGCGACTGATGCCGGAAGAGCAGGAAGAGGATGGCCACAGCTTAAAGTAGACACTGTGGTTGGCTCAAATAGCGTTTTGCATTGGGGGCACTGAGATGCTCTCCCAAAATCAAAAGCGGCACATGCCATATTACTAGCATCATTATTATCTTTACTCTGTTTATAGGCTTCATTGGACTCTTGTTGTGCAGAGTTTGCCTGAAAATGTGGTTTATGTCTTTTGTATTGAGATCTACCTCGGTTATTATCACCTCTGTAGTTATTGTTACCTCTATTGTAACCCCTATTTGGGTTTGAGTCATAGTTCCCTTGGTTACCATTTTCATATTCATTATAATGAGTATCTCTGTAATTATGATCTTGTTGACTCCAAGACGGATAACCCTGATAGTTTCTATAATTACTTCCTCTACGGAAATTCCTATAATTATGACCACCCCTGTGTCGAGAGCTATCAGGTCGTCTCCAGTTCTTTGAAGAAGAACCCTGAAATGATTGGTTACCTTGGTTTTGATAACTATTATGGTTACCTTTTTTATCAAATCTGTTTTGAGGTCCCTGAAATCTGTGTGAATAATTGGGATTGTATGGTGTTGCTGAAGCAACTGGCATACTCTCCTTAATCTTAGTGTTGCCAAAAGTCACGTCGGGGTGTGCAGTGACATATTGGGAACAATATTCTTCCATTTCTTTTAGAGATTTGGGTTTACGCTCATGTATAAATTCAAGGAAAGGTTTGTTCACACATGACATAATCTTATCTCTGAGCAACAAATCCATAAGTCCTTCATACGTTTTTTCTGTTTTGGAAAGCTCAATCCAACGATCAACTGTGAGACGTGCCTTTGCAGTGAATTCTGAGAATTCTACACCCGTCTCAGGCACCATCGTTTTAAATAAAAGGCGATAGCCTTCCTCACTTAGCTGATATTTTTTTATCAAAGCCGCCCTAATGACATCATAATTATCCTTATCTGCTTCTCCTACAAGGCATAATCTAGTCAAAGATTCACCTTTCAAGTTTTCTGATAATTGATTAGCGTATTGTGATTTATCCACATTATGTGTACGACAAGAACGTTCAAATCTATCCAGCCAGAATGTAATATCGTCACTGGACTGATTGAACGGTGGAACCTTAACCTTGTAAGTAGAAGGTTTACCATTACCACTAGATGCCTGATTAACATTACTCATACTTGTCAATCTCAATTTCTCTAACTCAAATTCATGTTCTCTTATTGCTTTTTTCTCTTCAGCATCTAATCTTTTTTGTTCAGCCTCCCTGTCTAATCTTTTTTGTTCAGCTTCCCTGTCTAATCTTTTTTGTTCCGCAGCAGCTTCTCTTTCTAATTTTTTTTGTTCAGCTTCACTGTCTAATCTTTTTTGTTCCGCAGCAGCTTCTCTTTCTAATTTTTTTTGTTCAGCTTCAAATCTCCTTTCCTCCACCTGCATCTGCAATTTCCTTTGTTCAGCAGCAGCCTCAGCTTCTCTTTCTAATCTTTTCTCTTCCGCCATAGCTTTTCTTTCTTCTGCAGCTAATCTTTTCTCTTCTGCAGCTAATGCTTTGTCATATTGAGCAACTGCCCATTGTTCTAATTGTTGACCAGTCTTATCAAGGGCTTTCCCTTGTGTAATGAAGTATTCTAATGTAGCCATGATGTCTAACAATAATACTAATCACCTGAATCAATAATAATACCACAAGTTCTCAATGACTTGATTAATCAGTATACTATCCCAATATCTGTGGGTCACAAGCCTTTAATAAGGTCTTGTATAATAGTAATAATAATCAGGTACTGGTTTATACCATAATCCAAGTGCAGTGCACAGGCAATTGTGTCTTATGAAATATACCTATATAAAACATATGTCAACCAACAGAATACATAAAGTACAAATAGGACTGACAATACAAGAACGTTTGCAGAAATCAAAATAAATCAAATAGGGAAATCAATGAAAATAATCACTGAATCTGCAAAGAATAACAACACAAATGACGTCACAATATATGAATATAAATTGAGAATAGAACTGAAAGATAGAAAAGGTTAGACCAACAAATTACAAACAAATCAAAACAAAACTAAAGAACAAAGAAATATTACAAAAATAACAATAATTACAGACTTCACAGCTAACACAAAAGCAACAGTTGTCGCAGCAAATTTTCAATCAAGAAAATTGCACCTATAGAAAACGCCAACAACGGACCCTCTATGACGTGGGATATTCTGTTGTGAGGACGCCGCCCAACCTTAAACACAACCCGCTGACATAGAAACTAACATACTATACAAACAAATAACATGTAAACATAAATATATATAAATTATGTGTATGATAGTATGTGTTGCAAAATAGGCTCAGTTTTACAGTAATGGCAAAGTTATTTTTATGAAAATAAACAAACTGCCACTTTATTCAATTAAACATTCTGGCCTTAAATATTAAAGTTCATATATGGAAAACAAGAAGATCCATCGATGAAAATAGGACTTCTTAGTTCACTCATACTGTCTTCCTGTTAACATTGACAAGAATTGATCCAACTGTTCTGTGAAACTCTATAATGTCTAATGTAAAAAATGTCAACAACGCTGACCTACATACTGCATTCACCTGACAGGTCACGTGACGAAGTGTTGACAAAGAGCAAACCAATACTGCAAGTGTGTCGTATCAGCCACAGGAAACGGTCTGGTATCGGTAATCTGTTGACTTCTGAACTTCTGCGAGGTCAAACCCAGAAAGCTGGTCCACCAGTTGATAAGATCTCTATGGTGTTGTTTGCTCCACTGTAGTGTATGGAATGTCAACTTGACCTACGCAGTGGTGTGTAGACATGGATTGAGTGTATAATGTGCGAATGATGATAAAGGTTCGTGGTGTTGACAAAAAAATGTTCTTTTCTCACACTCATGTATGGCTGGAAGTCATCGACACCAACGACTGTGTACCTTTTTCTAAAGTTTAATTGGACGTACACACTCGACAGCACAGATAGTGACAAATCACAGGTTGCCATAATACATCATAGTACAGTGGATAAATGGTCTTGCAATGTTACATGGGCACTCATGTAGAATAAGTGTATAATGGACTGTCAGTAGCCAAGCACTCAGTATCGCCCATACATATATCATCTGACTTCACTGACTGAGCACGTCAGCTTATAAACAATATTTCAGATGGCTTCTAAACCTAATCTCGTCTAGCGACGATTCTTCAACATAATGTTCAGCACATATTTTTCCATATAATAATATTGAACCGCTAATAACGGGTTCTCATGTGTAGCAGTGATCTCTGGACTAAACAAGCGATAATACGGGCATCCCTTTTCTCTTCTTGAAAGTCACTACATGTTTTGGTTCCAAGATGGCTTCACTCGTGAGCTGTCACTCACGTTTGGATACAGATAATGAATCTGTCCTAAAGTTAGTCATTCATAAAACATTTCATTGCTCTGTAGATTTGATCATGAACAATTGACTGCAATCTACAGGATATAGTGCTGCTAGGAATCGAAGTCGTTTTCATCGAGTCAAATATATTCTCTTAGACATTCAAATCGTAACTATCGAAAATGGTGGCTTCGATCGAGAGTTCATAAGAGTATCTTTGATTACCTTGGTATAGGAAATATGAAACTGCCATTCCTTGGCAATACGACTAAACACTGGGGTAAAGCATACACGATAGGTTTAGACGACTATCACCTTCCCCACAAATACTGAGATCACTTTTTCCCCGGCGACAGGCCGACATGGAAAACACACAGTCCCTATCGGGACGAAGCCAAATCACACCACACTCTAGCGACACATCCGCCGAATAGCCTTCGACCTCTCTAGAAACAACAGAACATATAGTTCGACTTAGATATGTAAAGATATACAGATATAAGACAGACTCGTCCTACTCAGACAAACAATACACATAAATTCAGGCCATAGATATTCTGAAGCAAGAACAATCTATTATTACCCAAACAACGAATAAATCGCAGTAAAATGGATTTATCCGCGGAGTTTGATCGAAAGAGCCGACACAACTTTCAAGGGAAGTAACTCAATAATGACTTTCCCTTAAGCACTAAAAAATTACCTATGTATAATATTGTAAGATATCAAAGACTGCACGTAACAGTCTTCCAACATACGTCTACGGTATGAAGACTAATTGTTTGTGTTGCGCTGGTTGAATACATGTCCGACCCGTCCTCGCAAATGACCATCCCTGCTAGTCTTACGTAAAATGCCTAATTCTTGCAGTCTGAGTTCTGCTAAGTCGTCGACTGCCGTGTCTTTTTCTAACAGGTGTTCATTAATGGTCTTAGTATCCTTCCCTTATATATATCACATGTCCCCACTATGGGTGCTCTAGAAGCTCTAGTTCTCCCATTGCCGCGTACTCTTGAGTAACTAGGAGAGACGATCCACACCAGTTCCAGAAGAGGTTTCTGTGGACGTTTTTCACTTATGCCGTACCCCATCCATTTTGTACTTTCCGAAGCATGGACTGAGAGTTGGACGCAGTAACACAGTAAATGCCCTAAATGATGGAGTTGCAGACAGCCACTTCAATGCTGCTGTATCTGCTTCTATGTCCAGATATGTCATGGAAATTCTGCTCTAGATTCTCCCTAGATAAGAAGCCCAATCATGACATTTCCCCACGGAGTACAAATCCATGTTTGGTGTTGAGTACGTTTTGTTAACTTTTCCGTTGAATTTTTACAAGCTTTTCTTTAACTTGCCTTGTATGTCACTCTCATGTCACCTTCAAATCTTGCAATCGATTTTTCAATCACTTCCAGATGAGCAATAGCTCTGAAACTTGGCATCAATGTATATTACTCATGACAGTACAGTAATCAGTCGTAAAAATAATAAAATTAGTAAAATTAAAATTATTAATCTTTTTTTTTGTCTTGTATCAGCACGGAAATGGGCGATAACTGCAAATAATCTAGGTGTATTCTTTCCAACAAGATTGTCTCTCTTCAGAGAAATGTTGAAACTTCTTCTCTCCCCCCTTTTTTTCCGCTTTATATTTCATTAGACACTTATGGATAAAATATATGATACGCGCTTTAGCGCGCCACGCTTTTTGTCAATTTGATGTTAAATTTGTTTACTACAAGCTAAAGACTACTTGAATAATTATTTGTGGCTTTTTAGTGCATTGAAAGCGTGTTTTTATATATTTTTTTATTAACATTCTTGTGTAAAATAGCAGATGTATGGATTCCTAGTGTTGTTTTTTTTTTTCGTATTTATCGTATTCAGTCGACTGGACTCAGACTTTGGTCATCACAACGACTCGAGTTTATTTTCTAATTTTTTTAATTACCAACTTGGCTGGAGATAGGCCAATTTTGGTGAACCAACGTCGCCGTCCTCGTTCATAATGCACTCACATGGAGAAACTGAGATTCATCATCATCATCAGTTGCCATCTCCACAACGAAGGTTGGCTGTAATGGATCTCCAACGTCTTCTGTCTCTTGTCTTGGTGGTACACTCTGATAGACTCTTTCCCGTCCATCTCTTGATGTTATCTTCCCACTTATAGCGCTGTCTTCCCCTTGCACGTTTGCCTTCAACTCTCCCTTCTGTTATGGTCTTCTGCAAGGTGTTATGCCTTTTTATGTGGCCAAAGTATTTTAGCTGCCGAACTTTGACCTCTCTCATTAGTTCTCTTTTCATACCTAGATTTTCTAGGACCTCCTTATTTGTTTTCATCTCTTTCCATGAGATACGCCCCATTCTTCTATATATCCACATTTCAAGAGCCTCAGTTCTTTCTTCCAAATGCTTATTCATCGTCCATGTTTCTGCACCATACAGAAATGCAGAATATATATAACACTTTATGATTCTCAGTTTTAATTTATGAGATAACTGTTTGGATGTCAGTATATGTTTCATGTTGTTGAATGTAGCTTTGGCCATTCCTATTCTCTTCTTGATTTCTGTTTCACATCTGCCATCTTCTGTTATTATATGACCAAGATATACGTAGCTCTTGACTTGTTCCAGGATTTTCCCATTTACGCTTATCTTTAATGTGGGTTTATCGTCTGTTTTGCTAATTATCATAGTTTTAGTTTTCTCAATATTAATGTCGAGTCCATATTCATGACTTATACAGTTCACTTGCTTCACTAGTTCTTGTAACTGAGATTGGTTTTGTTTAAATCTATAAATTGTGCGGCATAAAATAAAGTTTAATCAAATGAAAGCAAAGCATGAACCAGAGTTGGGGCACGGCACGAAGGATGGCAACCGACCGCGCAAAATGGGAACAGTTTGTTGCTGCCCTACAAGACATCACTAGGCGTGGTGGCCACTGACAGCTTTGTTAGTCAGTAACTAAGAATCCAAGAAGAAGAAGACATGAAAGCCAAAATGTCCTCATTCCACACAAGCTGCCTAAGGAAAATTCTTCAAATCTTCTTGCCGAACATCATCACCAACTAAGAACTGCTAGCTCAGGGCCACTGTGATAAACGAGCGCAAAGGCCTTATTGCTCTATCTTTTCCTACATCTTTCGTATTGTATTTTCTCCGACATTTGCTCTTTCATCCCATATTTGCGACCCACATTTGCTATTTCATCGTTGTGATTACTCGCGACTGATATCTAGAGAACCACATTTGTTCTTTCATCGGGGGAAATAAAGTTCTTTGATTGGGTCCACATGCCTGACATTATCGTTTGAAGCCCACATTGCATCGTGATAAATCTGGTAAAAACACATCTGGTCATCCTAATCAAACATCTGGGCATGCTGTAATTTCTGTGACACCACATTGGACGCACAGATTGGCCAGGGGAATCCGTCTCTGTAAAAAGATGGTTGTTGTGTGGGTGTACTCTGATCATCACTGGACGGAAACTCGCAGGAAGTCAATGATGCAGGAACTGGTTTCCTTCTGAGGCTCCAGGAGGAGCAGGCCCTTAACTTGGTCAATTCAACCGACGCAGGATGGTGTAAAGATGGAGTGAGAGTGTAGAGTGTTATTAGCGCGAATGATGGAATGTTCGTATCTTGACCAATATAAAGTACTCATTCACTCATGGCTATAAGTCACCAATACAGACTGCTGGAATCTTTTCATACAGTTTATTCAGACGCACATACTGGGACAGAACGCATAGATCATAAGTACATGTTGACACATCAATCTTCAGGCATGAATAGTAGATCCCATGTCATGGAACATTCAAATATAATGGGTGGTACAAAACAGTATTCAATGTTCTGATACACTCTGGCCGCATCCCCTATCTGACTGAACGCGTCAGTAAAAGCGGATCGGTAAACAAATGAAGAGTTCGATGGACGAACCTTCTTTCCCTTGCTAAGTTCTTAGGTTGCTTATATTCAATGTTTATATCATACTGTGAAACCACGATAAGGGGTTTTCATATAAATGAGATCTCCATGCCACTGTCCGAATAGTAAGATACACGACCCGTTCTCTGGACAGTGATCAAAAATGATGACAGGAATACAAAGATGGCCTCCTTGCCTGAGCTTTCGCTCACTCGCCCGGCAGAAGAATAATCATCAGCCAAAGTTGATTCAAAACTTGAATAAGTATAACTTTCTAGAGTTACCATACAGTCCCTTTGTCAGAAGGTTACTTCATGAAGACATAAGCGCTGATGGAATCTGTCATCTACAACAATATCTAGTTAAACGACCAACGATGCACGAAAATACGTTGCCTCATCTAGGTCTAACCATAAGGAGATCGTCAACAGGGTCTGGATTTACCTTGAGTCCAATCCCAAATAATACAGTACATGAGGAGAGTCTCTAACACTATAATCTTGTAGAAACACAATCTCCTATTGAAGAAATCACTTCATAAATCATTTTTCACTCTAGAAAGACCAGCCCTTAGGAAATACGTGACCAGCCATTGTAGGCGGTAATCGGAACTCATCACGACTCGCCAAGACAACCAATACCTCCGCTAGAGCGGCATAAAGAATATAGTCCTGCCTACCCATACAAAATATACAATATAGGACTGAATCTACTTGCACTAATAATATGTAATACATATGAATTCAGGCCATATACATTCTAAGAACGATCAATCTATTTTCTGGCTATGACAAATGATGAATGCCAAAATATAAGTATTCTTACGCCCGATCAATATCAAGGGAGATTATCCATATAATCAAACGTATAAATCAAACATGGATTATCTGGCTTTCCAAAAGAAAGCATGTTCGTACCCAATTAAATACAACTATATATTTTCCATATTAAATAGACATATCGTACATTTGTAATCTGTGCGTCAAAAAATATGTTCGCAACAGATTTCCACACCCCCCGGGAAAAAAATGGTACATTTTTTTTTGAAATACATCCAGGAGCAACATACAATAGGCTCACAACGCACGAATAACAATGCGCAGATGATAAGCATTCCAAACAAATGTAACGCCTAATGTAAGGCTAAGATGTCATATAGCACGACCAATGAGAATCTATCTCAGGATTCAGAGAAAATTTTTCTCTGAGTATAAATATCTCCAGAGAGGTGTCACCAACGCATAACACAATACTGGCAATGCCACAATTTGTACAATAGTTCATCTTAGGTATCTTAACATTATGATCACCAAATAAGAAAAATATCAAAAACCTGCGGTGAATATACATCAATGCACCGCTAAGTAGTGATACAGACAATGTATGATATATTACATATAAGTACATACTTTAACATAGGAAAAACTGTAGTAAAGTCAGACATGTTAGAAATCTCAAGATCTGACAGTTAAGTGGAATCATGTGGGCATCTCGATAAGATATCCGCCATCACATTTTCTGAACCACGGATAGCTCGCACCGAAAAATGAAAAGGCTGAAGAGCAATCGCGTATCGCGTTGATCTCGCGCTCTTCAGATTTTTAGTCTGAATAGCTGTAAGAGCTTTCGGGTCAGTCTCCACAATAAAATGCGCGCCAAGAAGAAATCTTTGAAGTTTAAGGATTGACCAAACCATAGCCAATAATTCACGGTCTAGGACCGAGTAATTTCTCTCTGCGGCATTAAGTTTTCGAGAAATATACATCACTGGATGCAGAGTTCCAGAGTACTCTTGCATTAGTGCCGCTCCAATCCCAGTGGATGAAGCGTCACTACGAAGAATAAATGTCTTATCTTTAGTAGGTAACACCAAGATAGGTGAAGTAGAAAACATCGTTTTAACCTTATCCAAAGAAGATTGACATTCTTGAGTCAATTGACTATATTAGGAGACCCTTTCTTTAACAAAGAAGAAAGAGGTGACATAATTGAGGACAGATTCGGAATGAATCGTCCATAAAATTGTATGAGACCTAAGAGACTTCGCACTTGCTTTTTATTCTTAGGCATAGAAATGTTAAGTATCTTACTTGTATTATGGTCTTCTGTTTTTAGAAACCAATGACCAACACGGTGACCTAAGAAAGATATTTCGCTAAAACCAATACACGCTTTCGATGGTTTCGCTGTCAGGTTATGCTCGCGTAAGATAGACAATAGTTCATTTATCCCATTATAGTGATCGTTCCAAGTATCACTGAAAAGACAGATGTCATCAAGATATGCAATGATATCTGAGCGATGAGATAGGATTCGACGCATCATGCGTACGAATGTTGCAGGGGCGTTCATAAGGCCGAAAGGCATAAAATTCCATTGGAATAGACCCTAGGTGTCGAAAAAGCAGTAAACGGTTTGGCGTGTTCGGATAGTGGAACTTGCCAATATCCCTTAGACAAATCGAGTTTAGTAAAGAAATGAGAATTCGATAGTCTAGTAAGTAGCTCTTCAAGTAGAGGCATAGGTTCAGCATCAAATTTCGTCACTTGGTTCAATTTGCGATAATCAACGCAAAGACGTATGTTGTTGTCTTTTTTTCGCACGATAACCATCGGTGAAGAATATGCTGATGTGGATGGTTCAATAATTTCCAACTCTATCATTTCATCCAACTCTTTTTCTACCTGTGCTTGAAAATGTATCGGGATAGGATACGGTCTGACTCTTATAGGATTATGGTCAGTAAGAATAATGTCGTGTACAATGACATTAGTTCGACCAGGAATGTCAGTAAGGACATCCTTAAATTGTTGTAACATAGCAGAAACTTGTTTCTGTTCTCCTGGAGATAATTCGGGAGAAATCGCAACATCTTTCCATGACTCATTAGAATGAAGCGGAATCATTATAAAAGGGAGATTCACATCTGAGAAACTCGTTTCCTCATCCTGTATTACTGACAGTGATGAGTAATGTCCATGTGGGACTGGTGAATCGTCCGTTGCCTGGAAAACAGGTTGTAAATAATCCGAACGTTCGTGGAATTCCGTGAGCATGTTGATGTGGAAGGTTTTACGCTTCCCATCAATATCGACAATATAGTCGACATCGGAAACTTTTGATATTACATCGTACGGACCTTTCAAAGAAATAAGGAGTCTGTTTTCTCTACAAGGTAGCAGGACCAATACTTTGTCACCTGGACAGAGTTGTCGCAAGCGTCTGGTCTTATTGGCAAATTGCCTTGCCTTCTGTTTCGCAAATTCAGAAGAAGCAGTTGCCAATTTGCATGCTTCAGTAATCTTGTGTCTAAGTGCAATGACATATTCATAAGAGGATTTTGTGTCATCGACAATATTATCAGCAGTTATGAGATCATGAAGTAGAGACATAGGACCTCGCGGTTTCGCGCCAAAGACAAGTTCAAAGGGAGAAAATCCTGTATGTTCATTGGCGACCTCTCTGTATGCAAAGAGAGCCGCGGGTAAAACCCTTTCCCAATCCTGAGGATGATCCTCAGTTATCTTACCTAATAGGTTTTTCAGAGTTCTATTAAGACGCTCTACCATGCCATTGGACTTAGGATGATAAATACTAATCAGAGATCTTTCTATCTTAAGAGTTGACATCACTTGAGACATGGTATCCGATACGAGTTGGGTACCATGGTCTGACAATATTTCTCCTGGAAATCCCAGACGAGAGAATATAAGCCAAAGAGCATCTGCAATATCAGCAGTAGTTATGCTCTTCAGAGGGATAGCCTCTGGCCAACGTGTGCACATATCAACACACGTCAAGATATATTGGTGTCCTTTAGCAGACTTTGTCTTAAATGGACCAATGATGTCTATCGCCATTTTTTGAAATGGTCGAATTGGAATATCTGCAGCCTGAATAGGTGCAGCATGGCGTGGACCTTTGGATTTAACTTCCTGACATACCCTACACGATCGACAATAGATCTGTATGTCATTGTTCACAAACGGCCAAAAGAAAGACGCAAGAACTCTAGATTTAGTACGGGAAAAACCCATATGCCCAGCACACTGAGAATCATGAGCGTGCTGTAAGATTTTAACTCTATTTTTGGGCACAAGAATTTGAGAATGAATGGACTTAGCGGAGTCTTGTACCATACGTACAAGTACCCCATTCTTCATCGTAATCCAAGATTTACGATTCGTGTCCTTATTCGGATCACCTTCTTTTGCTAGAGTAAAGAATTTCTTTAGAGTAGGATCATCTTCCTGCTGTTTTATAAAGGAATCATGCGAAATCTCCAAGAGATCACCTTGGTTCTGGTCATCATTATCTCCAGAAGGCGAAGATTGCGGCATGTTTAGAGCTTGAGCTCTAGTGACTACAGCATTTGCAGTATGCATATTATCACTTTCCCACTCGGCAATTTGTTGCGGAGTGCATTCTTTCGCACCATGAATGCGACCGACGATAAGATCAGCGATCGGATTCGGCAGAAGACATGCGTGCACATCTCCTGTAAAGAAGGGAGTAGAAATGTTGATAATGGCAGTGGAGTACTTCTCCAGTGTGCCACCAAATGTTATGCATTTGATTATTTTGCCAGTGGATCGAGAAGGATCTATAAGTGACTGCCTCACCCCAATGGTGGTGCACTCGGAATCGAAGAGAATTGAGACCGGAGTACCATCTACTAAACCATTATTTAACTTAAGAGCCCCTCTTCCATTATGCGCGACTGACGCAGGGAGAGCGGGAAGAGGATGACCACAGCTTAAAGTCGAAACTGTGGTTGGCTCGAATAATGTTTTTCATTGGGAACACTGAAATGCTCTGTCAACATCGAAAGCAGAACATCCCACATTATTAGAGTCTTTCTTATCATTGGTTTGCTTACCAGCTTCATGAAACTCTTGTTGTGCAGAGTTAGCCTGGTAATGAGATTTACCATGTCTTTTGTGTTGTGATCTACCTCGATTATTGTTGCCTCTGTAATTATTATTCCCTCTGTTATAACCCCTGTTTGGGTTTGAGTCATAATGTTCATCATTATAATCATCATGCTCATTATAGTGGGAATCCCTGTAGGATTGATCCCGTTGTGTCCATGAAGGAACCCCCTGGTAATTTCTATAATTACTTCCTCTACGGAAATTTCTATAGTTATGGCCACCCCTGTATCGAGGACTGTCAACCCGTCTCCAGAATTTAGAAGAAGAACCCTGATTTGGTTGGTTACCTTGGTTTTGATGATTACGCCAATTAACCTTTTTGTCAAATTTATTTTGAGCTCCCTGAAAGTTGTGTGGGTACTTGGGATTGTATTGTGTTGCTGAAGCAACCGGCATACCCTCTTTAATCTTAGTGTTGCTAAGAGTTACGTCCGGGTGTGCCGTGACGTATTGGTCACAATATTCTTGCATTTGTTTTAGTGTTTGTGGCTTACGCTCGTGTAGAAATTCAAGGAAATGTTTATTGATAGAAGACATGACCTTGTCTCTGAGCAACAAATCCATAAGAGCATCATATGTTTTCTCTATTTTGGATAATTCAATCCATCGTTGAAATGTAAGACGTATTTTCGCAATGAATTCTGAGAATTCAACCCCCGTCTCAGGTACCATTCTTTTAAACAACATGCGATAACCTTCCTCTGGTAACTGAAACTTCTTAATCAAGGCTGCCCTAATAACATCATAATTATTCTTGTCAGCCTCTTCAACCAAACATAGACTAGTGAGAGAATCGCCTGTTAGATTCTCAGATAATTGGTTAACATATTGCGATTTATCAACATTATGAGCTCGACAAGCACGTTCAAACCTCTGAAGCCAGAATGTTATATCATCATTGGCAGAATTGAATGTTGGTACCTTAACTTTGTAAGTAAAGGGTTTACTATTACCACTAGATGCCTGATTAACATTACTCATACTTGTCAATTTCAATTTCTCTAATTCAAACTCATGTTCTCTTATTGCTTTTCTCTCTTCAGCTTCTCTGTCTAATCTTTTTTGTTCAGTTTCTCTGTCTAATCTTTTTTGTTCAGTTTCTCTGTCTATCCTTTTTTGTTCAACAGCAGCAGCAGCTTCTCTGTCTAGTCTTTTTTGCTCTGCCTCAAATCTCCTTTCTTCCACCTGCATCTGCAATTTCTTTTGTTCAGCAGCAGCATCAGCTTCTCTGTCTAGTCTTTTTTGTTCAGCATCAGCAGCAGCTTTTCTATCCTCAGCAGCAGCTTTTCTCTCCTCAGCAGCAGCTTTTTTCTCCTCAGCTTGCATCTGCAATCTGAAATTCTCAGCATCTATCTTCTTTTGTTCAATTTCTGCTTTCCATTTATTCTCATCTTTTTGTTTTTTCTCTTCTGATTTTAATGCAATAGCAAATTGAGCAGTTACCCATTCTTCTAACTCTTTACCAGTCTTATCAAGGGATTTCCCTTGTGCAATAAAGTAATCTAATGTAGACATCTTGTCTTATTAAATCAGAAACCTGAAAAAGTAAATAAATTACCCTATCCCACTTTAATGGGAGACATGTCTATACTATAGACTTAGTCTTAGTGAAAAACTTGTATGGTTACTTGAGTACCTGTGGAAAACAATATCTGTATATCCCAAACACTGTGGGAGACAAGCCTTACAAAGGTCTTGTATACTTCCTTAATGTAATCAATGATCACTTGAGTACCTGTGGAAAATAATATTTTCTATCCCAATGACTGTGGGAGACAAGCCTTACAAAGGTCTTGTACACTTTCTTAATGTAATCAATGATCATAAAGTACTGGTCTGTACTATAATATAAGTGTATTCAACTATACCTCATATATCATATGTCAACTCAAGACATTCACAAAGGAAAAACAAGAAAAGACTATATGAGAACATTTGCAGAAATCAAATTAAATTAAATAGGACAAATCAAAGAAAATGATCACAGAATCTGTGATGATAACCGCAATAAGATAACAAGACAAATAACGCCACAGTGTATAAACATAAATTGTGTATGGAAATCAAAAATAGAAAAGGGTAGACCAACAAATTACAAACAAATCAAAACAAACTAAAGAACAGAGGAATATTACAAAAACAACAATGAGTACAGTCTTCACAACTAACACTAATAGCAACAGCTGTCGCAGCAAATTTTCAATCAAGAAAATTGCACCTATAAAAACGCACACATCAGACCCTCTCTTGCGTGGGATACTCTGATGTGTAACACCGCCCAACCAAAACAACAACCCGCAGAATACAAACAAATATCACATATAAACATGTAAACATAAATAGCATAAATGCATATAATATTATCAAATAGTATGGCAATGTGATGTGTTGCAGAGAGGGCTTAGCTTTTAATAAAATAGCTTGCAACTTTATTAAATAATAGGTTTGTTTCTAAACTATTACAGTGTTCAATTTTCTTCAAGCACACTAGAAGATCCACCGATGAAATCTATGCGCCTTTATGTCAACAATACTGTAACAGCAAAACAGTTTATGGCCTTCAAAGTATTCAACTGTGTATGTCTCCTTGACATAGACAATGTCTGTACCACAAAATGTCACCAAGCGCTGACCTGTGAAAGAATGTCAACAATACTGCAATTCTTCTTGAGCAGGCCAAACAATCATTTCTTTGTAACCCTGACTGTACGCTGAAGAATGTCAACAAGTACTGACCCAGATACTGTATACGCTTGAACAGAACAGGTCAAGCTGACATCGACTGTGTAGCTGTCCTACTGGTGTTGATGTGGTCAAACAAACGTTCTTGTAACTGTAAATGATTCTCCTTTTCAAGACTGCGAAGGTTGGACCCAGGAATCTGGCTCACCACTGTAAAAAGATGGTCTCCTTCCCTGAGCTTTCGCTCACTCGCCCGGCAGAAGAATAATCATCAGCCAAAGTTGATTCAAAACTTGAATAAGTATAACTTTCTAGAGTTACCATACAGTCCCTTTGTCAGAAGTTTACTTCATGAAGACATAAGCGCTGATGGAATCTGTCATCTACAACAATATCTAGTAAAACGACCAACGATGCACGAAAATACGTTGCCTCATCTAGGTCTAACCATAAGGAGATCGTCAACAGGGTCTGGATTTACCTTGAGTCCGAATCCCAAATAATACAGTACATGAGGAGAGTCTCTAACACTATAATCTTGTAGAAACACAATCTCCTATTGAAGAAATCACTTCATAAATCATTTTTCACTCTAGAAAGACCAGCCCTTAGGAAATACGTGACCAGCCATTGTAGGCGGTAATCGGAACTCATCACGACTCGCCAAGACAACCAATACCTCCGCTAGAGCGGCATAAAGAATATAGTCCTGCCTACCCATACAAAATATACAATATAGGACTGAATCTACTTGCACTAATAATATGTAATACATATGAATTCATGCCATAAACATTCTAAGAACGATCAATCTATTTTCTGGCTATGACAAATGATGAATGCCAAAATATAAGTATTCTTGCGCCCGATCAATATCAAGGGAGATTATCCATATAATCAAACGTATAAATCAAACATGGATTATCTGGCTTTCCAAAAGAAAGCATTTTCGTACCCAATTAAATACAACTATATATTTTCCATATTAAATAGACATATCGTACATTTGTAATCTGTGCGTCAAAAAATATGTTCGCAACAGTCACATGCTGTAATGGTGTTATCTTTGATCGACCGCGGTTCAGACAAGCGTTGGTTTACCACATTGGACGCCCAGCTTGGCCAGGTGACTTCCAGAAATATATAATACCGCATAATCTACTAGAGTGAAGCAGTCCAGTTTTTTACCTTGTGAGGAAGAGATTAAACCCAAAAACGCATAGCCTAACACACGTGTTTATTCAGAGTGGATATAATTCAGTTCTGTGATGAATTGTGTTCTTAAAGGATTTTGCGAAGGGAAAAGAAGGTTAGTAGATCTTATACTTATTAATACATTTTCTTATTTTTGTTTATTTTAACCTCACAGCTAAAATGTGCAAAAGATAAAGTTTCAAATAATTCTTGGCATAACTGATTAATAAAATCAGAAGATTTTCCTAGAACCAGGCCAGGAAGAAGACAGCCGATAGGATAGTCTGGCTCTCTCTCTCTCTTCTAAACCTCTACACCTCATGGTAGAAGGGGAACGACTAAGTAAGTAAGTAAGTAAGAATTGAACTCAGAGAGAGAGATGAATAATGAGCAGTAGTTTAAATGAAAGTCAACCAGTGATGTTAAATGTGAAAAACTTACGAAGACTTTTGTGTGTCTTCAGCTCATCAGAAGTCTGAGTCTACACGCAACGTGTCTGACGTCTGACCAGAAATAAGTTATCAAAAACGGACATCTGGCTAGCAGAATTCGCCATAGGACATCTTTCATTCCTCAATTAAAAAGGAATATTGTCTCACCCACAAGTCAGAAGGTGGACGCAGCATTTTTCGTCACCATATACTGCTTGCTCTAGCCTCACAACGGGCTGATCACCCGTTGCCAGTCACTTCGATTACGGAAACAACAGCAAATGGGTTGATTTGCCGTTGCCCTAAAGACGCCACTAGGCGTGATGGGAAACAATGGCAAAGAAAACCTATCTGCTGTTGCCCTAAGACGCCACTAGGCGTAATGGCCACTGACTGCTTTGACGGTCCGTGGCTAAGGACAGAAGAAGAAGAAGATACTGCTTGCTCACAGGTTCAATACCTCGTTATCACAAGTTCAATACCTCGTTATCACAAGTTCAATACAGAGTCATCATAAATTCAAATCACTCAAAAGATCATTATTATCTGAAGTCCAGCAAAAGAGCTCAAAAGAGGAATCGCATATTTATACCACGGGCAACACACTCTTAAGCGCATTTTATGAAGCAGACTCTAAAGTATATGAATCACGGCTACATACGCAAGATTATGAGTCTACATATCACTAACATTTCGTGAAGATATCCAATCTGACCAGTACCCTCGGGAGATTAGACAACAGACCTTTTGTTCATATGACAACTATTAACTGTTGATCCACACTACAGAGATATACTCAAACAGTGAAGGAATATACATAGATATCTGGTCAGCGTTCTCTGTACGACAACAGTATTCATCAGAACGTCCTCGACTTAGAGATACCCCACTCGACATAACGTATAACAACTTGGGACATTGTATGCCTACACGTGAATCGTCATATCAGTGCGAAGCATTTAGAGACACATGGACTGTGTAGAGTACTCACCATTTTGGTAACACGTATCATATCACATCATCATCATTTCACTTTACACCAGTTCATTCTTAATTAACTATTACTTAATTAACTGCAATTCTATTATCTCATCTGTGTGTTTTGTGTGAATCGTCTTTCACCATCATCACGTTCTAACCATTACTAACCCTATATG
Source organism: Oreohelix idahoensis (assembly GCA_024509875.1). NCBI lineage: Eukaryota > Metazoa > Mollusca > Gastropoda > Stylommatophora > Oreohelicidae > Oreohelix > Oreohelix idahoensis. Next base: position 60,905 of record JAMPIV010006968.1, on the reverse strand, counting down.
TGTGGATATTTCATTAATAAACCCAACGATCGTTTGATCATTATCTAGTTTGTTAATGTATCACTCGTGCTGTCGGTATTACATATTCACCTATAGGAACCTTTCTCTTCTCAGATGAGGTTGGGGGCTTTTTCTTTACGGGATCTAAGGGCAGAAGCTAAGGTCGTGGGGAAACAGAACTCTTTCCATAATTAATTAGAAGACACTGTCTAGTGGAAAGCATTCGCATTCCTGCCTTCTTGTCCCTATCTCGAATAGGTCTTTATTCTTTCTTAACGAGCCAATTTCTAGAGATCTTATATCTAATATCTCATAGACTATTCCTGGGAAAAAAACTACTGTCGTAGTTGCCCCAGTACTCACCACACGACAGCCACTTAGGCGACATGCGCCCCATCATAGCGGACAAACGCTGGAATTGGTTTGACCACATTGTGACAAAACGGTTTGTTCATAAACTTTTGTGCCCCTCTCTCTCTCCTTCATTGTCCCATTATTTGGGTGCACTTTTCCTAACTGTCGTTCTCTCCGGCAGTATCTCTTCATTTTATTCATTCATAACCCTATTATTCGGCATAATTTATGCCCTACATTTTGCTGGGACTGTAACCAGACTTGTTTATGTTTCACCAGGTGAACTGTAATAATACCAATTCGATTACACAGGTCAGCAGTAATACGTATATCACTTGATTCGCCTAGCCACCTTTGATTGGAGTCGATCTCTGTGGACACAATATCGTCTCGTACGATCGTTGAAAAGAAAACAACATTGTCTGTCTGAGAGATCCGGCTGAGGGATGGGCGAAAACATAGGTGATAATGAGATAATAGCATGCGCAAGCCTATTCCCTGTGTAATTATTACAGATAATCTGTCTGGGGGAGATTATGTTGGGGCAGGAATACGTTCACAGATTTGTTTGCATAAAGAGGCAAATGGAAGTATTACGACTTATTCGAAAGAGGTCACGCGATGGAATTTTAAAATGTTTTATTTTAAAACTGGAGGGGGTATTATTATTTAAACACCCCTACCCATATAGTGCAAAAGAGATTGGATTGGTGTAAAGTGAGAGCCGGAATACACAATGGTTCTCATTGGCAAATTCGTCGGAAGCACAATCTAGGATTTGAACTGAGAATTGGATACATAACTTTGCGAAATCGTAGTCCCAGAACAGACTGCATCGCCACGTCAAGCTAGCAATTCACCTGAGCCATAGAAAAGAAAAAGACAAAGGATTCCAAAATTATAAGTGACAGATCAGAGTATTTGGGCAACTTTTAAACTTAAAAGTAAACACGGATTTTAAATACAAAGACTGGAAACTTAAAGAGCCATTGCAGAGTATTTGGGCAACTTTAAAACTTAAAAAAAAGTAAACCCGCATTTATAAATACAAGGACTGGAGACCTAAGGAATTAGATCACCCGTCATAAGAGGAATTCTAAAGTTTCCAGACCAAGTGATACGAAAGCATCAATTAGCTGCGTCCATTCTAACTGTGCCAGGATATTGTGTTCCCAAAAAATTACTTTGGGGTGAGTGTAAACATTTTTTTTTTTCAAATGTGAATTTGACATGTTTTTCTTGCTAAGTAGTTATATATAAGGCTGGCAACCTCAACATATAAAAATAGTATATTCATAAACAACTGCAGCAAGCGCTGGTGTTTGTATTATGCTAATTCGCGCAGAAAAGTGAAAGCAGCAGCAACCCCAGACTCCGACTGGAACAGTGATGAGTGATGATTATATCACATGTGCCTCAAGTGTATCATATCATTTGGTGAGATATTTGTACCTTGTTACTTGTAATTCAAGCAAATCATTGCTTTTCGCGCTGTGCAAGCACATATTTTCCCAGTTTAATACCCAGAAGAATACTGGTGATTCCTAATCATCTTCCCTGAGTTACGCTGTGTATACTCAAAAGCTGTTTAACTATTCAGAGAGACTAACATTGGTGGTGGACAGCGAGTCAATGCACCTGTTCATTTGCAGCCAACAAATGTACTTAGCAGAGGCATTTGTTCTTTCTATTTTGTCTAAATGTTCGTGGAACGAAGCTATCAGACGGTTCGTAGAACAAAGCTATCAGTGTCATCATTTACAGAAGAGTTGACGAAACCGCGGCTGCAGGACTCACCTAGATCAGTTAAGTTCTAGGAAACAGCAAAAGAACAGAACATTCTATTTAAATAATTCCTCAAACCAAGTCTCAATGAAAACATAATTGATTTACATCTAAAACTCATCATTATTTCATCTCTATTTTAACCTGTTAAAACTAATTGATTATTAAATCTGTTACATGTTATTTTAAAACAAAACAATCAGTTTATTCACGTATTATAGGTATGAAAGCATATTTATGAGCAAGACTCTTTGATATATATATGTCTATATATATATATATATATATATATATATATATATATATATATATATATATATATATATATATATATATATATATATATATATATATAGACATATATATATAGAGCAAATACTTATAAAAGGGATTTCGCTGGATTTACACCAGCTGGGGGCTTGAACAGGCTAAAATCATTGCTTAATTCTTCATAAAAGGTGGCGGACCGATATAAATTTAACAATTGCCCTGCCAATGCAGCATTGTTCTTGACTTCGGAAATATCTTAGGAGCTCCCTGGAGATAAAAGCGTCATTACCCTTCTATCTACAACTCTGCCAAGAGTAATCTTGTGCAAAGGTAGACACCTTTGATGACATATTTTAGATACTCTTGAGTTTTGGCCCCTGGTGGACCACTAATGCAGAGCTAAGGGGAGGCAATCCGTGACACACATCCTCTTCGGAGACCCTGACACCATCACCAAAACAGCCATGCTGTGGACTCCAGAAGGAAAGTGAAAGCAAGGCCGACCAAAAGCCACCTGGTGGAGATCATTGAAGGCAAAGATGTAAACATGAACCAGAGCTGGGGCACCACAAGAAGGATGGCTGAAGACTGAGCAAAGTGGAAACAGTTTGTTGCTGCCCTACAAGACGTCTCCAGGCGTATGGTCACTAAGAGCCTTGTCAGTCAGCGGTCAAAGACCAAAGTGGAAACAGTTTGTTGCTGCCCTGCAAGACGTCTCCAGGCGTGATGGTCACTAATAGCTTTGTCAGTCAGCGGTCAAAGACCAAAGTGGAAACAATTTGTTGCTGCGCTACAAGACGTCTCCAGGCGTGATGGTCACTAATAGCTTTGTCAGTCAGCGGTCAAAGACCAAAGTGGAAACAATTTGTTGCTGCCCTACAAGACGTCTCCAGGCGTGATGGTCACTAATAGCTTTGTCAGTCAGCGGTCAAAGACCAAAGTGGAAACAATTTGTTGCTGCCCTACAAGACGTCTCCAGGCGTGATGGTCACTAATATCTTTGTCAGTCAGCAGTCAAAGGCCAAAGAAAAAGAAGAAATGAAAGCAGTCAGTAAATAAAACAATAAAGAAAGTCAATTATACTTTTCATTACTATTTATAGGGAGCCGCGCTGGTGTAGTGGTAACCAAACTGCGCTGGCGACCGCGTGACCCAGGATCAAACCCGGGCGAGGACATTTGAAGAATTTTCGTCGACCGGGATTTGGACTGGATTAACTCGAGCCCTGGCGAGAACATTTGAAGTAGTGTCGTCGACCAGGGACTGGCGGCTCCTGAGCCGACCCAGCTCTAATGGGTACCTCCGAAATCGGCGAGTATCTGCCTGAATGGCGAGGGACACCTGTCTCTGTACAAGAAAAAAAGGGATACTCACGTAAAAATTAGTCTCAGGTTAGACACATTAACCTGAGATTTCGCCTCGAGTAAAAGCGGGCGTACGCAAAAAAATTAAAACCTAAAAATTTTTTTTAAAAATACTATTTATAGCAAGTGGTGAGATTGTTTGAACAAAAATGATTGTGACTATAAACCGTTGTTGATAAGAAATGAGACTTAGCTTCCGACTCTACTTGAAAATTAATGTTAAAGACTTGAGACTCGAAGTTAGGAAAGATTATAAAAACAGCTCTGGTGTTTATTCACTGATTATCAATGGCTCCCTTCCATATGACAGAACTGGATCTATGTAACACTGAATAACTTTCTTTATTATTTGCGTGGACAGAAACGCATTTTTCTGCTCTATTGTGATATCTGCGCCATTTGGCCCAGCACATTAAATTTCGGCAAGCATTAAAAAAAATGTGTTAGTTTTTAGCGGTTGCCAAAAAAAAAATAACAACAACCGGGCGACCACAACTGATGTTTAAAGATGACGCGCAAGAGAGACACGAAGGCACTGGACATTAATCCAACCACCTGGGAGGATTCAAACCGTAATCGCTCAAAATGGCGATGCTGCTTACTGCGTTACCTCAGATTAGGCGTAAAGAAACTCTTACAACAAGCGGAAGATAAAAGAACATGCCGAAAGGAACACCAGACAAACAAACAAAAAACAAAAAACAGCTGAGGGCTATCAACTCAACAGCGCATCATTCCCACAGTCAGTAATGACTGATAAAGGCTATTATGTTAGCTTTTGGCTGTCTGAGCCGACATAGAAGGATGCAAACGGTTTGAAAGAAAATTTGTATCTCTCTTTAAATGCCAATTTCCATGAATCCTCTAGTGTTAAGTGCTATTAATTTGTCCTCGCTCCTCCTTCTATTGGTTATTGTTATTAATTTGTCCTCGCTCCTCCTTCTATTGGTTATTGTTATTAATTTGTCGTCGCTCCTCCTTCAATTGGTTATTGTTATTAATTTGTCCTCGCTCCTCCTTCTATTGGTTATTGTTATATTTGATCAGAAATGACATTACTGTATTCCGTACAAACCTATAAGTTCTCATTCTCTCTCAGCAAATGACGAAGTAAATGAACATTAATTTGTCCTGTCGCACGCTGCTTGTATATACGCTAGATGCACCTCATCCGCCCATCCCTGCTAGTCTTACGTTTGATGTCAAATTCCAATAATCATAGTCTTATTGATTCATCAATAGCAGTGTCGCTATCTAATAGGCAATTAGAACTTCACAAACGATGCCTCTTGACTTCTGAATTATCTTGTGAAGACTTCCTTGCGACAGAAGCATCATTATACTTCTATCGACAACTCTGCCAAGAGTAATCTTGTGCGAAGATAGACACATTTGAAAACCCACTTTAGATATAAACGGGTGCTCCACTAAAAGGCTAGGCAAATAACTAACATTCTCAGTAGGATTCAAGCATTATATTAAATGAACCTAGAGTAGATACTTTATCCTCAGCTATGCTGCTGCGTATGGCCGTATTAGGTCTTACATCGCCATTCAAACCTCTTTAAACATAATTGTATAAACTTCTAAACTTACACAGACCATACGCTGTCCAAGAGCACAGGACAGCAACAAAGCAGAAAATTAGAAGCTTAGCGTTCATCGTAGTCACTCGTGTCCAACAGCAGTTGAAAAACACACGAAGAAAGCGAGAAGGAGTTTAGTTTTAAACACAGCTTTCCTTAAACTTTTCAGATTTGACGATAACAATTTAAGTGGGTGTTAATGTGTTCTTTATTGGGCAGTAAAACTGCCATCGTTTGGCAGAAAGTGTAAATTAAATGCAACCCAATGGTTTTCTTCTCGTTTTCTCCTTTAGCACCGTTTGGGCCGAACGTTTTGAATCAATCTCTCCAAGATTTCAGAAACTGAGATAAGCAAGGAGCACAACTGTGAGAATCTATATTCGTGTACTAGCTCCATCTGTGGTTGGTGGCTTAGTATAAGACCAGCAAGGCGTTTGTGCAAATCAAATATATACGAGGGGCGTTCAGAAAGTAATGCACCACATCGTTTTTCTCAGGAGCTGTTTATTCAAAAAGCATCAAATTTACACACAATATACATGGATATGGCATGTAAACATCGGTATTATTCAACATAATCCCCATCAACTTGTATGGTTTTATGCCAGTGCAAATCAAGTGCATGTATTCATAGCCCGTACCAGATTTTGTCTTGATCATGTAGCCATTTCTTCGCTGCATGAGTCACTCCTTCATCATCTTCAAACCTTGTCCCACGGTATGCATCTTTAAGTGAACCAAATAGATGAAAATCAGAGGGTTCCAAATCGGGACTATAGGGTGGATGGGGTAGTACAGTCCAACCCAATTTGGTGATTGCTTCCCGTGTTGCCAGACTTGTGTGAGGTCGCGCATTGTCGTGAAGGAGAAGCAGGTCTGTTGGATTCTTGTGCGGCCGAACTCTGCGAAAACGTTGATTGAGTTTTTTCAATGTCTTAATGTAAGCTTGCGAATTGATTGTCTCTCCTCTTGGCATAACGTCCACAAGAATCACACCTTCAATGTCCCAAAAGACAGTGATCATGACATTTCCAGATGAAGGAACTGTCTTGAATTTCTTTCTTCGTGGTGATTGCGGATGATGCCCCTCCATTGACTGTCTTTTTGTCTCAGGTTCAAAATGATGTGCCCAGGTTTCGTCACCTGTAACGATCTCAACCAAAAATTTCTCTCCATCAGCATTGAAACGCTCCAACATTTCAGAAGAAATTGCTTTCATTTGCAATCGGTGGTCATTTGTGAGACTTCGAGGAACCCATCTTGCGCAAACCTTAGAAAATCCAAGAGTTTTTATAACTGCATTTGCACTACCAATGCTGACTGACAGCTGTAAGGCCAATTGTTGAGTAGTAATTCGCCTATCAGTAAGAATAATGTCCTCAGCGCATTTCAACATTTCTGCGTTGGTGGCTGTGGCAGGACGTCCACAGCGCGGCCGATAAGCAGCTCCGTATCTCCACTTTCTGATTCTTTGATTCTCTGAACCCAGCGACTGACTGTACTCGTGTCGACTGCAAAACTTCCATACACATCACATTGACGCTTGTGAATGTTCACAACAGTTTCCTTCTCTGCAACGAGAAATTCTATCACAATTCACTGCTTATAATAGTGATGCTGCACTGTAATTCTGTTCTTCAAAAGGCCCGATTCTGTTCTTCTATTTTTGAATTTGCATCATTCTTCTTCTCTTTGTAACTATATGTGTTTGCCATGGTTCTTTTCATTTGAATATGTATATCGTGTTTGGTATTTTTGTGTAGGTAATTAAATGGGTTCTTTCTATGGCGGTAGGTTTATTTCTTACTCCCACCAGTTTTACTTTCTTCTGATTTTCCGCGATCACGTAGATTTTCGTTGTTTACGAAAATCGCTATTTTCGTGCACACCTGTATGACGCGTCAGAAACGTCACGTAACGTGATGCCATTTTTGGACACGCGGTCTGTGCGTTTTCAAATCTGATTGGCGTAGGTCGAAGGTATTTTATTTTTTTAAGCGTTTCCATTGGCCCGAGTGGGTAACTTAGCAGATGCGTAGGTGATCAACAGAAGTGGTTCCCTGTATATATATATATATATATATATAATATATATATATAGAATCGTTCAGAGGGGACCTTTCTCTATTTGAAGAAATAATTGCCTGCCGGTCAATTTCGTATTATCGTCTCCATTGCGGGGAAAAACAGCGGTAATTGGTATGTAGGAATTTTATTATCGTTTTACTTATTAGTGGGTTCTTTGATAAGAGTCTAGGCCCGTAAGTAAAATTTCTTCGGGGACATTAACTTATAGTTTTAAACGTAAAGCGCCATCCATTACTTTCTTTGTAGAATGATGGGAATGTAAAAGTGTGCAAAAGTCTTTCTAGGATTTTGGCAGTAGATAGGAGCGAGTGAAGTTATGAGATACACGTGTGCTCATAGATGTAGAATGTTGTGTAAAACCCCCATTTATTCCTGGGTATTTACAAATGTAATTTTATTGGAAACTCCATTGTGTGTACGTCAATTTTAGTGTGCCTAAAATGTGAGAAATGCAGTGGAGGGCACAGGTTTATGTTATCAGTGAATTATACGGCTTAAGGGAGTAAAGTATTCCTATAGCACGAGGTTTAATTTAAATTGGGGCTTAAGTCGGGAACCCAAGGTGTAATGGGAATTTCGGACAAAGGATTTCCCTAGGTGAAATGTTTGGACACGTGGTTAGCCATGCGTAACAACCACGTAACCCGTCAGACAGTGTCTGGGGCTTTGTTTACTTACCTGGAAGATTTAAGTTGAGGAGAGAGAGAGAGAAGCAGAATGAGATAGAAGACACGTGGGTAGGAATATTTTATGTATTGTTGTGCAGAACGAGAGAAGGGGAGTAGAAGGAGTGAGATTGAAGAGACACGTGGGCTAGAATTATTTATGTATCATTGTTCAGAACGAGAGAAGGGGAGTAGGAGGAGTGAGATTTTAGTGCCACGTGGGTAGTATTATTTATGTATTGTTGTACACAACGAGTGAGGTATTCAGTAGGGGTGTTGTAAAGATTATGGGAGCTATATGTGTTAGAGATGCGTTATGTTGGAGTTGGTGTACATTAGACGCATTTCCTTTTAATTTCAGCAAGTCGCGTCAAACAGTGGAGGAGAATAATTTGCCCCTACAAACTATCCACGGCACAAGGGAATATCTCAGGGGTCAGAGGACTCGAGGTATCGCCAGCAGCGAAAAGAAAATAACCTAAACGGTCTATTTCAATGAAGTTCAACTCTTCAGCGAGACCTAAACAGCTCTTTTTGCAGTGAGGAGCGGGAACGGGTTTATTTATCATACAGCCCGAGCTCAATGCTATTATAGTCTCCAGCACCGGCAAGTGGCCCGGGAGATTGGTGTAATCGTATACAGCCAGCAATCACGGCTGTGTTTTCCTCTAAATCCGGAGCGGGTTAAAAGTGGAAAGTTATAGAAGCTATTCAGCAGCAGAGAAGTTTCTACAGTTGATCAAGTACCCCATGCTTGATACCCGACCATCATCATCATCACCAAATTCAGGAGCAGGTGATAGGGTTACAATACCTGGGTCCTAAAAGTAACGAGAGAAGAGCGTAACGGAGACGCCGCATCATCAGTCGTCGAGTGTTAGAGAAACACTGAGACCAAGAGAGAGAGAGAGAGAGAGAGAGAGAGAGAAGGAGGGAGAATATAGACAGGACAATAGGGTCTGTTCATTATCCATTTGAGCAACAGGAGAAATCTTATTAGTGTTAGAGAGTGGAGGTTAAAGTTGACAGCCCCACCAAATTAGATTTGTTTAAATCACTAACCATTTTATTGTTCCCCAGCAGGGTGACAGAAAGAGTGAATGTGATTGGGGTTTTTTCTAGTGTCTATCTAATTTAATTGTTACTTTGTTTTTTTTTTCAGGCCGTGCAACAGTGCTCGCTATTTATTTGATTGATGTATGATGAAATTTAATGATTTCTGTGTGTAAATAAATATATCTATACTGTTCAAAAAAAGAAACGCATAGCTATCCGAGGGCGCGTTTTTATGAGTTTGTAAGTAAAATTTGGTTCTATGGTATATAAAAACCAGCCTCAAATGTTCTTTACAGTGTCAAATGCACGTGTTGACCTGAATTACGTTCGTTTTTGTAATCGTTACAACGCAGTAATCAATAGTGTTTATAACGCAATTTTTGACCACAGCTCATGTTGCGCGCATGTGAAAGCAACAAAATTTGGGGTGAACACTATTCACTGACTACGCAACTGAAATCCTATAAAAGGATAACGCTACACACAAAAAATTCAGTTCATTTTCAAGCAGACATTTATGGCGTCTCTATCGATAAATTTAAGGAACATTGCTATTGGCTGACTGCATGCAGGCGAAAGTCAAAGTCAGGTTGCCAGGCATCTAAACGTGCATTAGAGTACCATCAGTCGACTTTGGCACCGGTTCCAAGCCACTGGCTCAGTTGAAGACCGGCATCGCAGTGGACGACCCAGAGTGACAACAGCAGCGGAGGATCGCTTTATTCGGCTTCGTCACCTCAGAGACAGGTTTACAACAGCTTCCTCAACTGCCCAGTCATTGCCTGCAGGACGTCATGTGTCTGACAAACTGTCCGGAATAGACTGCATGAGGCTGGACTTTGGGCACAACTACCTCACCGAGGACCTGTCCTTACGCGCCGCCATCGCCAAAATCGACTTCTTTGGGCCAACCAGCATCGTCCCTGGGCAGCTGACAATCAATGGAGACGTGTCTGGTTTAGTGACGAATCTTTCTTTTTGTTGCAGCGTCATGATAGACGGCGTAGGGCCTACCGTAGACGAAATGAACGTTTTGCCCAAAATTGCGTTGATGAAGCTCCGCCGCACGCTGGTGGACGTGCAATGGTGTGGGGAATGATCAATTACAACGGAAGAAGTCAATTGGTGCACATTGAAGGAGGATTGAATGCGCAGCGATACGTCAATGAAATTCTTCGACCCCATGTCCTTCCACTTTTGGCTGCCCAAAGGTCTGTGTTTCAACAGGACAACGCCAGACAACATTGTGCATGGTTGACCACGCAGTTCCTGACTGCCAACAACATTCTCACCCTTCCCTGGCCATCCCTGTCTCCAGACATGAGTCCGATTGAGCACCTGTGGGATGAGCTGCATAGATGTGTTTGTCGCCGAGACGTTGCTCCAGCCAATCGTTGTGATCTGTTCCAGACACTCCAGGAAGAGTGGGCAGCCATCCCACAGGCCCACATCAGACGACTGATCGCATCCATGCCCAGGAGATGCCAGTCGCTGATCGATGCAAGAGGAGGCCACACACCATACTAACGGGAAAGCCCGTACGCCAAAAAACTCTCGTGACCCAGATGCAAAACAACTGTCAATTGATTGGTTGAACCCTAAGGTATTCTTGTGTGCAATTTGAACAATTAACTCATTAAATTAAAAAAGTTATTGAATGTCAAAATTATGGCTATGTGTGTGCCTTCAGTAGCTATGCGTTTCTTTTTTTGAACAGTATATAATATATACTGGATCAGCTTCTACTCTATACTATACCTATATGTGGTCTGTATAGTGATGTCTGTGGTCGTTTTATACACCTTATCTCCTTGTGTTTAAAGGTAGTTAGAGGGGGGGGGGGTGATTCTATAGCTTTTCTGAAGTCACGAAGCGGCAAGGGGAGAGTCAAATCCTTGTTCTAGCCCTTGAGCCAATAGTCTCATCTGTCCACAGGCAGGTCATTTTTCATCTAATTCTATCTTCTCAGAATTTCTCATACTAGGGTCTTGCTTTCATTCAGGCAAACTCTATAAACTTAAATCCACTTCGTGACAATAACGCAAGTTGCAAACACGCTCCATTTCAACGGTTTAGGGCAGCCGTATTATTTAACCGGTTGCGGTGCAATTTGGTGCACACATTTGACACATGCTATGTTTGAAGTGTGCAGAATTTCATGCTTCTATCTTTATTATTAGGTGAGAAAAACTATGTGGTGCATTACTTTCTGAACGCCCGTCGTAGAAACAGAACAGACATTCAAAGACATTCAGATAAGTACCCTATGTGGGAAATTCGAACAATTCACGTGAGAAGTCAAAAAAGAACAACTCAAGTGTAATGATGAAAAAAAAAACTGTTCTATAGTTAGTAGTATAAATAATACAAAAACATTGGTTTTGAGTAATTGTATACTTTTATTGAAAGTGAATCATTTGTGTATATAAATGCAACTATTTATTTATATATATATTTATATATATATATTCCAAATTCATATTTTTCATTTGCACATTCTCATCAAGAAGAAGAAAAGAAAATAACATAAATAAATGATTCAATAATTGTATTCCAGACTTGGTCAATTCCATGTTGTTTGGGGATTTTGACTTTACTGAATTGAATTTGCATTTGCAGTTAAACATAGGATAGTTTTGAACGAAGGGGCATTCTAGTCTCTTGATCTACTCATTACCACCTTGTCAGGAGCACTTTACAGCCTTAACTTTACCTGTGCCATCCATGTTTGGGCAGGAATACGTTCACAGATTTGTTTGTGAGTTTGCATAAAGAGGCAAACAGAAGGATTACGAATTATTAGAAAGAGGTCACACGATGGAATTTTAAAATGTAATATTTTAAAGCACGCGGCGGTATTATGATTTAAACACCAGTACCTACATAGTGCAAAAGACATTGGATTGGTGTAAAAGGAGAGCCGGAATCCACAATTGGCATATTCGTCGGAAATACAATCTTGGATTTGAAGTGAGAATTGGAAAAATAACCTAGCAAAGTCTGAGTCCACGATCAGACTGCACCGCCATGTCTAGCAAGCAATTCACCTGAGCAAGAGAAAAGAAAAGGACAAAGGATTCCAAAATTATAAGTGACAGATCAGAGTATTTGGGCAACTTTTAAACTTAAAAGTAAACACGGATTTTAAATACAAAGCCTGGAAACTTAAACGACCATTACAGAGTATTTGGGCAATTTAAAACTTAAAACAGTAAACCCGCATTTATAAATACAAGGACTGGAGACCTAAGGAATCAGACCACCTGTCATAAGAGGAATTCTAAAATTTCAATACGAATTGATTCAAAAGCATCAATTTGCTGCGTCCATTCTAACCGTGCCAGGACATTGTGTTACAAATAATTACTTTGAGGTAAGTGTAAACATTTATTTTACAAATGTGAATTTTACATGTTTTTCTTGCTAAATGGTTATTTATGAGGCTGGCAACCACAACATAAGAAAATAGTACATTCATAAACAACTGCAGCAAGCGCTGGTGTTCGTTTTATGCTAATTCGCTCAAAAACGCAAAAGCAGCAGCAACCCCAGACTCCGATTAGAGCAGTGATGAGTGATGATTACATCACATGTGCCTCTTGTGTATAGTATCATTTTGTGAGATATATGTGCCTTGTTAATTGTGATTCAGGTAAATCATTGCATTTCCCACTGTCTAAGTACATATTTTCCCAGTTTAATACCCAGAAGAATATTGGTGATTTCTAATCATCTTCCCTGTGCTACGTTTTGCATATTTAAGAATTTAATTATTCAGAGAGGTTAACATTGGTGGGTGGACAGCGAGACAATGCGCCTGTTAATCTTCCAACCAAGTGTACTTAGCAGGGGCATTTGTTCTTTTTATTTTTGTCAACATTTCGTAGAACGAAGCTATCAGACTGTTCTTGGTAAGAAACCGCAAGACGAAAGTTCGAGTCACTAGTTGTGAAGTAAAAGCAGGAATCAACGCTAACCGCTTAAATTGGACAGGTTGTGTGAAGAAGAACCCTCTTCACGGAAGAATTGACAAAACCATGGCTGCAGGACTCACTTAGACCAGCTAAGGTTTTGTACAAGGAAACAGCGAAAGGACAAAAATTGTTATTTATATAAATCCTCAAACCAAGTCTCAATGAAGACAAATTTTATTTAAATATAAAATTCACCATCATTTCATCGTTATTTTAACTTGTTAAAATTAATTGATTAATTAATGTGTTTTCCTGTTATTTAAAAACAAAGTCATTGTTTATTCAGTTATTATAGGTATTAAAGCATACGTATGAGTAAGACTCTTTCTATATATATATATATATATATATATATATATATATATATATATATATATATATATATATATATATATATATATATATATATATATATATAGGAGCCGCGGTAGCATAGTGGTTAGTGCACTGGCTTCCTAGCGCAGTGGTCTATGGTTCGATCCCCAGATGAGGCGGAAAATTTTTTAGGCCACAAACGGCTCCTGGGTTGACCCAGCCCCAAATGGGTACCAGAGCTACTCTGGGAAGGTTAAGGCGGCCGGCGTGATGCCGACCACATCACCCCTCGTGTGCCGACGGTCAAGATAATATGGGCCTAACACCATATTCCCAATATGCCTCAATGGGCGTGTAACGGGTTCCTTTACCTTATATATATATATATATATATATATATATATATATATATATATATATATATATGTATATATATATATATATATATATATATATATATATACATATATTTACATTTATAGAGCAAATATGTATAAAAGAATTTCGCTGGATGTACACCAGCTGGGGGCTTGAACGGGCTAAAACCATCGCTTAATTCTTCACAAAAGGCGACGGATCAGCTTTAAGTTAATAGTGTTCAGCCCTATGCAGCATTGCTCTTGACTTCTGAATTATCTTATGAATACTAACTTGGGATAGAAGCGTCATTGCCCTTCTATGTACAACTCTGCCAAGAGTAATCTTGTGCGAAGGTAGATACCTTTGACGACCCATTTTATATACTCTTGAGTTTGGCCACTGGGGGATTACTACTGTAGAGCTAAGGGGAGGCAATCCGTGACAAAGAGACATCTGTTTTCTCTAATGTTTGTGGTACATGTTGGAGATACCAGTTTGTAATATGAGTATGTGATAATAGCTTGATAGTAGTCTGTGGATCAGGAGCGTGTGGTCTACGCTGGATGCCTGCCTTTGACGGGTTGTGAAGATCCTTAACTTGACGTTGGAGCGGTTACCCCTGCAACTACGCCTAGGACGTGCCCTCACCACAGAAGTCGATAACTCATGGAACAGTCAGAAAACTAGTCCAACAGCTGGCCAAATAAGTGATTTTAATCTGGCCAAAACAAAGAATTCTCCCCACCCAAACAAACCACCCCGTGAACTAATTTCGTTGAAGAAAAACTCCACATCTGTTTTTATCCAGCAACTTCACTTATTTATTTACTCATGTAGAAGAATAATTGATTATTAAATTTGTTATATATGTTTAAAAGCCAATAGTTGATTTAATTATTACAGAGAGAAGTTCACACGTATGAATCAGTTTTCTTAAATATAAACACAACAAAGCTATTTAGGAAATATTTTACTGAATAATTCAGTTGGGGGGGCTTGTGACGAAATCAGTCATGCAATTTTTATAACTCTCATTCACTGCGGCAGTATCTCTACATTTCTTCATTTTTCTCACTCATTGTCTTAATATTTGGCATATTTTATGCCCTGCATTCTTTTACTGTGACCACTCCCCAGACGTATTTACGTTCCGCCAGGCGAACTGTGGTATTATCGTAACAATACCCAATCATTATCACCGGTCAGCGGTAAAACTTTTATCTCTTTGAGTCGCCGGCCACCTTTGATAGGAGACGATCCTCGTTTGACAAAATATGGTCTCGTACGACGATGAATAGGAAGCCAATATTGTCCGTCTGAGAAATCAACTTACTATTGGTTTCATTTGGGATCCGGAATATACTTTGGTTCTCATTGGCAAGTTTGCCGGGAAGTACAATCTGGGATTTGAAATGAGAATGAAAGGTATAATCTAGCGAAATCAGAGAAACAGATCAGAGACTGCATTACATCGTCAAATGAGCAAACTCCCAGAAGCCAGTGAGATATCGGACTTAGAATCCCATAATTATAAGTGACAGATCGAGTATTTGGGCAACTTATATTTAAATACAAAACTGGAAACTTAAGGGACCAGGACTTTAAATATCAAGACTGGAAACCTAAGAATTGGATCACCCGTCATAAGAGAATATTTCCAGACCCAATGATTCACAGAACACCCGTCATAAAAGGAATTAAAATATTTCCAGACCAAGTGATTCACAGAACACTCGTCATAAGAGGAATTTTTCAGGCCAAGTGATTCGAGAGCATAGACCCTAAATTGCTTGTGTCCATTCTAACCTGTGCGAGGAGATTGTAGATTCCAAAATTTGTGGGGTAAGTGTAACATTTATTTTACAAATGTGAATTTGACATGTTTCTTGCTTAAGTGGTTATATATGAGGCTGGCAACCTCAACATATGAAAATACTTTATTCATGAACCACTACAGCAAGCGTTGGTAATTGTTTCTGGCTAATAGTGCGGAAAACCGACAGCAGAGGTGACCACAGACTCCAACTGGAGCAGTAATGAGTGATGATTATATCACATGTGCCCGAAGTGTATAGTATCATTGTGTGAGATATATGTAACTGGTTAATGTTAGTTCAGGCACAAATCTTTGTTCGCGATGTCCAAGCACATATTTTCCCAGTTAATACCCAGAAGAATATTGGCGATTTCTATTCATCATTCCTAAGTTACGCTGTGTATACTTAAGAATTTAATTACTATGAGATATTAACAAGGGTGGAGGGACAGCGAGACGATGCGCTTGTGAATTTGCAGGCCACAAATGTACTTATCAGAGGCTATTTCTATGTCTTTCTATTTTGTCTAATTAAGTTCGTGGTTATAAGCTATCAGACGGTTTGAAGTACTAACGTTACTACTCCGCTAATGTGAGAGAAGAGCATCAGCACTGACCGCCTACATTGGACGAGTTATGTGGAGAGGTGCACTCATCACCAAAAAGAAGTGAAGGAAACTACGGCGACAGGACTCACCTAGAGTTAAGTTCTTGATTAAAAGGCATCAGCAAAACGGACTTTTATCACTCCCCTATTAAGTCTCTACGAAGACGCTTTCATCTAAAATTTCACCAATCTTTCCATATTTATTTTAACCTGTTAAAGACTAACTCATTATTAAATTTGTTACATGTTATTTTAAAACTAAACAAACATAGTTGATTCAGTTATTATATGTATCAAAGCAAACGTAAGTGCACGACTAATATATATATATATATATATATATATATATATATATATATATATATATATATATATATATATATATATATATATATATATATATATATGTGTGTGTGTGTGTGTATGTGTGTGTGTGTGTGTTCATTTAGACATATATTTACCTCTAAACAGAGCTATACCATTATAAGAGAAAATTCACTGAATTAACTCAGCTGGGGGCTTGAACGGGCTGAAAACCATTGCTTAAACCTTTCCCAAAAGGCGAAGGATCAGATATAAGTTAACAATTGTTTAGCCCCATGCAACACTGTTCTTGTATTCTGAAAATATCATGTGAACCCCCCTTAAGGTAGAAGTGTCGTTACCCTTCTATCTACATCTCTTACTTACTTAGTCGTTCCCCTTCTACCGTGAGGTGTGGAGGTTTGGGAGAGAGAGAGCGCCAGACTATCCTGTCGACTGTCGTCCTCCTGGCCTGGTTCCATTCTAGTCCTCGGTCCTTCAAAGATTGTCTAATGTTGTCCTCCCAGCGGACTCTGGGTCGTCCTGAGGGTCTGGATCCCTGGCTCTTTCTATCTACATCTCTGCTAAGAGTAATCTTGTGCGAAGTTTGACACCTTTGACGACCCATTTAGATACTCTTGAGTGTTGGCCACTGTTGGACCATTACTGCAAAGCAGGGGAGATAATCCGTGACAGGTCTCAGAACGAGCTAATATATCTTTATCTTTGTAGAAGGGACGGACAGATGCAAAGTTCACAATAGCTTGGAAAATTTCAGTGCTGTGCTTGATTTGTGAAATATTTTATGAAGACTCCCTAAAATGGAAACACCATCCTTCTTTTTTACAACTCTGACAAGATTAATCTTGAGCGAAGGAAGATACCTTTAAAGACCCTCATTGTATACTCTAGATTGTAACCATTGCTGGACCATCACTGCAGAGCAGGGGAGGCAACCCGTGGCAGGGGAGGGAGACATGTAAAATTGGAAAGCTGAAATAAGAACAAAAACAACAACAAAGAAACCCAAATAAAAGAATATTGAAAACATTGTGTCAGCATGCGAGGCAAGCAGAAGAGAGACATGAGAGGGCACTGGACATAAATCCAGAAACCTGGGAGGATGAAGCGGCTGATCGCACCAAGTGGCGATGCTAACTGCGGCGCCACCTCAGACTTGGTGAAAAGAAGCTCGCACAACAAGCAGCAGACAGAAGAAAACGTCGAAAGAAACAACAGGAAAATAAGCAGCTGAGAGCTGTCACCTCAGGGTTGCATTCCCACAGTCAGTTATGACTGATGGGGCTATTATTATTATTATTATGTGTCATCGTTGTCAACCATCATCGCCCTATCACATCTTAGTGAACATGGAGCATCTGTGGCAGCTAGGCCATTTTCAGAAAGCCTACACCAAAGCGTGTATGTGCTTTTGTAGCATTACTTGTAGTAATTATTTGTACATGGTCATTTTACCAGCACCCCGCACAACTACATGCTAATCCGCCTATTACGACATCCCTGCCGGAGCAGCAGCTCTATTTCGTCTCTATTTCTTCAGAGAGTCCCGGGAACAATACGAGGTAACCTTCCAATGGCAGTCAGAAACAAAAAATTCGTCTATGCTTCACATTACCACCATTATATAAGACAGGGGTTCTCAAACTTGTTATGCTCATGGCTCCCTTCTGAGCCACATTTACCTATGTGCCCCCTTCTCCCCCCCCCCCCAGTCGCTTTTTAACTGGAAATAAGGTACTTTACCATTTTACTGTGCGCCCCCGCCCCCCAGAAATATGGCAAGGCCCTTTAGTGGGCCATATGTCCTATGTTGAGAACCACTGTATGTACGCAGACGATAAAAGTTACACAGCACAAACAATGTGCCTGGTGGTATGTACACAGACGATAAAGGTTACGCAGCACAAACAATGTGCCTGGTGGTATGTACGCAGACGATAAAGGTTACACAGCACAAACAATGTGCCTGGTGGTATGTACGCAAGCGATAAAGGTTACACAGCACAAACAATGCGCCTGATGGTATGTACGCAGACGATAAAGGTTACACAGCACAAACAATGTGCCTGGTGGTATGTACGCAGACGATAAAGGTTACACGGCACAAACAATGTGCCTAG
The DNA here is from genome assembly GCA_024509875.1 of Oreohelix idahoensis. Taxonomy (NCBI): domain Eukaryota; kingdom Metazoa; phylum Mollusca; class Gastropoda; order Stylommatophora; family Oreohelicidae; genus Oreohelix; species Oreohelix idahoensis. The sequence continues at coordinate 42,221 of JAMPIV010006968.1, read as the reverse complement.
TGGTATGTACGCAGACGATAAAGGTTACACAGCACAAACAATGTGCCGGGTGGTAGGTAAAAGATTAAACACAAAAATTAGAAACAACACAAAAATCTGTAGGAGCTTCAACAATGATGTTTAAGAAAGTGGTTAAAAGAAACAGGTAGTCCCATCACAGAGGCTGCCCTAGGGAAGGAAAGTGTTAGAGATTTCACTTTAATAGGTCCAGCATCGAGAGGCGAAGTGACCTGTTCCCTTCCTCGCTGCCTTTTCCTACCGTAACGCAAAAGCAAAGTCAGGTACCCATTTACAGCTAGGTATGCTTGAACGTATCGATACCGTGAATTGAAACCGGCAGTTTTGCCTCGATAGACCAGCGCTCTAACCACTCTTCCAGTCGGACGCTCAAGGAAGTGGTTTAACACCCTAAATTCACAAACTAATAAACTGATAAGTAGGAAAATAGCAAAGATGTTCAATTGTGGAAAGAACATACAATGTCGCCAGACATTGTGGTTCCTGCAGGTCTCTGAATAGGTAAATACAGACTGGGTCTAATGTTTACTTCATGCAAGTGGTAAGAGACGACTAATATTAGATTATGCATGAGACTGACAACTTCCTCATGTCAGACAAGTTACACATGATGTGCCTTTGCAATGGCCGTTTGTGTCCTACTTATTTTGCATGATGAACATGGCACTTAAGGATTAAATCGAAACTACTTAGAAAAGAAATAATGAATAAATGAGGGAACAGAGGTTATATTTGTTTTCTTTCTCTTCTCAGCAACTCCCGGAAATCACACTTAGTAACTACTACATTTGGCTAGTCATAGATAGCACTAAAGAACTTTCGACACTCCTCAATGTTCTCAATATCACTTTCTAACGTACAGATAAGTTCCACCAATCAAACTAAAATCTCCGCCGCTATCAGTTTATCAGACACAGACAAGATCTACCTTTATCAAAGGAAGCAACCTATTCACTTTTAATATTATCGTGTTTTCCGTATCAACCAACCGGAATAAAAGACATCAAAGTTCGTGCACTTGACTTCCTTCTTCTTCTTCTTCTTCCTCGTTCGTCCTGAAAAGGACGTTGGTTACGTTGTGTCCGTTTACAGCGGAGCTGCGAAATGACCCGGATGTACGGTAATGTAAAACACGAAAGTTTTGTCGGTCATGACTGCATTACAAGGACACGAGCAAGAGTTAATGATTGTTTTCCCTCGTGAGAGGGAAGTAGAAAGAGAGTTAACAATAAACGTGGGCAGTGAGGATGTATAAATATTCCATGGATAGACCTTGATTTAGTAGCTACATGAGTCACATTTGTGTCTGCCAGTTGTGAGCCATCTTTCTGATTAATTTACAATCCAGACGCAAAATGGTTTTTCTCTGAGTCCCAGTAAAAATACAAAAACAAAGCTTATGAACAGAAGACACGCACATTTATTTTTAAAAATGCAGTACTAGACAGGACAAATCAAAGTCCATCAAAATCTTAACACGGAAAGCTGAGAAGATCACAAAAGTTGGACACTCGAAGACATTTTACGGGATCACTAGAACAGAGAATCAGTAAACCAACAATACACGACGGAACAAAAAGGGAGGAAAATACATCAGCAATAAAGTGCAGCAACGGACCAAATAAGTGGTCTATTTTATAAACTAGTTCTAAGCATTAATGAACCGATACAGCAGACCAACATAGACATAGGAAAAGGATAGTCCTAATTTAAACATAATGAATCTACTGAATATGAGATGCCCAGAAATAATTGATAGATGATATTTCATCCACAACAAAAACTGGAAGTACAAAACCATCGCCAAGAACTAGAAGACAAAGCACACGAAACCATCACCAAAAACTGGAAAACACATGCAGCAGAAAAAGGGATTTGAATAAGAAGATTATCCAGGTATCAGATAGAAACAATCAGGATCCCCATAGAGCAAACAAAAGCGATTAGAGATTAATAAATTTAGAAACTTTTAAGATTTTTACCAAAGGCTACCTACAGAACTGACCACAAAATAATCTTTTCAGAACCTGTTCCAGTACAATGTCAAGTCGAGCAAAGAGCCTTGCTTTCATGCCAACGATGTTGCTCACTGTCATGGCTTGAAACATGAGACACACAACAGAATGAAGAATAAACAGGAATCAAATACAATTCACCGTACCTCGCCCGGCAAAAGAGTTCAGGCACTTCAAATGGGGAAATAAGAACCGTTAACAACCTATCCCCCACATACGAGGAAGAGGTTTACGATAATAAAAAAAGAAAGAAAAAGAAAGAGCCCTGAGATGTCAGCGATTAAAACCACGCATTAAATTAATAGATAAGATTTTTCTAGATTATCTTCCACATTTCACAGTAGTCCCCTTATCGAGAAATATAGTCCAGAATTTAGTCGAGAGTCAGTTCTTACAGCTCATGGATAACTCACTGTTACACAGCTTTAAAAAAAAAAAAAATCCACATACACACATTTTCAATAGGGGGCAAAAACAAATTTTCATTTACACTGGACCTATCCTATGTTGTCTCATTCAGACGGAAGTATCGATCTTTTTTTCTGTTGTCAAAGACCGGCAGGAAGATTGATGGTCCTTCAGTTTCTTTACCCTTGAGGAAATAAACTTTTGCAGTCTCTCTATCTGTGGTAAAGTACAGTGATACAGCGATGAAATCATAAATTATATGTAATAAAGTCATAATTAGTAAAGTTGTAACGTGTCTTCTTCCCCGCGCCAGAAAACGCATTGATTTAAGCAGGACAGAACATAGTGAGAAATCTTATCGCCGCGTTGGTAGTATTAGCCTTTATAACGCGTCCGTCAAGGGTTAACGATAAAAATTTGAAAAATCTACTAGCGTAGTGGTTCCAGGAAAGATAGAAAGAATAAAACACACAAACGCATAAGATTGAGAGAGCGGACACCTGCAGCCGGCTTGTCAAGTGTTAGAAGCTTGAATTAGCTACTCAGGCCAACAGTGCAAGACGATGCCGTTAGCTTGTGTCGAAAACGATGTCGCAAGTTTGAAAATTTAAAAATACCCCGCTAGTCCAATACATTTCTAACCACAGACACTGTGGAAAAAGATATATATACACACACGCATAATTACTTCCTACCGGGAAAAAGATCTGAGGCAATTTTTATAACATTCAAGTAGTAGAAACTTAGAAAAACAACGAACACCAAAATGGAAAATATATTGATTTCTTTATTAATAGGTTTATGATCATAAAAGTTAGCTAGTCTTAGAGCTGGTCTTGTCCTGATGGGTAATATGCTTTCGAACAAAAAATCCGACAGATAGAAATAAAGTTATGGACAAAAGACTGTATTTGTTCGTACAGACTGACCAACACATGCTCGTTTGGACTTGCACTAACGGTGACTTTTTTTGACGTGTCCTTGAAAAAGGCAAGAAAGGGTACATGTAGTCTGTTGTATGAAGGGGGAGACAAGGTGGAGAAAAAAATTATGGGATGGCTTAACACCAAATATATTTAGCAGTAGAAATCTAAGAATGAGAGAGGAAAAAAAAACTTGGTAGTGTCCAAAGATCAAGTCTGTTTTTGCTTTTAATTTCAAATTTCAAAATTGTCGTTCGTTCATTGGCCAAAGCCTTTCATATTCTTGAGAAAATTCAAGGGCTTGACGCCATTTGTAGAAGATAGTCCCGAGAGCAGGACGTTGTGTATTTCTGAAGAAAAGTGATTAGCTTTATTAAAGCAAATATATATGAAAGTATAGGCATCTGTCACGGAGAGTTATGTTCATTGAATTTTCTATATTTTCCTCTTCTTTTCTTCCACCTATGTTCTCTAATTATTGTCGCTCTTTACCTTTTTCCTGTGGTTTTTTTTTCGCATTCGTTCGTTTGCGACTAAATACATTACTATTTTGCCATTCTCATTTTCGCTAGTTTCGTTTCTCATTTAGAAACGCATTTCATCGCTTACGAAACGAGAAACTAGATTACGTAGATGTCATTCGCGCAGTTTGACGAGACTTGCGATTATGGTTCATACTCAGACGCAACGTTCAGTCCCTCACCAGACGATTTGGCGTGAGATTGACGAAATACACCGTGTATATTCGTTTTCGCCAGACATATAGGTGACACATTTGTCGGCATTTTCACCCGCCACAACACTCATGGTGGGCCATGGTCAGCTTGAAGTGTGAAAACTGCCCCTGCATTTCAGACAAGTTGTCTACCTTTGCAATTGACACGCACGTTTCTCGGTCAGTTTGTTAAACGTAGGTGCAAAAACTGCCCCTGCATTGCAGACAAGTTGTCTGAGATTCGCAACTGACACGCGCCCTCTCGGTCAGAAAGTGGCAGTTTATGACAGTTCCGTAAGTGACATAGACGGAAAGGGGGATTATTTCGTTTAGTGAAATTAAACGATTACCTCTTTGTCTGGTAATAGATATAACCAGAATGTTAAAATTTTATTTTTCATTCAGTCCTCTAGATTCGCAGTAGACAGGTTGCTCGGAACAGTATAAGCTGTATAGCGAAGTTCTCAGTTTGTTTCGACAATTTGTCGAACTTCTAGACTTCCAAAAATATAAGCATATAATTCTTAAGTTGTGCGACTACATGTAGTTCTGTGTGAGGTAAAATATTATATATTATATTCTAGTATTTTGTGAAGTGTTTAAAGTGTTAAGTCGCTTATTTCATATTTTACTAGTTAGATTTTGTGCAGAGTTCCAAAACTTTATACTGACATTCCTTGATTCTAGAAACCAAAGCTAGTGACATTGTGCTCTGCTAACTTTCGTGTCTGGACAAATTTTATGTGACTTAACAGACATCCGAAAAATAAGAACACCCAAGGAATCGTTCCCTGAGACAGAGAATTCAGTAGGTCTTGTTGGAACTGGGGATTTCTTGGTCGAGGCTGCATTTACGGGTCTGTGTGAAGGTCCTAGAATATATTATGTTCCCAGAGGCAGCGATCAAAGCTGTAAGTATAAATGTGTACTCGTGGCCACGGTTGAATGAATAAGAGGGAACGCAAGTCTGAGTGTTATTTCACCGCTGTATTTTGACACCTATTTGCTGTCATAACTTTCTTCATGCAAGGTTGTATCGCTAACAATATTTTTCCTTAAACTAGTTTATAGTATCAGGTCTGTTCATACCTTAAACAGGGAAAACTCTTAGACTTAATCATATGTATCTGGGACTCTTTGTGTTATCATCTTTCTCCTAACGGAACTATGGGCTATCCATCGAGGGAAGAATATCACTGTGGGTCTACCAGTTCTTGTAGCATTCCTTGATTTGCTTATGACTTTGTGTATATGCCTTTTTTATGTATTTTACATGTTGTGACGTAAGTTTACAAATGATAAATAAACTTAACAATAAATTAATCAGCGTTTTGGTCAGCTCGTTCTAGAATATTTGTAAAATCATTTGTTATAGTTTCCCACGTCTGTGTGTCTACCTGTCGTCACTTGAATGTGCATGCACGTGAGTGGATATATATATATATATATATATATATATATATATATATATATATATATATATATATATATATATATATATATATATAATGTATATGTGTTAGACTGTCTGACTACTTTAGATCTGTCGTAAAAGATAGGTGTGAGAGAGAGAGAGAGAGAGAGAGAGAGAGAGAGAGAGAGAGAGAGAAGATTTTGCGCTCTCAGAGACAGCTTCTATCACTATTGTACCACCTCACTCGTGGAAATCTATTTTTTGTATTTCTATCTCACCCTGTGACTATCACTCATTCCAACCTATTCAGAAGGAACCAACCCAAGTCTTAATTCTCCTATCAAAAAATCTACGACAAATGTGGTCTTGTCCGAAGGATTTTTGAACCTAGAATAGGAAGACGAGTACGACAAATGTGGTCTCGTCAGAAGGATTTTTGAACTTAGAATAGGAAGACGATTACGACAAATGTGGGCTCGTTTCCGGTTTTTGAACTTAGAATAGGAAGACGAGACGGCAAATATCAGCTCGTCTGAAATTTTTCTTGATTCTGATATAGAGTAAGAGGGTGATGTCTTGTGAGTTTTGTATCTTTTAAAAATAATTTATCCCCTAGACGTAACGATCTGTTTTATGGGCGTGCTGACCACACGGCTAATAATTGTTTTCCACAGCATTATTAAGCATTATACATTTGGTTTAATAGTTGATTTTGTCGGAATATATGGTTATTACTGATTTTGTAATACTAAACGCTGGTAAAGTTTGTGAGTGTATAACATTCACAAGGGTTTTGAAGAAGTAGGTGTTTGAGCAAAGCTAAGGAGTAAGTTTCGGACTATTTGTCCAGATTAATTGCCTCCCTTACCCTAACTGTCTTCAGGGAGTGAACTTGATAGTGGACTTAAAAATTAAGGGGATTTTTTTTTCTTCCTAAAATAATTTTTGCAATAATTATTTTGCTTCCACTGTAGCAACTTATTTTTCAGTGAGTAAATCTTAACTACCATTTATTTGGCGTAGTCGTCAGTATTGGGTGCTTTATAGCCGATTAATAGCAGCGATAGTTAGATACTTATATTTTTGGAGGAGGTATCCCAGGTTATAAATATATCATCTTTTGTTTGGTATTTTCTCGTAAGTGGTAGGAACCAGTGTATCCTTTTCTTATCTTTTTTCTCGTCTAAATCTCAGCCACTGACTTGTTAAGGCGGAGAGGGCAAAGCTTAGACAACTCCTCAGGGACGAGGCAAGAGAAGAAGGTTTGGAAGGAGAGGAAGCAAAAGCTTTCGTCAGAGACGAACTGGAAAGATATGATGCGCAGAGGAAAGCAGCCGAAGCTAGAGAGCAGAGGAAGATGGACGAGGAAATGGAAATTCGCAGGGCGAACGAAAGAGAGAAGGAGAGACAACAGGAGGAAAGAGAGAAGGAGAGACAGCATGAGGAAAAAGAGAAACAGAGACAGCATGAGTTAGCTCTTAAAACTCTAGAATTCCAAAGTCGTGGTGCTGCTTCTACTTCCAGCAATGGAGAATCTTCTCCGCATTCTTCCTTAACTGATCCTTCTAATACTCAATCTACTCACCTCACTGCAATGTCTTTTACGCTTGAATCTTTCCCTTGTCCAAATGAGAAGATTGACACGTACCTAGAGAAATTTGAGAAAATTGCAACTCTGTACGGTTTAGAAAGGTCGCGTTGGAACATGAAGCTTTCTCAGGCGTTGAAAAGCAGTGCGTATGATGTTTACGCCAAACTGGAAAGCAGCCAACAAGACAACTATGATGTGTTGAAGAAAGCGTTACTGGAGCGTTTGAAATGAATGCTCGCAAATTTCTGCAACTGTTTCGCAACAGCAGGAAAGAGAGCTCTGAATCTTTTCAACAGTTCTCGTTTCGTTTGAAGGGATACCTAACAAAGTGCCTTGAGCTTTCACAGCTCCCCTCTACCTATGAAGGTCTGGAGGAATTTGTTATTACAGAACAAATAAAGAACACTTTGTCGGCTGATACCCGGAGATTCCTAGCCGAGCACGGGGCAGAAAAGCTTGAAGACATCTTAGAAAAGTCTGAGCGATATCACAATGCGCTGGCTGAACTACCGGCCTCAAAACGTAAACCGACAGAAGAGCATTTTCGGAAAAATAATCTAGACCAGTCTTCTCATGCTTCTCACGTTTCCAACCCGAATAACCACCGAGAAACTGGACCTCAAAACCCCCCTCCTGAAAAATTCAAGCTCTACAAAAACAAGTACCCCAACCACCCCAAACAGTCTGATCAACCCGATCGCCCTTCGTGGCAGCGTGGCCAGAAAGGTCAAGGTGGCAAAGGGAGAACCCCTGAGCACGGGACTAATGATCAGAGCGAGCATACCGAGCCGAAACGCATAGGATGCTTGCTAACAGTCTCGCAAGGCGGAATTATTGACAGTGATTCCCAACCTGTTGGGGATACACCCTCAACGCGAGGTACTGTTACATTGAACGGTTCTCAAACTTTTTGTTTATTTGACACGGGGCTTTCTTATGATTGCATTGTTGCCAGAAACCTGGTTAAACCCGGTCAAGAGACAGGAGAGACCGTCCAATTTTTGTGGAGTTCGTAAGAGTGATGCACCTACAGCGCTTCCAATCGCATTGGTGGAGATACACTCTGACTTTGTCAGAGGCGTGATCAAAGCGGCTGTTATGGATGATCCCATCTACCCAGTCATACTTGGCGGGAGATACGTGTGTATTGGAAAACAGGAAGAGCCGATTGTGGCAGCAGTAACTACAAGAGGGCAAACCAAGAAGGAACGGGAGCCTGCGCCTAATTTGTTACCCAAGGAACTTAAAGAAGCGCAATACAAAGACCCTACTTTGGCACCCTGCTTTAGGAAACTGCCCATGGCTAAGGAACCCAGACAGCACGGGGACATTTTTTCTAAGGATGGCGTACTTTATCGCAGAACGGGCAAGCCTGACCAAGGTTACAACCAGCTCCTAGTACCGAAACAGTACAGAAGCCAAATCCTAGAAATGGGGCACTCTCTTCCCTTCAGCGGACATATGGGACAGAACGCCACAAACCAACGTATAACCACTCATTATTGGTGGTCAGGAGTAAATACTGATATTATCAGATATGTCAAATCCTGTGCCCAGTGCCAACGTGTGCCACAAAAACAACGGGCACCCCCAGTCTCTTTGGGTGAAATGCCAATAGTGGGAACACCATTCGAACGGGTTGTGATCGACATTTTAGGACCCTTAGAAAGGACTAAAAGAAGGAACAGGTTTATCCTGACCTTAGTCGATACATGCACTTTATGGGCAGAAGCTATCCCGCTAACATGCGCAGATGCCAAGCATGTCGCAGAAGCCCTCGTGCAGATTTTCACTCGGTTGGGATTCCCTCAGCAAGTGTTGACGGATAACGGATCTCCATACCGAAACCTGTTGATGGATGAGATCGTTAAGATCTTGAGGACCCAACACATCTACACAAAGCCTTATACTCCGGCCGGAAATGGGCTCGTGGAACGTGTTAATGGAAACCTCAACATGATGTTAAGTAAACTGGCACAAGTGAAACCTGAAGATTGTCATTGCTGCATTCCAGCAGCTTTATTTGGCTACAGAGAATCTCCTCATACTTCAACAGGATTTCCGCCAGCTACGCTTTTATTCGGCAGACCCATTAAGGGCCCGCTTGAAGCCTTACTTTGGTCACTGACAGACCAGAAGGCTGATGAGACAGTTGTCTCAGCCAGTAAATACGTATCGGATTTAAAGGATAGGTTGAAACTAGGATGGGACCTAGCAACGACTAACTTTAAGCGAGCACGCACAAAGCACGCTAACCGATACAGGAAAGTCGCGAAAGAGAGAGAACTGGAAGCAGGAGAGAAAGTTTTGGTGTTACTCCCTACCGGAAACAACCAACTGAGGATCGGATGGCAAGGGCCGTTTACCGTCCTGGAAAAGATTTCTAAGGCTAACTACCAGATCTCTATTCAAGGAAAGGAAAAGGTTTTCCATTTAAATCTCTTAAAGAAATTCGTGAAAAGACCAGTGCCGACCTCCGACCATCTCCTGAGGATCGCCAAAACTGACGAAGATGACGATAGTGGCAGGGAAACTCCACTGCAATCACAGGAAATCTTTGAAAAATGTCAGAAGCGGCAACGCTCTTTCAAGCGCGCATGGGAGACATTCAAGAGAAAGGAAACTTTGGGAGTAGACTTGAGTAGGAATTGCACAGAGATGGAGGGGGGAGATGAGATGGAAGAAGAGAGACACCCTGAAGCTACGGATATAGCAAATTTAATTCCATGACGTAGACATGGAGTGCTTCCATATCTTAAAGGGGGGACGTTCTGTCACGGAGAGTTATGTTCATTGAATTTTCTATATTTTCCTCTTCTTTTCTTCCACCTATGTTCTCTAATTATTGTCGCTCTTTACCTTTTTCCTGTGTTTTTTTTCGCATTCGTTCGTTTGCGACTAAATACATTACTATTTTGCCATTCTCACTTTCGCTAGTTTCGTTTCTCATTTAGAAACGCATTTCATCGCTTACAAAACGAGAAACTTGATTACGTAGATGTCGTTCGCGCAGTTTGACGAGACTTGCGATTATGGTTCATACTCAGACGCAACGTTCAGTCCCTCACCAGACGATTTGGCGTGAGATTGACGAAATACACCGTGTATATTCGTTTTCGCCAGACATATAGGCGACACATTTGTCGGCATTTTCACCCGCCACAACACTCATGGTGGGCCATGGTCAGCTTGAAGTGTGAAAACTGCCCCTGCATTTCAGACAAGTTGTCTACCTTTGCAATTGACACGCACGTTTCTCGGTCAGTTTGTTAAACGTAGGTGCAAAAACTGCCCCTGCATTGCAGACAAGTTGTCTGAGATTCGCAACTGACACGCGCCCTCTCGGTCAGAAAGTGGCAGTTTATGACAGTTACGTAAGTGATATAGACGGAAAGGGGGATTATTTCGTTTAGTGAAATTAAACGATTACCTCTTTGTCTGGTAATAGATATAACCAGAATGTTAAAATTTTATTTTTCATTCAGTCCTCTAGATTCGCAGTAGACAGGTTGCTCGGAACAGTATAAGCTGTATAGCGAAGTTCTCAGTTTGTTTCGACAATTTGTCGAGCTTCTAGACTTCCAAAAATATAAGCATATAATTCTTAAGTTGTGCGACTACATGTAGTTCTGTGTGAGGTAAAATATTATAAATTATATTCTAGTATTTTGTGAAGTGTTTAAAGTGTTAAGTCGCTTATTTCATATTTCACTAGTTAGATTTTGTGCAGGGTGCCAAATTTATATAGTCTGTATTATTTTCTAGTGACGCGTTTCAGTGGAAAGCAGAATAAATTATAATTTCTAGCTTAAACAACAATGTAGCTATAATGAATTTAATTTTACTGCTAAATAATCAGAAGAGAACAAAACTTCCTAAACTAACGTATAAATGCTAGAAGCCTCATGAATGGTGACGGAATACGCACGTGTTCCTAATTCATGAGGATTGCTGATTTTTAAATATAACTTACGTCACGGGAATTTAAATGATAAGTCAAGCGGTACGCTTGCAGTTTAAAAATGTAAGTTATATTGAGTACATATTGTAAATTATTTGATATGTGTTCTTTCCATTTTTATATAGTGAAACTGTGGTACCCAACTTTGCCAGCGTTCTAGTACGTGAACATTATTTGTGAAGAAACTAATCACTTTCATTACCTGAACTTTAACAGTTAAATGAAGTAAGAGGCCTTCGCGCCAGAATTAATTCTTCCAGAATAACTCTTCAGTAAAGTTTAGCCCGTTGTGGCAAGCAAAATATCAGTAACATTCCGACAGAGTTTTTGACTAGTATTGTGGTGACCAAATATAGTACCTTCCTGAAAGTAGACACCGATCTGACATTCCTTAATTCTAGAAACCAAAGCTAGTGACATTGTGCTCTGCTATCTTTCGTGCCTGGACAAATTTTATGTGACTTAACAGACATCCGAAAAATAAGAACACCCAAGGAATCGTTCCCTGAGACAGAGATGTCAGTAGGTCTTGTTGGAACTGGGGATTTCTTGGTCGAGGCTGCATTTACGGGTCTGTGTGAAAGTCCTAGAATTTATTATGTACCCAGAGGCAGCGATCAAAGCTGTAAGTATAAATGTGTACTCGTGGCCACGGTTGAATGAATAAGAGGGAACGCAAGTCTGAGTGTTATTTCACCGCTGTATTTTGACACCTATTTGCTGTCATAACTTTCTTCATGCAAGGTTGTGTCGCTAACAATATTTTTCCTTAAACTAGTTTATAGTATCAGGTCTGTTCATACCTTAAACAGGGAAAACTCTTAGACTTAATCATATGTATCGGGGACTCTTTGTGTTATCATCTTTCTCCTAACGGGACTGTGGGCTATCCATCGAGGGAAGAATATCACTGTGGGTCTACCAGTTCTTGTAGCATTCCTTGATTTGCTTATGACTTTGTGTATATGCCTTTTTTTGATGTATTTTACATGTTGTGACGTAAGTTTACAAATGATAAATAAACTTAACAATAAATTAATCAGCGTTTTGGTCAGCTCGTTCTAGAATATTTGTAAAATCATTTGTTATAGTTTCCCACGTCTGTGTATCTACCTGTCGTCACTTGAATGTGCATGCACGTGAGTGGATATATATATATATATATATATATATATATATATATATATATATATATATATATATATATTTACTGTATATGTGTTAGACTGTCTGACTACTTTAGATCTGTCGTAGAAGATAGGTGAGAGAGAAAGAGAAGATTTTCCGCTCTCAGAGACAGCCTCTATCACTATTCTACCACCTCACTCGTGGAAATCTATTTTTTGTATTTCTATCTCACCCTGTGACTATCACTCATTCCAACCTATTCAGAACGGACCAACCCAAGTCTTAATTCTCCTATCAAAAAATCTACGACAGCATCACAGTTCAGCCAGCAGTATATCTGGAATCTGCTATTCAACGTACCTGTGTTTTTTTCATTGAATTTCTGGTAAGACCGACATTATTCATATATTTTTTGTTTAAAATTGTGAGTGAGAGATGCTGCCATCACGACTATAAGTAATCAGGTCCCAAGCTGATTTGTGCAGGGCCTGACGGAGAATTAAGATAAAACACATTGCCAGTTTTGTAAATGCACATGTCTTGTGAAATAAAATGTTTTCTTAGGTGACCAGAGGGACACAGCTCACCTATCCCATTGTATGGTAGAAAAGAAAGGTTAATAATATTATTGCAGATGCAGTGCCGCCTTTGTAGGAGAGACATGTGAACAACACTGGTACACTGTGGAATGGATGTGCTGGATTGGTCCAATGGATATGACCCAGCTCTTTATTTCTTATGTTTGCTCTTTTGTATATAAAACACAGTCTAAATAAGATATCAACCAGGAGACATTGTTTCATTATTACAGGGAGGGAGCCACGCTAGCGTAGTGGTTACAACACCGCTCTGGCGATCGGGTGATTCAGGATCAAACCCGGGCGACGGCATTTGAGGATTTTTCGTCGACCGGGATTTGGACTGGATTAACTCGAGACCTGGCGAGTACATTTGAAGGAGTGTCGTCGACCAGGGATTGGCGGCTCCTGAGCCGACCCAGCTGTAATGGGTACCTCCGAAATCGGAGAGTATTTGCCTGAATGGCGAGGGACACCTGTCTCTGTACAAGAAAAAGGGATACTCACGTAAAATCAATGTCAGGTTAGACATAAAATAATAACCTGAGATTTCGCCTCGAGTATTAGCGGGCGTACGAAAAAAAAAATTATTACGGGGTTTTATCTGGCACTAGTCCGGTGCCAGATTTCTATGGGAAAGCCGTTGAGAAGTTTGGGAGTCCAGTAGTGATAGGGGTCGCCAGTTTCCCCCTATTACTTTTGGAGCAGTGGTCATTCGGCAGAAAGAATTCAGACAGTTCCAGTGGGCCAGATAAGTGAAATATCTGGTACCCTAACAGTGCATCAGCTATAAGAGCAGCATACCCCTGTATTCAAGAAATAAAATATTTCCATAGTGAAATTAACAGAGACAGTGTATTTTAAAGAGACTGGGAGTGATTATAAGAATCCCAAACAGTCACCCAGTGTTAGAAACCAGTAATAGACAGATTTTAGTAACACTATTAGTTTAATTTAACAGTATTTGTTTGGACACTTGTCCCCGTGGGTCTAAAATTTACATTTTGTATATATCTTGAATTCTTTTCATTTTTAAAGTCCTGACCAGAAGAATACTAGGTTCAGGACCAAATAAATCATACAGAAAATTATTAATTGTACAAATATATCCCAGGTGTTATTTCCTTTAATCATAGCCTTTAATACTTGTTTGTGTAGAGGTGTATTATTGTTAAAGTACCATCACACCACACTTGCATATCCCTAGACATTAGACGTAGCTATCATTCATACTAGTCAAGAATAAGTCTGCTTGAGGCCATAAGGTGGTAGCAGAAAGGTACCCTGATAATTCAACCCTAAATTTGTTAGAATCAGGGACCTTCACAGCTGGCCTCATTCAGTACAATAAGGAAACACATCAACCACATTTCATAACATCAAAACCCACCACGATACTATCCTTGAGGAAATAAACTTTTGTAGTCTCTCTATCCTTGAGGAAATAAACTTTTGCAGTCTCTCTATCATTGAGGAAATAAACTTTTGCAGTCTCTCTATCCTTCTATGCGGGCTCCGTTAAACCCATCAATCAAATCACAGGTTGACGTTCGTATTGTGTTGCTGATATATTTACCACACTCCAGAGAGAACACGACGCACACACAACTTACTTCCCACTTTTAATTTAGGTAATATTCTTTACTCCACAAGCGTACTTACACATTTTCTTTTTCACATATACGAATAATACCGATGAATGATTCCTCCTACGAGGCGTGACAGGCGGATGGTGGATGTGCTGAACGGCCTCGAGACAGAGGTTAGCTGAGTATAGTGGGGTCTCGCTCATTCAGCGGATTAGGTTACAGACCTCCGCCAAAGTGCGGAAATCGCCGAAAAGCGGAACATAGCCTCTTTTAATTAGCAAATGCAAATAAAATCCAAATAACATGTTTACAGTATATTACTTTCACTGTGCAATATAATTAGATAAAGGCCTAAAAAAAGATACGAAAGTAAAATAAATATACAGCATTTAAAGTAGGAGGTTTACGACTCACCTGTTTATTACTTTCACACTTAGATGCATGCATGGAGGCATATCTGGAGTCATCCTGCCGCGAGTATGGAAATAGAGAATGTCTGAGGTTAGACAGAATATGAATGAGTAATGTAGAATCAGAGAAAATTAAAGCCACTAATGAAATTATAGATATAGATAGGACTTCTGGAGAAAAGAGAGATATAATCGAATATCTTGGGTCTACTTCCCAGCCATACCTGAACTCTGTTTAAGATGTCGTACCCTTGTCCGTCCTCCAATGCTAAATAGAATAATCTACTACAGTAAGGACTACCACAGCAAACATTAAGTGACAGTTAGAATAGAGTGAATTCTGACCGCTTAGTACATATAAATATATTTATTGAAAAAACTACAGCATTAAACCAACAAAATAAGTAATGTCTTCACTAGTTCTGAAGGGCTAGTGAATCTATCAATATCACAACCACAGAAAAATAACACAAGACTTCACTCAATCTCTCAGGCAAAACGTCTCACTCCAAACTACCAACACCAATACACTTGATCACTCCGCGTGGGGGTCTTTGATTATACGTTAAAGGCCAAGGAAATTTAAAAGCTGCCAGAAGCAAATTGTCGAACATTCGGAGGGTAAGCATGAATTTTTGCGTAGGACTTTATTTAAATTTTTCTAGTCCTAAGCCGATCATTTAAGTTTCTTTGGGCCCCCCAGTTTCGCTAAGAAACATGGTTTAAAAGTTGAGATATCGCTCTTTTTATATTAATAATCCTCGGTACGCATATATCTGTGGAACGGGAGTAAGGTAATTTTAGATTGATGCCAGACGAGGGGGAGAAACCAGGTGGGTTGAACTACGGGGTTTTCACTTCAGATGCTAGCGTGTTCCACCTAGATTGAAATTTCCAGGCTACGGAGATAAGCTCTCTGTAACAGTGTCGTAATAAATCCTATGAATTCACTATTTCCGGTGGTTTGAGGCCACACTAGCAGGTGGAGAAGATTAAAACGAGTGCAAAAATACTTGCACCCACTGATCTAAATCTATCCATTCGACGAGAACTTTTGCTGGCGAGCGAGTATCTAGCAGGCGCGCTGGGACACCTCTAATACTGGATAACGAAGACTTGAACTATAAAACAGGTGACGAGTACTGGCAACTGACTACTCCTCTCGGTCGTTTTGTCAGTATACTCAGCCAAATCCAGATATCAATGGGTCGGACAATGTTGCCGAAACTGGTTGGATGGACAGGTGACTATGAATTCACAATTTCCTGCAAAAATACTTGCATGTCCTAAATATATCTCATTCGAGATGATGGTCTAGGCTGCAACTGGCGGCCATAATGTGGTCCGTTTTTGTCTGTAGATAAATACTCCGAGGACGTTGGATGGGACAGGTACTGCCTGCAGGTGTTGAGAAATCAATGCATAGTGGTATACTCCACGTTACAGGCCGTAAATGGGTCGAACAGCGTTGCCGAAACTGCCTGGATGGCAAAGGCCACAGCCCGTATGTGCAGGAGCGATAGACACTTTCAACAATAAGCTGTAGTTACGTAATCCACACACCAGCCTTATGACTGAAATCTGGTAGTATGACGTAGATTGCCTTGTAATAATTAGTATGTGGACAATAGTAATCCCCTGACAGCAGGAAATCACATCAGGAAGCACAGACAACTGTGCTGACCAAGGCTCTGAAAATATACAGCAATGCGATATCTTATTACTACCTGTAGCCCACTCTTCCTCAGTTCGTCTATCACCCATGTCATATATAAACAACTTCCACCTTCCACTCGCCGTTTCTCTCACTCACAAAATCAAAACAAACCCCGTCTCTCACCCTCTTTGCTCAGTTAGGCCTAGGAAACGCTACCTCGGTAGTCCCCACCCTAGGTTTCTGTTTATACGCCTGTGGTAAAGTGGGATATTATAAATATTTATAGGGGACTTAGTGTACTGACTGAGATCAGCTGTGAAGGTATCTGTATCTAATAAGTGTAGTGTATTACAGATGACCTTACTTGCTACCACATATTTATACCTCAGTCAGAATTATTCTGGAATATTGTGATGACTACGTTGAATGTCTAGGGTGTTGTAAATGATGAAGTGTAAGTCACAACAATAACAGACAGATAAACAATTTAATTTATTCCACCACACTTGACAACAGTTTGACACTCACATACATATAACACTCTATGAGACTATCTTAAATGAGTCACTGGTAAATTTTCAAATATCAATATGTATTAAGTACTTTTCATTAATATAAATGTGTCCTGATTCAAATACAAAGTGAACCAGGAATCACAATCAATTTTAATTACAAGTTATATGTACAGAATTTATCAATATGAATCTTGTAGTGACATATTTTATTAATATTATCTTATGTGTGTCAGTTGTGTAGTGGTACTATGAGGTAATACTGGTTTTGTTTTTTTCAAGCTATGTTGTTATTTGTCATCATGACTTCAAGTGTTTGTTTCTGTTGGAACTAGTATTGGAGATGTTCTCAGTTCCGTTCATTAAAACAATTAATTTCCCCTCTTATTTTTACACAATGTCAGTTTAAGATGGGGTTACATAATGTTGAGCTCCGCTGGCCACATAGGCTTATCTTTCGTGATGGCGGCAGGAAAGGACTCCTCTGCTCGATAGCCTCCCTGTATTCTGGAGACACCTCACTGTTTGCTATATGGACCAAGGAGTATGCTGTCCGCCTCTGGATTCAGCAAAGCTCTGACCAGGTGCTGCTCAATAACTTTAGGACCACAGTCCCTGAAACAAGAAGGTTGTACCTCCTACTTCAGAACTAATTTATACTCTATTTCTACACTGAGCACAATACATAACAAACACTGAGTTCAGAGCGGTAGGCCAACTGCTATCTTCATCTGAAACAATTTTCACCAGTATATTCCTCCCTAATGGTTATTACGCCTCTGCAATTCCAGCATTATTTCTTTCTAGTCAATAATATAGGTGTCAGTGTACTGTTTGGCAATTCCATGTAGTTTTACTTTCCTCCGACACCTTCTGTTCAGGCTGGAGCATTATAGAGGCTTTACCTCATGTTCGCTACTGAACCACACATATATACAGACATAAATTATCAATTTACATTCAATTTTCATTAAAAGATATCAAATATTTCAAGCTTACCACAATTCATGGAAATAATACAGAATTACGTTGACTGGCACTGAATATAGCACAATTTCGATCTGCCGATGTCCCAGGCTTTTATTTAGAAAAATATGCACTGGCGCTCAACGCACTGGTTCTGTAGTAAGTTTATTTGCAAATGTGGTGTTGACCTGACGCCTCTAATTGACTATATTGGCAGGTCTAACCAATCATGCCATGTTTACACAGCTTTTCAAAAAAGTACTCCTACTCACGTTTCCCCTAACAACAACGAAGTAGTATTTATAGTCCGACTAATCGTGTTTAGCCTTACATTTATTTTCCGCCAATCAAATAGGAGGTAACATGTCAGCATATTTCCGTACAATGGTGGGTTGAAAATCTGCCACTGAGCGATTCTGATTTGGGTGTTGTCTGACATCCCTCACTATTTCTTTTGGCTATAATTTGGTAATTCCTAGACTATTTGCGTAACGTTTAACATATTATTTGTCAGCAAGTCCTAAGGAACCCAAAATATATAAATTTAATGGGGCTAAGGGGCTGCGTTCAAAATATGTATTTTCCAGGATAGTCGTGTAGTTTTTATTTTTATTTTTTATGTTTAGAACCGCCACCTGTCCTGCTGTACTGTCAGACTAATGTCATGATTTTAGACATAAAACAGTAGAATGTCATGTTTCCTAATAAGCGTTTTGTAAGTTTTTTAAAACCTAACTCTCGTGTGTGTAGTGTTTTTTATCACTGTCGATTTGAAAAAAAGCTAGTGCTTGTGGCCTTACACGCGTGATGGTAGTAATTGTGTATCGCGCGACTGTGGTAGTATTGCCTGCGTCCCTGCTTTCAGCCCTCCCTTCTTTCTATCTTTAGTCCATCTGTCTTTCGTTTTAGGTAACGTAGTGTATAAAAAGACATGAATGGAATTTTTAATCTAGGTCAACCTGCGTATCTCAAGGTTTTTCTTAGAAATGCAGCACATGTTTTATCGTAGAAAGCGGGTATTGAAGCAGTAGGCTTTTACTATCAACGTGAAACGTTACAATTTGCAGACGAAGTAGAAAACAAGGGGGATTTCGAGTACAGTCATTGTGACAGCACTGTTCTTTACCATTCTTCTTTCCTTTTATTGAATTTATGTGTTAGGCTTTACCTTTACGTTTTAATTTATATATGTGGATTAGAATATTTCACGACATCTCCCCTCTTAAAACAGACATCTTATGTCAGTCCTTTATTCTATAATAATAATAGCCCCTTCAGTCATAACTGACTATGGGAATGCGCCCCTGAGGTGACAGACCTCAGCTGCTTATTTTCCTGGTGCTCCTTTCGAAGTTTTCTCCTCACCTCTGCTTCTTGTGTGAGCCTCTCTTCGCCCAATCTGAGGTGGCGCCGTAAATAGCATCGCCACTTAGTGCGATCGGCAGCTTCATCCTCCCATGTTGCTGGATCCATGTCCAGTGCCCTCATATCTCTCTTGCACACATCTTTGAACCTCAGCTGTGGTCGCCCAACTGTTCTCTTGCCATCTGCTAATTGTCCGTAGAAGATATCTTTTGGGATGCGACCATCTTCCATGCGGCGAACATGGCCAAGCCAGCGAAGTCTGCGCTGTCTAAGAAGCGTATACATACTTTGAAGGCCAGCACGTGACAACACCTCGACATTTGTCACTTTATCTTTCCACGAGATGCCGAGGATGCGGCGTAGACACCGCAAATGGAAGGTATTGAGCCTTCTTTCTTGTTTAGCATAGGTCGTCCAGGTCTCGCTGCCATATAGGAGTGTGCTGGTGACGCAGGCATTATATACCGCAGCTTTGGTCTTCATTGTGAGTTTAGAGTTTCCCCAAACACGCGATGTGAGGCGGGCATAGGTAGCTGCAGCTTTGCCAATGCGGCTGTCGATTTCTGTATCCAGTGAGAGTTTGTCATTGATGGTAGACCCTAGGTATGTGAAGTGGTGCACCACTGCCAATTCATAGTTATCGATAGTGATAACTGGTGCAGCACCCACATCCTGACTCAGCACATTCGTTTTCTTTAGACTTATTGTGAGGCCAAAGTCCTTGCATGCTTTAGTGAAGCGATTCATCAAGCTCTGAAGCTCCTGTTGGCTTTGAGTGACGACTGCAGCATCATCAGCGAACAACAAGTCTCTTATAGTGACCCTTCTGATTTTTGTTTTTTGCCTTCAGCCTTGAAAGATTAAACAGACGGCCATCTGACCTAGTGTGAAGGCATATTCCTTCAGTTGCATCTCTGAATGCATGTTTCAAGAGTAAGGCAAAGAAGATTCCGAAGAGGGTCGTAGCCAGAACACAGCCTTGTTTAACGCCACTTCGTATATCAAAGGGCTGTGACGTGCTTCCAGCATATTGGACTGTTCCCTTCATGCCGTCATGGAATGAATTTATCATTTCCAGCATTTTAGAAGGGCAGCCTATTTTCAGGAGGATTTTAAAGAGTCCATCCCTACTAACCAGGTCGAATGCTTTTGTGAGGTCTATAAAGGCGATATATAGTGGTCTTTTCTGCTCTCTTGATTTTTATGACTTCTCTTGCGAGCGAGCGAGACAAAAACCTTACACTCATAACATAATAACATAACAGAACACAACGAACGTGAGATTGAGCCTAGCTGCTATTATCTCCTCTATAATATGCATATACTCTACACAATTCCTGTACTTTACCTTCTTACATCTTACTTCAGATACACAAGGGTCAAGGCATCTATAACAATCTTTTCGACATTGAGACACATCTCTGCGAATGCACTACTCACCATGCTCCCTTGAGGAGCGAAGGCACACTTGGACTCTTCCCGATTAAGACAATTCTGAGAAGTGCGCACTACCGACAAGCTACATCTCTCCTAATTCGACGAGCGAGGGATGTCTATAATAGCGTCGGTTCTGCATCTTCTATACGAGAGATAGAGGAGAAGCTAAACTCTTTACGATTCCTCGTAATATACGTCTACGCACTCTAAACTATACAACACACTGCTAAAGTCAGTCCACTCTTCTGAATACAGGGGAAAAACACTTTCCCGTATTGACTTGGATTCGAACTCTATAGACAAGCTCTGGTTAGAGGGGAATCAGGACTTGCCGGGTCATGGATATCTATTACTGAATTGACAGAAAGAAACGGATATACAAGACGTTCAACAGCCACAGAACGTCTATAGAGGAGGCAACTGGAAAGAGGGTCTCGGATTTGCCTGACAGGGAGTTGCACATTAACAGCCTCAGATCTCCTATCTGATACTCAACCACTTTGTACAAATATATCACCGCCCTCCCAACCACTCTCGTTTATTCTATACGCATGGTGTTAACTCTAGCCTCATACTGAACAGCCAGGGGATTGTGGTACTGCTTAGTCTAGGGTGGGTCTTTATGCGCCTATCATCACCGTGCCTGCGTTACTTGACACAAACAAACCAGTGATTGTTCTATGTACGTCTTCCACTTCATAAAGTGTCATGTGTCTGTCAATAGTTGTGACAACGAGTTCGACAATTGAATTAAAACACAGACACCATTCACACATGCTGCGTACCAGGCTTATTGGACTTGTTACTTATGTCCTCCCTAGTCATTGGATAGTAGCCTACGTGTATACAATTCTCAAAAGCACTATGAACAGTACACGGCAACCTTTCTATTATCAGAGAGCACAGAGTTTTCACACACCAAGTACTAGTGCCCCACATAACCTAAACTAACTAGGTCAGAATTAATGCATTCTCGTACTGATAGGTCAACATAATTCACGCCCACCACGCGTTATATCATGACGGTTTCAAAACACAATGCTCGACAATAATTCCTCGACCCCCTTGATGAAGCTTTCTCCGGAGTGCACATAGATGTCACACATACTTCGCCCTCTTTCTTTCTCTTTCTTCCTCCCTGTGAGACGGGATGAAAGTGGAACCCCTTACTGTTCCAGGAGTATTATGTGTCCCTTAATCATTCAATTGATAGACAATGTTTTTGTGCTGATTTTGGTGAGTAAGTTTTTCAAGATACAGGCCTAGGTTCAATTATAATAATTATGATCTGTATTTGGCACAAATAGCAAAGCTGTGAAATCTGTCGATGCACAGCTAGCTGGAGTAAATCCAGATATGGAGAGTGATGCGTCTGATAACAATACAAACTGACAGCTAATGTCATCTTCGACACAAATCTCCTCTTAAGTAGATTAGACTCTAAAGTAAACACCACTCAGTCGTCTTCAGTGTGAATTCACTATAGAGTATCACTCTACTCCACTACTTGTTATTTTTAATTGATGAATTTAGTTAAGTATGCTATGAGGAGACATCCAAAATTGGATAGCATGGATTTTTCTCCTTTAATCCAGATGTAACTAACTACAAGCCTTACTTACTTAAGCTAGTCAACGTCCGATTAGACACAATTCACTGACACTTCCACAACTGTTGAGGTGTATTAAATAACGGAGGCAAGATACAGGGAATTCTGGACACATGAGAAAACTGTCTTAGACAAGTAGGCTGATACCAATAATTAGATGAGAACTAGATGTTTGGTGGTTGAGAGGATCATCACTGAAGATGGCCTAACATGCAATTTGAACACTAGGTCTGTTTAATTTCAATCCAATAAGACCATTTATAAATTATCCAGATCAAAAGGCAAAAAAACAAAGTGGGGCAACTCTATCTAAGACGTTAACCTTTCTAAAGAAAGACCCTTGGAAGTATTAGAGAGAATGAACCACTTCATGATTTATTGCATGTCTATTGCTAGTCAAAAGAGTACCTGTATTAACATTAACATTCTATCACCCCACTGTGCAGAACAGTTAACTTTTCCTGACAACAGATCAGCAAGACGACTATACATCTAATCTATTTTTGGGATTCTCAGAGAATGAAAAATCTGCAGCTAAATCTTGAAAAATAAACCACCCCAACCAGTATGTCAATAATAATACCATGCATGCTCTATTTGCTCTAACTACTACTAAAACTACCACTTATCTAACAGAATACCAATATAGAATACATAAATAATACATAAAATTTTAATAAGCTAATAACGATAACCCACCACCCCAGTCCAAGTTGCTCCTAAAACTAAACACCAGTTGCGTCTCTAAAATACCTACTACTAAATACCCATACCAGAGCTCTAAACAACCTGTAGTTTCTAATATTATAATCTTCATGTTGAAAAATGATCATTTGAATGAGAAATTATACCCCATTGATCTATTTGAGTGATACATACTAGAGGAGTCAAGGTGTTCCTAGCAATACAATCCAGTGAGCAGAGTTACAGAATAGTATTGTCTGATCTGAGACACAGGTTCCTGTATGAGAGTTCCCTTCTCCCTTTGTCACATCTCTACATTATCTAGCTAATCCCTGTTTCCTTCTGAGAGAGGAGTCATTTTCATCTTAGAGAACTTGTATTGGTAGATGTAATCCTTTTTCACAAGGCGTTCCTCCTAGATGACACTCACTGAACTGAGTCCTGAACAGACTTCAGCATTTTTGGATCACAGCAATGATTGGATTAATTCTATTGTAAAACAACAGCAATTGTCGCATTAGTATAATGATGATACTTTTGACATTTTCTGGTTTAATGAACTTCTGCGTTTGAAATACCAATGGAGGGTGAACAGCCAGCACACCTGCATGGAAAAAACACTAGTTATGTTTCTATGATATAATTTGCAGGAGATATTAAAATATATAAACATAATGAGCAGGACTGATGTGCTGTTAACATGAGCGAGACTAATGCTTATGGCTTAATAAATGAATTATTAGATATCATCAGAGCACAACAGGTCAATCAATGTGATGTGCTGTATGATCTCAGATGCTTACACAATAAAAGTTGACGCATATCACTCACACATATGTCTGATGTGAAAACCAAAAAGCGTACAGTCATATACTTTTTGAAAAATCTAGAGAGTCATGCACAGATGCACAGACAAGCAAAAACAGGCTTTTCAAAAACATCAAAATAAAAAAAAAAATAAAAATATGCCAGTTTTTTTTTGGTAATGTGGTGTTAGGGGTTGTAGCCTTTTTGAAGCAATGAAAGAGCTGACTATACAGTACGTTCAATTCGTTCTAGAAAGACATAAACACATTAGAGAGAACAATAACTATGAGCTTGATCCTTTATCAGAAGGGGTATCACTACGTAGTAGAACACGTTTGTACTACAATTCTGGTCAGATGCTCTATCGTACTAGAACACATCCCAACATAAATTAATCAATAAAGATGATTACCCTATTGTGAAAGACATAAAAATTGTGCACCCCCACAAACATAGCAGCGTTTATCAACAAAGTGAGATCAATAACTCTTTTTTTTTTTTATAATGGGTCAACGTGAATTTTGGAGGAAACAAAAGATTAAAAAAAAAATTACTCATAAGGAATATTGATTTTGTAAGTATGTCCCCACAACTCAAAAATAATTTAACCACATGTGCAAAGAGGTGAGGGCAATATTCATACATTATGACTAGTTTCTATAAGTAAAGATAATAAAAATATGCTAGTCATCAAAGTCAAAAAAGTCTAGTTTGCGAGCGGGACACTGTTCTTCAACGTCATGTCACAGAGTATGCACGAAGGGTATACAGTTCATCATAGTCCCTGCGGAAAAGATTCAAACGTAAATGCTTGACACAAAAAGTGATTGTGTGTCGGACACAACCACAAAAGCACCCTAGTAGAGCAAAATAAAATGAAATTTAGTGACCCAGGAGGGGTCCTGGAGATCTACTAGAAGTCTCTGAGTATATGACTGTGAAATACTTTAGGAGCTTTTTGTCTTAGATGATTAATAGCATCACAGATTTCCTCCCCTATCCATAAGGAATCTATCTTAGTGGTGAACTTAGTATGTTGACAAATCCTGAAATATAATGAGAACAGATTTCCCCCTTTCTTTGATTTCTTAGTCTTTACATGAGAAACTAAAAAAACAAAAAAAAAAACTATAAAGATAAAACGTTTTTTTCCTCTTCTTCTTTAATTGGTCCTCTTTTCATTCCAACATATCTTGCTTTTTTCCCTTTCCTTTTGTTTTTCACCCTCCTTTTTTCTTATCTTTTTTTTTCTTTTTGTTTCCCTTTCTTTTCCCCCTCCCTTCTTTCCTCTGAGTTTCTTAATCTATATATTTAATTTTTAAGTTATAAGGATATTTATATTTTTTTGAGCGAGCTTGATAAGTAAGTTGTGTTAAGGTTTGGTTTGTTTTTTTAATATTTTTTTTTGTGTTTTTTTTTTTTTTTTTTTTTTTTTTTTTTTTTTTTTTTTTTTTTTTTTTTTTTTTTTTTTTTTGGGTTTTTTTGTTTTTTTTTTTTTTTTTTGTTTTTTTTTTTTTTTTTTTTTTTTTTTTTTTTTGTTTTTTTTTTTTTTTTTTTTTTTTTTTTTTTACATTTTTTTTTTTTTTTCTTTTTTTTTTTTTTTTTTTTTTTTATAAAAAAATTTATATATTTAACTTAATTTTATATAATATAAATATATTTTAATATTTAAATATTTAATTATATGTAAATTTAATATATTATTTTAATGGAGGATATATTATTTATAAATGGGAATTTATTTGTTACTTATTCACTGGGAGGGGTAAATACTGTTATATTGGGGTGATTTTAGTGATTGTGGTTAAAAATGGAAGGGATAGATATAATTAATTTTTTTTTTTTTTTTTTTTTTTTTAAGTTTTTTTTTTTTTGTTTTTTTTTTTGTTTTTGAATTTTTTTTTTTTTTTTTTTTTTTTTGTTTTGGGGTTTTGTTGGTGGGTTGTTGTTAGGTTAAATGTTTGCGGTTATTGTTTTTGGGTTTTTTTTATTTTTTTTTGCGATTGGGTTTTTTTTGGAAGGTGGGTATTGGGTTTTTTTTTTTTTTTTAGGGTGCGGGTGTACTGGTGATTTGTTTTTTTTTTAGGGGGGGGATAAGGTTTGGAGTATTTTTTTTATTCGGTAGGTTTGAGGATTAATGGGGGGGGGGTTGGTGTAATGGGGTAGAAAGGATGTAGATTTTTTTTAGTTTTGTTTTGTACGGGGTTTTAGGGTGTGGTTATATTTAGTTTTTATGATTTAAGGGGGTTTTGGGTTTTGGAGGTGGGGTTGGATTTTTTTTTGGGGAGGGGAGGGAGTTTCGTTATCCAAGAAAGTTCCGTTTTGGGGTTTTTTAGGGTGAGAGTTTTTTAGAAGGGGATTATTGTTTTTAGGTAGAGGAGGAGTTTTGCTTTTTTTTATGGGAGAAGTACTGAGGTTGATTTTTAATGCAGGTAGGATCATCTGATGATGAACATAGGTTTTTTTACGGGGAGAGGAGTATTTTTTTTTTTTTTTTTTTTTTTCTTATTTTTTTTTTTTTTTTTTTTTTCGAGTTTTTATGTATTGAGAGAGTGAGGATTCATTTTTAGGGGAGTGATGAGGGAGAGTTTTTTTGGGATAGGGGGATGAGTTTTTTTTTTCTTTGATTTACCAGATTTTTTTATTGTTTTTTACACATTTTTTTTTTTCCAGTGACTCATCCAAGATAGTCTTATAGAATGTTACATGTGTGTGAGTGTCACAGTGTTGTCAAGTGTGGTGGAATAAATTGACTTGTTTATCTGTCTGTTGTTGTTGTGACTTACACTTCATCATATACATACCCTAGACATTCAACGTAGTCATCACAATATTCCAGAATAATTCTGACTGAGGTATAAATATGTGGTAGCAAGTAAGGTCATCTATATTACACTACCCTTATTAGATATAGATACCTTCACAGCTGATCTCAGTCAGTACACTAAGTCCCCTATAAATATTTATATATCCCACTTTACCACATATATTGGGGTCTCGCTCTCGGGATTTTGAATCTTTCCCTATTAAAAATATTGGGGTTAATTCACTTCAGGGAATAATAGAAATAAAAAAAAGTATCCTTGGGTGAAAATAAATAAGGTTGAGCTCTCAGTGCCTGTAGTGTCCTTAGATAAATATTGATAGATTGAATTGTTACATTTGCATGATAGACAATGGCCGACTTGGCAAAATTTCGATCTGCTGCTGTACAGACTGCGAAAGAGTTAGGAATGGACGGGCAAATTATGATTTCTTATGTCACTGCTGAATGTGACAAATATATTGAACGGGAAGAAAGAAGATTAGAAAAAGAGGCCGAAAGAAGGTTAGAGGCTGAGACTAAGAGGTTGCAGATTGAGGCTGAGGCTAAGAGGTTGCAGATTGAGGCTGACAAAGAGGCTAAAGCATTGGAAGCCGAGGAAAGAAGACAGGCTGCAGAAAGAGAAGACAAGAGATTAGCTGCAGAAAGGGAAGCAGAAGATAAAAGATTACAAAGGGAACATGAGTTACGACTAAGGGAGTTTGAGTTTCAGGGCCATGCTCCTGAAAATGGTGCCAGTCCCTTTACCTCTGATGCCACTGCTAGCCAGGGAGCCTCAACCTCAGCTATGAATTTTCATTTAGATCATTTCGTTGAGAAAGACGATGATATTGAGAGCTATCTAAATAGATATGAACTATTAGCTACCACATATGGGTTAGAGAGAGAAAGGTGGAGCTTAAAGTTATCTCAAGGACTTCGTGGGGCAGCTTATGAAGTTTTTGCTAAAATGAGCAGAGGTGATCAGGAAAATTATGACATGCTAAAGCAGGCTCTTTTGTTAAGGTATGAAAAGAACGCAGAATTTTATAGGAAAAAATTTAGGAATGCTAAACTACTGTCAGGTGAAACCTATCACAAGTTCTCTGCACGAATAGAGACATACTTGGAGAAATGGACTTCTCTGGGGAAAACCCAAGATCTTAAGGAAATGATCCTTATAGAACAATTAAGAGAGTCCATGGCTCCAGACCTGAGAAAGTTTCTCATGGAACAAGGTGCAGAGAGGCTGGGTGAGTTGCTAAATGTTGCTGAAAGGTATCAAGCAGCTCAAGCAGAGGTAACAGGTAATAAAAAGAAACAGGTGGATAATTTTAGGGCACCACAGAACTATAATAAATTTGATCCTAGAGATCAAAACAAAGGTAAGCACCAGTTTGATAGGCCACGGTATGACAATAAAAATAAAACCCCACAATTCGATGAAAGGAAATATGATGAAAGAAAATCTTTCAACCAAGGGAAAAGGTGGTAAAAAATTGTCAGATGGACAATCACGACACTGACCGTTGCAGAAGGAAACCTGTGTATATGGCCACCCTTCAGGTCAGGTCGACCTCAAGACAGGAGGAGGATATTATGTTGGATACCACTCCAGAAGAGATGAGTGTAAAGTTTCTTTTCTTCTTTCCACTCTATAAAGTGTCAGTCTGTATGCTCTGTAAGGAAGAGTGGTGTGTTGTTGAGATCAGGCATGCTCCAGTCTACCCAGCTGTAAATGGGTAACTCACCCTAGTCCTGAGTTAGGGAAGGCAAAGGCTCCAGGGGAAGCAGGCCCTAAACTTGGTCACTTCAACCGACGCAGGATGGTGTATGTATGAAGTAGAAGTGTAGAGTGTGATTACCGCGAATGGTGTACTGTTCGTGTGCTGACCAATATAACCACTCATACACTTGTGTCTAAAAGGCACCAATGCAGACTGCTGGAATCTTTGTTTACTCAATTTATTCAGACGTACACACTGGGACATACGAGTACATCATGGTATGTTGACATATCAATTTGTAGGTATACATAGCAGATCTGAAGTCATGACACATTCAGAAATAATGGGCAGTACATCAAAAGTTCAATGTCATGATACATTAGGACCGCATCCCCCTATCTGACTAAACGCGTCAGTGAAGGCAGATCGGTAAATAACTAAAGTTACTTGACGTCCATAGTTTGTAGTATATATTATGAAACCACGAAAGGGGGGGTTTCTAGCAAGATTGAGATCTCCCTGTCACTGTCCGATAATAGGATAAATAATCTGTTCTCTTGGCAGTGATCAAAACATATGATGACCGAAATCTAACATGGCTGCCTCCCTGAGTTGTCGTTCACTCATTCATAGGAAGGAGAATATAAGCCAGAGTTAATTTATAATGGGTATATAAATGATTTCATAAATGTTTCCATACAGCTCTACGGTGATCAGGTTAATTCACGTAGCCATAACCGCTGCAGGAAAGTCTGTCATCTTCGTCGATACAAAACACGACCCTAGCGATACGAAGCACAATGTTCCATCTAGGTCGAATCGACATGAGATCATCAAAATAGGGTCTGGCTATACATGGAGTCCGAATTATACATTGTACCGTACCTTAGGAGAGTCTCTAACATAAACTATAGTAGAGATACCATCTCCTTTAGAAGAAAACCACTTCATGAATCGTATTTCCTTAAGAATCTACCAGCCCTTTGAAAAGTGCGTACCCGCCATTATCACGGTACATCGGAACTCATCACGACTTGTCAAGACAACTCATACTTCCGCTAGACCGGAATAACAAGAATCTAGTCCCTCCTACCCATCCAAAATATACAATATAGGACTGATTCTACTTGTACTAATAATATGTAATACATATGAATTCAGGCCATAAACACAATAAGCAAATTAATATATTTTCTGGCCCTAAAAAAT
The DNA here is from genome assembly GCA_024509875.1 of Oreohelix idahoensis. NCBI lineage: Eukaryota > Metazoa > Mollusca > Gastropoda > Stylommatophora > Oreohelicidae > Oreohelix > Oreohelix idahoensis. The sequence continues at coordinate 12,695 of JAMPIV010006968.1, read as the reverse complement.
AAGTACAAACGTAAGCGCAATATCCTTGCGCCGGATCAATATCCAGAACGATTACTCCTATAATCAAAAGTGTGAATCAAACATGGATTCTCTCGCTTTTACCATAGACAGCATTTTCATACACAAATGAATGAATGTCTATATTTTTCCCATATTAAATAGCCATATCGATTTTTGTAGTATGTGCGTCAAAATATGCACGCAACAGATTACCACACCCCTCGGGAAAAAAAATGGTACATTTTTTTTTTTGAAATACATCTAGGAGCAACATACAATAGGCTCACAACGCACCAATACAATGCGCAGATGATAAGCATAAGTTTTATGACCTTAGAGAAAGTACTTCTCTAAGTATAAATATTTCCAGAGAGGTGTCACCAACGCATACTACAATATTAGCAATGACACAATTTCCACATTAGTTTATACATAAATTTCATCTAAGATATCTTAACATCATGATCATCAAAGACGAAAAACATTGAAAGATCAGCGGTGAATAAATATCAATGAACCGCTAAGTAGTGTTACAATCAATATATGATATATTACATATGTGTACACATTTCAACATAGAAACAACTGTATCAAAGTTGTATAACAGTTATGAATCATGTGGGCATCTAGACAAAATATCTGCCATCACATTTTCTGACCCACGGATAGCTCGCACCGAAAAATGAAATGGCTGTAGAGCAATCGCGTATCGCGTTGATCTCGCGCTCTTCAGATTTTTACTCTGAATAGCCGTAAGAGCTTTCTGGTCAGTTTCCACAATGAAATGCGCGCCCAGAAGAAATCTTTGCAGTTTAAGGATTGACCAAACCATAGCCAATAATTCACGGTCTAGGACCGAGTAATTCTTCTCTGCGGCATTTAATTTCCGAGAAATATACATCACAGGATGCAGAGTTCCAGAGTACTCTTGCATTAGTGCAGCTCCAATCCCGGTGGATGAAGCGTCACTACGAAGAATAAATGTCTTATCCTTAGAAGGCAATACTAGGATAGGTGAAGTAGAAAACATAGTTTTAACCTTATCCAAAGAGGATTGACATTCTTGAGTCCAATGGACTACATTAGGAGACCCTTTCTTTAGCAAGGAAGAAAGAGGTGACATAATGGAGGACAGATTCGGGATGAATCGTCCATAAAATTGTATTAGACCTAAGAGACTTCGTACTTGCTTTTTAGTCTTAGGAATAGAAATGTTAAGTATCTTACTTGTATTATGGTCTTCTGTTTTTAGGAACCCATGACCAACACGGTGTCCTAAGAAAGATATTTCGCTAAAACCAATACATGCTTTCGATGGTTTCGCTGTCAGGTTATGCTCGCGTAAGATAGACAATAGTTCATTTATACCATTATAGTGATCGTTCCAAGTATCACTGAAAAGACAGATGTCATCAAGATACGCAATGACATCTGAGCGATGAGATAGGATTCGACGCATCATGCGTACAAATGTTGCAGGGGCGTTCATAAGACCGAAAGGCATGAAATTCCATTGGAATAGACCCCTAGGCGTCGAAAAAGCAGTAAACGGTTTGGCGTGTTCGGATAGTGGAACTTGCCAATATCCCTTAGACAAATCGAGTTTAGTAAAGAAGTGAGAATTCGATAGTCTCGTAAGTAGCTCTTCTAGTAAAGGCATAGGTTCAGCATCGAATTTAGTCACTTGATTCAATTTGCGATAATCCACGCAAAGACGTATGTTATTGTCTTTTTTTCCGTACTATAACCATCGGCGAAGAATATGCTGATGTGGATGGTTCAATAATTTTTAACTCTATCATCTCATCTAACTCTTTCTCTACCTGTGCTTGAAAATGTATCGGGATAGGATACGGTCTGACTCTTATAGGACTATGGTCAGTAAGAATAATGTCATGTTGAATGACATCAGTTTGACCAGGAATGTCAGTAAGGACATCCTGAAATTGTTCTAACATAGTAGAAACTTGTTTCTGCTCTCCTGGAGATAATTCTGGAGAAATTGCAACATCTTTCCATGATTCATTAGAGTGAAGAGGAATCATTGGAAAAGGTAAATTTACATCCGAGAAACTCGTTTCCTCATCCTGTATTACTGACAGAGATGAGTACTGTCCATGTTGGACTGGAAAATCGTCCGTTGCCTGGAAAACAGGTTGTAAATAATCAGGACGTTCATGGAATTCCGTGAGCATGTTGATATGGAAGGTTTTACGCTTCCCGTCAATATCGACGATATAGTCAACATCGGAAACTTTTGATATTATATCGTACGGACCTTTCCAAGAAATGAGAAGTCTATTTTCCCTACAAGGTAGCAAGACAAATGCTTTGTCACCTGGACAAAGTTGACGCAAACATCTCTTTTTATTGGCAAATTCCCTTGCCTTCTGTTTCGCAAATTCAGAAGAAGCAGTTGCCAATTTGCATGCTTCAATAATCTTGTGTCTAAGTGCGATGACATATTCATAAGAGGATTTTGTGTCATCGACAATATTATCAGCAGTTATAAGATCATGAAGTAAGGACATAGGACCTCGCGGTTTCGCGCCAAAGACAAGTTCAAAGGGAGAAAATCCTGTATGTTCGTTGGCGACCTCTCTATATGCAAAGAGAGCCGCGGGTAAAACCCTATCCCAATCCTGAGGATGATCTTCCGTTATCTTACCTAGTAGGTTTTTCAGAGTTCTATTCAAACGTTCCACCATCCCATTGGACATAGGATGATAAATACTACTCAGCGATCTCTCTATCTTCAGAGTCGACATTACTTGAGACATGGTATCCGATATGAGTTGGGTACCATGGTCGGATAATATTTCTGCTGGAAACCCCAGACGAGAAAATATTAACCAAAGAGCATCTGCGACATCAGCAGTAGTTATGCTCTTTAGAGGAACAGCCTCCGGCCAACGTGTGCACATATCAACACACGTCAAAATAAATTGGTGTCCTCTAGCAGACTTTATCTTAAATGGACCAATGATGTCTATCGCCATTTTTTGAAATGGCCGAATGGGAATGTCTGCAGCCTGAATAGGTGCATCATGGCGTGGACCTCTGGATTTAATCTCTTGACATACTTTACAAGATCGACAATAGATTCGTATGTCCTTATTCACAGCAGGCCAAAAGAAAGATTGAAGAACTCTAGCTTTAGTACGGGAAAAACCCATATGTCCAGCACACTGCGAATCATGAGCGTGCTGTAAGATTTTAACTCTCATATTTTTAGGCACAAGGATTTGAGAATGAATGGACTTAGCGGAGTCTTGTACCATACGTACAAGTACGCCATTCTTCATCGTAATCCAAGATTTACGATTAGTATCCTTATTCGGATCACCTTTTGTTGCCAGAGTAAAGAATTTCTTTAGAGTAGGATCATCTTCCTGCTGTTTGATAAAGGAATCGTGGGAAATCTCCAAGGGATCATCTTGGATCTGCGCATCATTATCTTCAGAATGTGAAGATTGTGGCATATTAAGAGCTTGAGCCCTAGTGATTACTGCATTAGCCGATTGCATATTAACATTTTCCCAATTAGAAATTTGCTGTGGAGTGCATTCTTTCACCCCGTGAATGCGACCGATGATAAGATCAGCGATCGGATTCGGCAAGAGACATGCTTGCACCTCTCCTGTAAAGAAAGGCGTAGCAATATTGATAATGGCAGTGGAGTACTTCTCCAATGTGCCACCAAATGTTACACATTTGACTATATTGCCTGTAGCTCGAGAAGGATTTACGAGTGATTGCCTCACTCCAATGGTAGTGCACCCCGAATCGAAAAGAATTGATACCGGAGTACCATCTATTAGGCCCCTATTAAAGACAAGAGCACCCCTTCCATTATGCGCAATTGACGCATGGAGAGCGGGAAGCGGGTGACCGCAGCTTAAAGTAGACACTGTGGTTGGATCGAATAATGTTTTGCATTGCGAACACTCAGATGCTCTAGCAAAATCGAAAGCGGAATTTGCTACACTGTTGGAGTCTTTTTTATCATTATTCTGATTATCGGTGTCGTGGAACTCCTGTTGTGCAGAGTTAGCCTGGTAATAAGATTTACCATGTCTTTTGTGTTGTGATCTACCTCGGTTATAATTGTCTCTATAATTATTATTGCCTCTGTTATAACCCCTATTTGGGTTTGAATCATAATATTCATGATCATAATCATCATGCTCGTTATATTGAGTATCCCTGTAATATTGTTTCTTTTGTCTCCATGAAGCACTTGGGTAGTTCCTATAGCTACTCCCTTTCCGAGAATTTCTAACATTATGGGTACCCCTCGCGTGTCGAGGACTATCAGCCCGATTCCAGTTCTTCAAAGAAGAACTCTGATTTGAGCGGTTATCTTGGTTTTGATACCTATTCCAATTAACCTTTTTATCAAATTTATTTTTAGCTCCTTGGAATTTGTGTGAGTAATTCTGATTATATTCTGTTGCCGAAGCAACTGGCATACTCTCTTTAATGTTAGAGTTACTAAGAATCATGTCAGGGTGTGCCGTGGCATACTGGTCACAATATTCTTCCATTTGCTTTATTGTACCAGGTTTACGCTCATGTAAGAACTCTAGGAATGATTTATTTACAGAAGACATGACCTTGTCTCTTAGCAATAAATCCGTAAGACCATCAAATGTTTTCTCTGTTTTGGATAATTCAATCCATCGTGAAAGTGTAATTCGTGCTTTTGAGATGAAATCTGAGAATTCTACACCTACCTCAGGTCTCATTGTTTTAAACAAAAGACGATAACCTTCTTCAGACAGCTGATATCTCTTTATCAAAGCTGCCCTAACAGCATCATAATTATCTTTGTCGGCCTCTTCAACAAAATATAACTTACTCAGAGACTCCCCTTTTAGATTTTCAGACAACTGATTCACATACTGTGATTTGTCAACATTATGAGATCGACAAGCCCGTTCAAATCTAGAAAGCCAAAATGTTATGTCATCACTGGTAGGGTTAAACGCTGGTACCTTGACCTTGTACACAAAGGGTTTACCATTACCACCAGATGCCTGATTAACATTACTCATACATGTCAATTTTAATTTCTCTAATTCAAACTCATGTTCTCTTATTGCTTTTCTCTCTTCAGCTTCTCTATCTAATCTTCTCTGTTCTGCAGCAGCTTCTAATTTCTTCTGTTCTGCAGCAACTTCTAATTTTTTTCTGTTCTGCAGCAACTTCTAATTTTTTTCTGTTCTGCAGCAACTTCTAATTTTTTCTGTTCTGCAGCAACTTCTAATTTTTTCTGTTCTGCAGCAACTTCTAATTTTTTCTGCTCTGCATCAGCTTCTAATTTCTTCTGTTCTGCCTCAAATCTCCTTTCCTCCACTTGCATCTGCAATTTCTTAAGTTCAGCAGCAGTATCAGCTTCTTTTTCTAATCTTTTTTCTTCAGCTAGAGCTTTCCTTTCTTCTGCAGCAGCTTTTTTTTCTTCTATTTGAAGTTTTCTCTCCTCAGCCGCAGCTTTTTTTTCCTCAGCAGCAGCTTTTCTTTCTTCAACAGCAGCAGCAGTTTTTTTCTCTCTGCAGCTAATGCTTTGTCATATTGAGCAACAGCCCATTGTTCTAAGTCTTTTCCAGTCTTATCAAGAGATTTTCCTTGTGCAATGAAATAATCTAATGTAGACATATTGTCTTCTTAAATCAGAAACCTGAAAAAGTAAATAAATTACCCTATTTCACTTTAATGGGAGACAAGTCTATACCATAGACTTAGTCTTAGTCCAAACTTGTATGGTTTATAATAACCAATGATAACTTGAGTACCTGTGGACAACAATAACTGTATCTCAAATACTGTGGGGACAAGCCTTACAAAGGTCTTGTATACCTCAATGTAATCAAAGATCACTTGAGTACCTGTGGAAAAAATATTTCCCTTTACCAATCACTTTGGGAGACAAGCCTTACAAAGGTCTTGTACATTTTGTTTTATAACAACATAAAGTACTGATCTGTACTATACTATCAGTGTATACCACTATACGTCATATGTCAACTAAAGACATTACAAAGGACAAACAAGAAAAGACAATATGAACACATTTGCAGAGATCAAATTAAATTAAATAGGAGAAATGAAAAAAAAATGATCACAGAAACCGTGATGATAACTGCAATAAGATAACAAGACAAATAACGCCACAGTGTATAAACATAAGGGTGTAAAAAACTGAAATGAAAGGAAAGATGAGACCTACAATTATACAAACAAATCAAACAAAACTAAGGAACACAAAATTATTAACAAAAACAACGAAGAAAAGAACACCTCATCACAACTAACAGAAATAGCAGCAAATTGTTGCTAACAAATTTCCAATTAAGAAAATGTGTACCTATAGAATACTAGTACCAGACCAATGTCACTCGGCATACCTTGTACTAGTCACACAGAACATAAACTAATTTAATACATAACAAATAACATGTAAGCATAAATAGCATATAGCATACAATATAATTTATGTCATGAATGGAATGTGTTGCAGGTATAGTGTTGTAAAGCAGGCACAGTTTATTTTAATACTAATAACTTGCCACTTTATTCAGTAATATATTTAATTTTAAACTATTACACTGTCAATTTTTCTCTGTTGAGCATATGAAGATCCAACGATGAACTATGCACTTTATGTTCAACAACACTGTGATTCTTCTGTACGTTGAGAAATGTCAACAATACTGCTCCAGATATTTTCTACACTTGATACCACTGTCCTGTGTAATACTGTCTGTACAGCGAAAAAACTGTCAACAAGCGCTGACCTAGATACAGCATCCTATCGGTAATACAGGTCAAGCTGACATCGACTGTATAGCTGTCCTACTGGTGTTGATGTGGTCAAACAAATGTTCTTTCAGCTGTAAACTGTGATTCTCAACACAAAACTGCGTAAGCTGGACCCAGGAATCTGGCTCGCCACTGTAAAGTTTCTTTTCTTCTTTCCACTCTGTAAAGTGTCAGTCTGTATGCTCTGTAAGGAAGAGTGGTGTGTTGTTGAGATCAGGCATGCTCCAGTCTACCCAGCTGTAAATGGGTAACTCACCCTAGTCCTGAGTTAGGGAAGGCAAAGGCTCCAGGGGAAGCAGGCCCTAAACTTGGTCACTTCAACCGACGCAGGATGGTGTATGTATGAAGTAGAAGTGTAGAGTGTGATTACCGCGAATGGTGTACTGTTCGTGTGCTGACCAATATAACCACTCATACACTTGTGTCTACAAGGCACCAATGCAGACTGCTGGAATCTTTGTTTACTCAATTTATTCAGACGTACACACTGGGACATACGAGTACATCATGGTATGTTGACATATCAATTTGTAGGTATACATAGCAGATCTGAAGTCATGACACATTCAGAAATAATGGGCAGTACATCAAAAGTTCAATGTCATGATACATTAGGACCGCATCCCCCTATCTGACTAAACGCGTCAGTGAAGGCAGATCGGTAAATAACTAAAGTTACTTGACGTCCATAGTTTGTAGTATATATTATGAAACCACGAAAGGGGGGTTTCTAGCAAGATTGAGATCTCCCTGTCACTGTCCGATAATAGGATAAATAATCTGTTCTCTTGGCAGTGATCAAAACATATGATGACCGAAATCTAACATGGCTGCCTCCCTGAGTTGTCGTTCACTCATTCATAGGAAGGAGAATATAAGCCAGAGTTAATTTATAATGGGTATATAAATGATTTCATAAATGTTTCCATACAGCTCTACGGTGATCAGGTTAATTCACGTAGCCATAACCGCTGCAGGAAAGTCTGTCATCTTCGTCGATACAAAACACGACCCTAGCGATACGAAGCACAATGTTCCATCTAGGTCGAATCGACATGAGATCATCAAAATAGGGTCTGGCAATACATGGAGTCCGAATTATACATTGTACCGTACCTTAGGAGAGTCTCTAACATAAACTATAGTAGAGATACCATCTCCTTTAGAAGAAAACCACTTCATGAATCGTATTTCCTTAAGAATCTACCAGCCCTTTGAAAAGTGCGTACCCGCCATTATCACGGTACATCGGAACTCATCACGACTTGTCAAGACAACTCATACTTCCGCTAGACCGGAATAACAAGAATCTAGTCCCTCCTACCCATCCAAAATATACAATATAGGACTGATTCTACTTGTACTAATAATATGTAATACATATGAATTCAGGCCATAAACACAATAAGCAAATTAATATATTTTCTGGCCCTAAAAAATAAGTACAAACGTAAGCGCAATATCCTTGCGCCGGATCAATATCCAGAACGATTACTCCTATAATCAAAAGTGTGAATCAAACATGGATTCTCTCGCTTTTACCATAGACAGCATTTTCATACACAAATGAATGAATGTCTATATTTTTCCCATATTAAATAGCCATATCGATTTTTGTAATATGTGCGTCAAAATATGCACGCAACAATGAGGAAGGCACAGGCTGGGGATAAGACCCTCAAGCCTTGTTTCAGGAAATTGTCAACTTGTCATACTACTCCAGGCAAGGGAGATTTTTACATGAAAAACAAGTTGATGTATAGGAAGACTGGAGCTAGATCCAAAGGTCAGGGACAGCTGGTACTTCCTAAAAGATATAGGGCAGAATTAATAAGGAGCCTACATGTGAAACCAGATGGGGACCATGAGAAGATAGGTACCATCATCCAAAAGGTGGCTCACAATTATTATTGGCCCAAGGCAAGATGGGACATTGAGAATTTTGTAGAAAGGTGTAGCATAGCACATGAGGGAACACCCACAAGTGGGAACATTGATCAGGACCAGGACACTCCACGGGGCAAAATTAGGCCTGACAACAAAAAGAAATATAAATTTGATAAAGTGGACCAAAGGGAATGGGAAGCCCCTTTTCACGGACAAGCTTCACTTAACTGTTTTACAATGGCCACTATGCAGAGAGTGCAAAAAGATGTCTTACCCCAGGATAAGCCGAAAATCCCTCAATCGGACTTAAACAAACTGGAGGAAGAAGATGTAGAGAGGAAATCTCTCATCAAGAATTTTAAGTGGGGAGACAGCCCCAAGAAAAGAATTGGTAGCGGTCGTTTTGTGCATGATAATTCTGGGAAGGAAAATCATCACTATAGCGCTTCGAGTGGAAGAGACCATACCGGTGCATGGACAAATAGGTCCACACAATTAAAGGTCCATATGTAACGCTGTTAAGAACGTGGACTGATGGAAAGGCAGAGGAAAATATTACATCCTCATACCAATATGTGAATGAGCTGACCACTCGTTTAAAAACTGGCTGGAAACTTGCCAATGAAAATTTGAAACAAGCCAGGAAGAAACATGCTGCCTATTATAACAGGAAGGCGAAAGACAGAGATTTGGCTGTGGGAGAGAAGGTACTGCTTCTTCTACCTGGTAGTCAGAATAAGTTACAAATTGGATGGCAAGGTCCATATACAGTTCTAGAGAAGGTGTCTAGAACAAATTATAAGATAGATAAGAAGGGGAAAGAAAAAATCTATCATGTGAATCTCCTGAAGAAATATTTGGAAAGAGAACATCAGGAAGAGACACACTTGTTGACCTTGTCTATCGCCATGGAGATGAAAAAGGAACCACTTTCATCATTTGAATATCCATTACACCCCTGTGAGACAGCGGCACAGGTGAAAATCAGTACACATTTAACGAAAACTCAGAAAGAGAGAGTGCAACAGGTTCTAAATAAGCATGCAGAGGTGTTAACAGACCGACCAGGGCATACAAACTTATTGGAATATGATATGAAACTGATAGACCCCACACCTGTCTGTATGAAACCATATTCGATTCCTTTTGCTAAGGAGAAAGCTTTGAAGGAAGAGATAGACTATTTGTTGAAGGAAGGAATTATTTCACACAGTGAATCTTCGTATAGTTCCGGTGTTGTACTCTTAAGGAAGCCCTCTGGAGAACATAGACTCTGTATAGATTACAGGAGACTGAATGCTATTACAGAAGGACAGGTGGATCCATTGCCGGATATAAATCAGTTGTTTGCCAGACTAAATAAAGCTAAATATTTCTCAAGGGTGGATCTGAGTAAAGGCTACTAGCAGATTCCAGTAAAACCTGAGATCAGACAAAATTGTTGGATGTAAACATTTCGGAGGAACGTAATGAATCCCTGAGTTGCCTCTTTGATTGAGGATATTCCGAATGTTTCATACAGGCTAATAAGAAGATTATGGGATCCACTACGAAAACTCTGCTATCACCAGGTATATATTATCTCCTCATAACGTACATTTTGAGGAAAATCTAATGTTCTCTGGACATGTCATTGCGCAGACTCAGAGAAGAGAAATGGTGAATACGGGTTGTGAAGCAGCATTAAGACAAGCAGTCACACTTGCGGCTGTTCAGTAACATAACCGAAAAATATTATTGGTTGTAGAGGTCTGAGGCAGATTTCATGAGTAGTGCTTACTCTGAATGGACCCAACTACATAAAACCATGATAGCACAACAGCAGAGTAAAGTCAAGTTGACTTACATTTATCTATGTGTATATAGAATTAAGGACTGACATAAGATGTCTGTTTTAAGAGGGGAGATGTCGTGAAATATTCTAATCCACATATATAAATCATCAGGTAAATGTAAAGCCTAACACATAAATTCAATAAAAGGAAAGAAGAATGGTAAAGAACAGTGCTGTCACAATGACTGTACTCGAAATCCCCCTTGTTTTCTACTTCGTCTGCAAATTGTAACGTTTCACGTTGATAGTAAAGGCCTTCGGCAACATACACGCGTTTCCCCAACACAATAAAATGTGTACTCCAATTCTAAGAAAAACCTTGAGATACGCAAGATGACCTAGATTTAAAATTCCATTCATGTCTTTTTATACACTACGTTACCTAAAACGAAAGACAGATGGACTAAAGATAGAAAGAAGGGAGGGCTGAAAGCAGGGACACATGCAACACTAAACACGCGTCGCGCGATACACAATTGCTGCCATCACGCGTGTAAGGCCACATGCACTAGCTTTTTTCAAATCGACAGTGATAAAAAACACTACCCATACCAGAGTTAGGTTTTAAAAAACTTACAAAATTCTTATTAGGAAATATGACATTATACTGGTTTACGTTTGAAAACATGACAGTACCCAGACACCCTAAAGTTTGGAAGTGAGGAGGTAGTAACAGCACGACTATCCTAGAAGAAAATGCATATTGGCTCCATTAAATATATATATTTGGGTTCCTTAGGACTTGCTGACAAATAATATGTTAAACGTTACGCAAATAGTCTAGGAATTAACAAATTATAGCCAAAAGAAAATAGTGAGGGTGTCAGACAACACCAAATTCAGAATCGCTCAGTGGCAGATTTTCACCCCACCATTGTACGGGAAATAGGCTGACATGTTACCTCCTATTTGATTGGCGGAAAATAAATGTAAGGCTAAACACGATTAGTCGGACTATAAATACTACTTCTTTGTTGTTAGGGGAAACGTGAGTAGGAGTACTTTTTTGAAAAGCTGTGTAAACATGGCATGATTGGTTAGACCTGCCAATATAGTCAATTAGAGGCGTCAGGTCAACACCACATTTGCAAATAAACTTACTACAGAATCAGTGCGTTGAGCACCAGTGCATATTTTGCAAAATAAAAGCCTGGGACATCGGCAGATCGAAATTGTGCTATATTCATTGCCGGTCAACGTAATTCTGTGTTATTTCCATGAATTGTGGTAAGCTTGAAATATTTGACATCTTTTAATGAAAATTGAATGTAAATTGATAATTTACGTCTGTATATATGTGTGGTTCAGTAGCGAACATGAGGTAAAGCCTATATAATGCTCCAGCCTGAACAGAAGGTGTCGGAGGAAAGTAAAACTACATGGAATTGCCAAACAGTACACTGACACCTATTTTATTGACTAGAAAGAAATAATGCTGGAATTGCAGAGGCGTAGTAACCATTAGGGAGGAATATACTGGTGAAAATTGTTTCAGATGAAGATAGCAGTTGGCATACCGCTCTGAACTCAGTGTTTGTTATGTATTGTGCTCAGTGTAGAAATAGAGTATAAATTAGTTCTGAAGTAGGAGGTACAACCTTCTTGTTTCAGGGACTGTGGTCCTAAAGCTATTGAGCAGTACCTGGTCAGAGCTTTGCTGAATCCAGAGGCGGACAGCATACTCCTTGGTCCATATAGCAAACAGTGAGGTGTCTCCAGAACACAGGGGAGCAATCGAGCAGAGGAGTCTTTTCCTGCCGCCATCACGAAAGTTAAGCCTATGTGGCCAGCTGAGCTCAACATTATGTATCCCAATCCTAAACTGACATTGTATAAAATTAAGAGGGGAAATTAATTGTTTTAATGAACGGAACTGAGAACATCTCCAATACTAGTTCCAACAGAAATAAACACTTGAAGTCATGATGACAAATACCAACATAGCTTGAAAAAACAACACCAGTATTACCTCATATTACCACTACACACTGACGCACATAGGATAAGATTAATAAAATATGTCACTACAAGATTCATATTGATAAATTCTGTACATATAACTTGTAATTAAAATTGATTGTGATTCCTGGTTCACTTTGTATTTGAATCAGGACACATATATATTAATGAAAAGTGCTTAATACATATTGAT